>CM029379.1:7620113-7702613 GCA_017165825.1 Hepsetus odoe | reverse complement strand
ATTAATGTGCGTAATGACAGTCATTAGTGTGTAATTACAGTGCAAGAGCTTTGGCACCGAGGCTGAGCCTTAAATCACTGGCGTGTCCCACAGGGCAAACCTCGCAGCCAGTGTGTTGATGGTGACACAGAGGTGTGTGTGTGTGTGTGTGTGTGTGTGCGAGTGTGTGTGTGTGTGTGTGTGCCATGGGAGCAGAGCGGTGTACAAACAGCCGCTGCTCCTGAAATGTGCCACTGAAGCACTGAAGCCGTTGTGTCTGTGTGCAGCCCTCTCTGCAGTGTATTATACACTGTTCTGTCAGTGACAGTGGGAAAACCACCTGCTTACTGGTGCGCTCTGTGTGTGTGTGTGTGTGTGTGTGTGTGTGTGTGTGTGTGTGTGTGTGTGTGTGTGTGAAAAGAAAAGGAATATAATGGATGGGTTTAATGGCACTCTTGGCACTGCTTAGGGATGTCAGTTGTCTCATACTGCATTGATGGACGTGTGTGTGTGTGTGTGTGTGTAGGTGTGTGTGTGTGTGTGTGTGTGTGTGTGTGTGTGTGTGTGTGTGTAAAGAATTGAATTCTTGGGATATTTGTTGCATAATTTCTGTTTATGTGTGTGAGCAGGTGCTTAGGAATGTTTTGTGTTTTTTCTGTGTGTGTGTTTGCGTGTGTCTGCAGGTGAAGTGGAAGTGTGTGACGGCAGCTCAAACGCTACTTGGTGAACCAGTAATGAAGAAAGAACCCAATATAGAGCACAATAATCACAATATTTAAGACACTAGCCCCAGCCCATAAAACCAGCATCTAGCTCCCTCTGTCAAGCCAAGATCAAGTTTAAACTCAGTCTATTTGCCGTTCTGCCGAGCAGGTGCTCAACAAACTAGCAACTAAGGCAACTGCATTACCCTAGTCAGTGAGCTTCAGCACCACACACATAGCTTTATCTCCCGCCTAATAACAATGTATCTTAACCGAGGTAGCTGTTTTTAATCATCACAACCTGCTAAAATGCATTATAAATACTTTTAAATGTATTGGATAACTTTTATTTATTTATTTATTTATTTAACACTCAGGTCGACGCTAAAAACTAAAGGTTACTCTTTAAGAGTATAATCCTGTTGAATTAAATTGTCATTTTTAACAAATGAGTTAAAAATACTTTTTTTTTGCATTATGGATCACATTGAGCTATTTACTGCTATTAATTCCTTTACTAACATATTAAAGCTGGGCCTAAAGAAATGGTTGCCCTCACTGACTTGGGACAATAACATGTATTAGTGTGTGTGTGTTCGAATCAAAGGTGAACGAAAACAGCATCAGTGTTGTTTTCCACCTGCAGCAGGTTTTCAAGTAAAAACCTTAAAGCATACTTAAGAATAAAACTGGACATTAGAGGTGGAATGTAAATTACAGCACAACACCACCATGTACACATGACCAAATGGGGATTTTACTCTGGAGTCTGGAACTGGAGACTGTTCAGTGGTTGATAAATGAAAAGAAAAGTGAGTAACACTCAACCTGTCATCGAGTTTTGGGAAAAGTCTCACCCTTTAGTAAAAGGAGTGAGTCGACTTGCTTTGAAAGCTGGAAGCAGGCAAAGCCAGTTATTGTTGAGGAGTTGTGAGCCTAAAACAACCTACGTGTTTTGCGTGTCATTGGAGCCAAACACTACAAATGATTTCCGGGACTTTTTTATGAAACAGGCCAAGAAATAATAACTTTGCTAAGAACATTTTAAACCCACGCATAATAAAATGACATCCTTCTTTAAAGCATCACTGAATCACAGACTCCCTTGCCAAATTTTTGAAGAATCTGAATCCGATCATGTGGATTCTGACGCAGTATGAGACACTGAAACCTAAAGAAATGACCAGACATACGGTGCAAAGCAGTGTCCAGTGCCAGCCTGACCAAAATGTCTGTGCTTCTGATCTTTTCACAAGCAAGTCTGGTGTGTGTGGCAGCTGTTCTAGTTCACAACGACAAGTACCCAAGATCAGCTCCTGGTTCCAGGGGTCATAATTTTTTTTTTAGCTTTTTGTTTCATTTGTTTTAATTGTCTGATGACACATCATGACTCTGTAAAGGCATGCATTTAAGACATATGCTGCTCAGAAAAAAAAAAAAAAAATCACCCTAGACTGTTTTACAGTTTGCTTAAGCTGAAATGTGGTGGGTGATGGTGTAATTAGGAGCGCCAACCTCATGCCGAGGACTCCGTGGGGTATTCCAATTACTGTCAGGATAATGGAGAGGCTGGTGGGTTTTAAAATACAGCAGTAGCAGCGTTTAGCAGTTGTGGTGCTGCTTTTGGTGAGTTAGAGAAGAATGTGTGGAAGAAGAGAAAGAGGATGGGACTGGGTGGATGGAAAAAGGGGTAAAGCTCTGTTCGGGGTGGAAATGAATTTGTGTGTGTGTGTGTGTGTGTGTGTGTGTGTGTGTGTGTGTGTGTGTGTGTGTGCGTGTGTGCTTGTGCTCCAAGCTGGTTGAGCGCCACAGTAGGCTCATTCTGGCCCTGAGGGTAGAACAGCAGTGCTAATTCTAATCAGCTCTAGATTACAGAGATAATGGGCTCTCCTGCTGATCCCCATCTAAACGTCGAGCCTTCACGCACTGGTCACTTTTTTGTTTGTTTGTTTCTTTCTTTCTTTGAAGGATCAAGCAGTGTAAATGCTTTGCACTAAAGGGTCCTTCACTCTTTCTTGCGATGTCACATCCATGAAGAATCATCCACCTGGAGGGAGTTTATTTATCTCCCTCCTAATCACAATGTATCTTTTCCGAGGTAACTGTTTTTAATCATCAAAACCTGCTAAATTCATTATAAATACTTTTAACCTGTATTTGATTACTTTTATTTATTTATTTAACACTCAGGCCGATACTAAAAGTGAAAGTGACCTTTCTTGTCATTGTGAAACACAGCACAGCACAGCACAGCACGCAGTGAAACACAATGAAATTATACCTCTGCATTTGACACATATTTACACGTGCAGCAATGGGCAGCTATTGAAAGTGCCCGGGAAGCAGTGATGAGGGCGGTACCTTGCTCAAGGGCAACTCCCAAACTACTGGCAAGGGCAATCTTCCGATCCTGGGGCTGAGTCCCTAACCACTAGGCCACCGCTGCCCAAAAGCTAAAGGTTACACTTTAAGAGTAGGGCAAAAGAAGGCTTTTTCCATTGTTCACCAATTATTTTTACCTGGGATGTTTAGCCAAAATGCAGGGCAGTAGTTGTCAAACTGGATGCACCAACATGCTTAATGCACATCGACTGAATCCTGAGGTAGGCATGGAGAATTTATCCAACTAGATGTGCCTCTCAGGAGAGGAAATGAAAGAATGGCAAGCAATAGTTCACACATTTCACATATTATTTATTTTCATGTACCATCAAAGTGCTCATGATTAATTATGCTAAAAGAACTGACATTGGTAGCGTTGGCCTAGAGGTTTGGGACTAGGCCCCATGATCAGAAGGCTGTGGGATTGAGACCTGGACCAGAAGGTTACCCTGAAGAGAAAGTGAAAACTTGTCATTGCGAAACACAGCACAGCACACAGTGAACCACAATGAAATGCAGCCTCTGCATTTAACCCACACACACGTGCAGCAGGGGGCAGTGAAAGTGCCCAGTGAGCAGTGATAGGGATGGTACCTTGCTCAGGGGTACCTCAGTGCAACCTACTGGTCTGGGATTCAAACCTACAACTTTCAGATCCTGGCGCCTAGTCACTGACCACTAGGTCATCGCTACCCCTAAAGTTAACCTTCAGCAAGGTACTGTCCCCAACACTGGTCCCAGGGTGCAGTGATTGCAGCCAATTTCTTTCATTTCATTTATTCAGTTCACACTGATTTTTGGAAAGAAGAGGACAACCAGCTAACATTAGCCTGTCACTCATCTTTACTTTGGCAGTGAATATGTTTTTTGGATAGATGGGAATTTTACTAGCCTTTGTCACCATGTTAAGAGGATTTCGCTCTCCACATCTCACTGCAGTTATGTGACAGCAAGTTTTAAACAGAACCTGTGCAGTTAGTGATTGTAGCTTAGCAGCTAAAGTATAGTTTGTGTAAGTCATCCTTTAGCTGAGGTGTAGTTTTGTCCTAGTGCTTAGAAAGAAGTCCAAATAATGTCTGCCTAACAAAAGCTGTCCAGTGACAATAAAGTCATCAGTGAGTGGATGGTGAAGGTTTCTAATGTAGGGGATGTTAAGTTTATCATGTTGCTGTCTGTTACGTATTATCATAAATGTAACAATGTTTAAAGTGATTCCTTTATGGTGCATCAGACAACTGGCAATCAAAAGGCATGCAAGAAGCAAATCCTTTTTTTTTTCCTTTTTTCAAATACTTTTCCCCTACAATTCCCTACACCTGCAAACAGTCAGTCATACTCATGGATCCTGTCTGTCTATTCATTTGTCTGTCTTTTATTTCCTCCTTAGGCATTTTCTATTGGCTAATATACTCCGAATAGGTGAGCTTCTACACACACACACATACACACACACACACACACACACACACACACATAGGACCTGAGGCAGCCTGGGGTTCAGTTCTCATCCTGGCAATGCATCAGTAGTGTCCGGTCTGTCCCCTGATGTCATGTGGCCACAGATTTCTGGAGGCCTGTAGGCCAAGGGACTAGAGAAGGTTGGGCTGCTAGAGATCTATAAGATCCACACACACACACACACACACACACACACACACACACACACACACTGGTGTGTATGAACACACATTAACACATGAACACATTAACACATACACACACACACACACACACACACACACACACACACACACACACACACACACACACAATTAAACACGCCTGCAGCAAGTCAGAGCACTGGAAGATGAAAGCCATATTTTTTCAGACGTTTTGGTTTGGTATCCACCGAAATAAAAGCAGTTTTAGAGCCTCTGAATGTTTAGTTAATGCTAGTGAAGAATAGAGTCCATTAATTATTACATTACAAACACAAGGGACAGGCATCCTTTATCCAGGTCTTATAGCTTTTCGGTGTGTGTGTGTGTGTGTGTGTGTGTGTGTGTGTGTGTGTGTGTGTGTGTGTGTGTGTGTGTGTGTGTGTGAGTGTGTGTGTTACAGGCTTTTTGAAGCAGGCAGGTAAGAGGGTGAACTGCTGAACCAGAGCCAGATAACAGCCTGCTGCTCCACCAGACTGTCAGAATCTCTCCAAAAAAACCTGCATGTTGCACACACACACCAACCTGAGATATTCAGAAATACACTTACAATTAAGCACTTTCAGTTCTCTCGTTTTTTTAATGTCATTTTAAAGCCATTTCTTTTGTGTGAAAGTTCACACCCTGAATCATTTGATAATCACTAATAGAAACAGATTGAAAGATATCAAAGGGAGGCAAAGGCGCAGGTCAGACCTGAAACCACACAGAACAATCACAAACCCTGAAAATCCCACAGAAAGAGCAGGAGGATGAAAGTGGGTCAATAGCAGCTGACATTCAGCTGAGGCATCAAACCTAATCCGCTGCTTTAATTTCACTTAAAACTCATTTCGATCCATTAACCGAAATGAACATTTCAAATGATTGATGGGGCGCGCTAATAAACCCGACAACTGTTTTTGCCAAGCCTAATTGACCAAGACCGGCGTGTCACGTCTAAAATTACCCCCAACTTAATTACCTCAACTTACTCCATGATATTATCACTGACTGGAATCAAAGTCAAAACCTTATCATGTTTCATGGGGCCTGGATATATAATTACAATCAAAAACCTACAATTCCCCATTATAGGAACAACTAAGCCTTATCAACAACAAGAAAGAAAGAAGTAGAAGTCAGCGGGCTGGGAAATGAGTGAGGCCATTTGTTTGAGTGGAAGAAGGAGGTATTTGTCATTGTTGTATATATTTCAAAGGTACGCTTTGTAAAGCTATCTTCTACATTCTTTGGCCATTGTGTCTGTGGCATGGGGGGGGGGGCTGTGTGTGTTGGGGGGGTGGTGGTTGGAGGGGGTTAAATGGATTAATAAGCTCTACTCCAGTCTCCTCTTTCAGCCAGGCTGCTCACTGGGGCTTTTGGAAATGCATATATCCCCCTAATGACATAATCACCTAATTAAGTGATTTTCAAATGCAATCGGTGTGTGAGTAGGGGGGCTAATTTCACCTTCCTGTCTGCCTCTGTTGGAACGCCATGTTTAGCCCTATGAGAGTGTATTACTTGTAGAAACACTTTGATCGAAGCATTCATAAAGTTTGAAGTTTTCCAGATATGATTTTTCTTGTGAAATTCAGATTCAATAAGGCAAATAAACAGTGACATCAAATGCCTGAACCAGCCAATCGGCCTGACTTTCTGACAGAGTGTTCAAAACTGCAGTGTAAGTTCATTTTTATTCATATCTACAGTAGAAATTGTCCAAAACTATCTATTTTTTTGTAATACAGAGACTTTAAGATCAAGTTGAGTGTCATTAGAGCAAGAGGAAGTAACGCATAACTCTTTCCTACCAACAGGTAGCTGGTTCTTGCGCCAACTCGGCTCTTGAAACTTTAAATCGTATCAGCATAAGCAGCAGTCCAGTGGAATGGATCTGCTGTAAGGCAGTGATGTAGCAGAGTTAACGCTCACTAATTTTGTCACATTTCCAAAGGGAAAAAAAAAACTTTTCGGGTTCTGAAGAAATTTTATTTTGGTCGAAATGCTCTGAATGGTTCACAATTTCCAAACTTGAACAGAGCCGATTCCCTGTTGTTGGAAAAGGGCTTTGAAAGGAATCAGCTTTCCTTATGGCCTGCTCAGTTTTAGTAACATTTTATTTTGTTCAAAGCCTTGCAGATATTCAGTGATTGTATCTTTTGGCAATTTCTTCCCCAATTTAGACACTACAGTTCCACACCATCTAAACTGGTCTCTCCTCCCACAGTGCCAGGTGCCGTGGGAGGCTGAGGATAAGCAAATGTTAAAGTAAAAACCCTTGTCATTGCGAGGTCACAGCACAGCAAGTGTGAACCACAACAAAATTGGACCTCTGCTTTTAACCCATGCACACAAACACCATGCAGCAGTGGGCAGCTATTGAAAGCGCCCGGGGAGTAATGACGGGGACGGTACCTTTATGAGGGAATCGAACCAACAATCTTCCAATGCGGGGCCAACGCCCTAACCACTAGGCCACCACTGCCCCTAGTGTTGCCTCCAAAACAAGTAAGAAAACACTCCATCTAATTAAACTGCAGCTCGTGCACCTTTGTTGGACAGTTCGCTTTGTTCTGAAGCAAACTTGAACCGCTAATTCTGTTATATCGGCTAATAAGCGCCTGTGCAGACTTGCATCTCACCCAGAGAGAACAAGGCTAACAGAAGGCTGTGGCATCACCTAGGATGAAACTCATCATCCACTAATGATAAGAATTAAGCTTAGTCATTGGAGAGCCCTCAATATGAAGCAACTAAAATTAACTTTGAGTCACTGAAATAAAATAAATATGTACGTTTAGAAGAGATGGGACAAATCGATAAGTTACCTTCACCTAATACCCAGACTCAGTTCTAATCCTGTGCCTAACATGCTTTAATAGTAGTATGTTTACACTTAATATGCTGTAACACTGTTAACAATTTCAGCATTAGTACAAAATAAAAAATAGAAATAGAAAAAAAGTGGTCCTGTGCCTCCCTCCACCAAAGCTCAAGGTAAGAGATCAAGCCAAATGAAGATTTCCCTTCGTCCTGGACACTAAGGTGACATGGCAGAAATGTGCCTCTTATTGGCCCCCCACTCAGCTCCCGGGTGACCACAGATGCTCAGCCTTGCGTGATACTTCAAATATCCAACCTGCACCCACACGACTCGCCTTTCTCAAGCCCTACGCGCTTCTCCATGGCAATGAAGAACGAGGGAACGCCTCCTTACTCTCTTTCTCTCTCTTTTTTCCATCATGGTTAACATTTAGTTGGTAGGTGTACACTTCTTATTAAAATTACTTAATATAGTATAACTGTTAACCCCTTCAAGTATTTTAATTCTTCTGCTTCAAGCACATAATTAAGTACATGAAAAATATCATTACAAAGGGTGGATGGCATTAAGCTTTGGTTTTCTTTTCTGCTTGTTTGGGTGTCCGAATTAATAAAAGCAGCTGGATTTAAAGAGAATTTTTATGCCAAAGTATAACTTTTCTTCATCATTAAATAATAACAATATTACACAACACATCAATTATCCATGTATCAAATTAAGGGTTTAAAATCTTACATTTTAATATGATATTAAAGGACAAATATTCTACAGGGGACCTAGCAGAGTAAATTAATATAAAATGATTGCTAATTATAGTAGTATATAATCAGATGTATTATACAAAAATGAGAATATACATGAAGACAGCCTGGTATTAACGCTCTTAATTCACTGCTTCTTGTACTACATGATTCCTTCTGTTTTACTTGTATTATGATCTGGAGCAGTCCAGAGGAGGTTGGTTTTTCTCAGCCTTTCTTTTTCTTGCTTTTAGAGAATTTTTCATGACACTGTCTCTCTCAGCTGGATCATTAGGGGTCTGCGGACCCGTCATGGGAGCAGAAAGAAGCAGATAATTAAATGTGAGAAAAAGCAGGGGAGAGAAAGAAGGCGGTCTTTCCACACAGACGCCTTCCTGAGAGCCCCTGCTCGGCCGGAGCTGGACAATAGGTACGGGCACAGCCTCTGAACGCTCCGCCTGGCAAACACAGACGGGCGGCGGGGCGAGACGAGGCAGGCCGTATCTTCCTGGAGTGGCATTGCAGCCAGCAGCGAGGTGAAGGAGTGAAGCGCCGCTGCACTTTCTCACTTTCCATCGACATGGCTCATGGGTCTAGGATGGAAGTCAGAGGACTCTTTGTGAGGGGTCAAAACAGTGGAGCAGTGGGGCACTCGAGAGGGCAAACACTCTTGACAATTCTGCCATCCTGAGCAAAGCACACCATCATAAGCAGCATGATTTTAAGAATAAATAAAGAATGTTTTCTATTTGCTGCATATATTTAGCAGTGCATATAATCCCAAAAATCTGAATAATGAATAATCATTCATTCATTTGTTTGTTCATTTCTTTTTTTTCTTTCTTTCTTTCTGGCAGAACTGATCAGTTCCTCTTCATCAACTTATGAATTGATTGATCAAATCAAATGACAAAACTGCTTTAGGTGCAAACGCATATAGCAACCAAAAATGGGTAACATATAAAACTGCTCATATCATCGACTTCTTTACTTTCCTTTCTAAATATTTATTGGTTTTCATATATTTTCATTCATCCATTTGCCAGTGAAAGCATTTTTATCTCTAATTTCAGCTCTGTGTTTAGCTCTGTATGGGGGCAGCTGTCTCTAGGATGATAAAAACATGAGCATTTAGAAGCCGTGGGGACATCTGGCTGATCCATACAAGTGAAATAGAAGGCTTAAGGTTTGTTTGCTGAGGTTAAGGTATGTGTTGGGTTAGAGTAGAACTCACTAAACACAGTATAGTGATACACACAAGCATGTGTACACGTTTGTGTGTGTGTGTGTGCGTGTGCACGCGCACGCTTTGATTCAGGCATGAATACAAATATCTGCATTTAAGGGCCACTCTCCTCCGGTCTATTGACTCCAGATCTCCTGGTCTCATCTTTCCCAGCAGATGTCCACCCCAAGCATCTGTTTGTATTAGCAGTGTAATTGCAGTGATAATGAGGCCATTGATTCAGTATCTAAGGAAATAGTCAATCAGGGCAGCCCATTTGTCTTACTTTCCCTGACAGTTCGCCTTCTAGCTAAACAGACAGTGCCAGGCTTGGTAGGAAGAGGAGCTAGCGGCGAATCCCCTGACAAAGAGTGACTGATAGTGGATAGGCAAACACAGGTGACCGTTCAGCCTTTTAAAAAGCAGGGGGTTTGAGAAATAGATGTGATGAGTTGTTTAGAGTGGCCACATCCACAGCACCCCCAACCCCCCTGGATCACACAGCATATGTGGCCTGAGATGCCATTGCGGTGTTGGGAAGCAGTTAATGCGCTGATCATTAGGTGGAAGGGAATTCAGTGGTTACCTTATACATTGGATTTCTTTGTTGCTGTGGTGGATCAGCTCATTTTGGCACAAATGTCAAGTCTGCGGATCATTGTTTCTTTTTTTCTGGCAAAAAGGAAAATTGAAAACAATTTTCTAAATGTTTTATAACCTTCTTCTATAATTAAAATGATGCAAATTGATTAAATACATACAAATAAAACAAACAAACAAAAAAAGTAAATGTAAAAGATTTTTATAATGTCTGCTAATTGAACTATTCTACATCACTTCAAACAGCATTCCGTGGCTTAATATGTGTTTTTATTATTGCTTTTTGACTGATTTCAATTCAGAGAAGTAAATTTTAAACATAAAGGGCGAACAATAGAGATAATTGTGTTGTGAATTAATCACGTTGTCTTAAGATGTTTGGCTGTGTTCGTTGGAGCTCCCATTCAATAGCACCCTTCAGGCTCAGAATAAGGATGTCAGGCAAGAAATTAATGACACTGGCTGTTGCATTCTTCTCTCCCACCCTCTGTGCCAACCAGCAGAGGGGAGAGGACACTATTTCCTGCACCAATTGTCCTAGGCTGCTGTCCAAGAAGACAACACAAACAAAGGTGACTTGTAATGAAGGCGTATAAATGAATGATTTATCCAATGACAAAACACCCACATTGCTCTCATAAAATGTAATTTTATGAAAAGTTTCATCGTAACTTTTTAATGAACAACTTAACAAATTGTTGAAAGCACATATCTCGCTGACATCAGTACAATGAATCTTTTGGGACGTTATTATCATTGTTGTATTTTTGTCAGTTATTCTATCAGTTTAGAAGGTGTTTTTTTTGGCAAAAACGAGACACAGCAATCCATTAAATTATTGTAAACTGAAGAAAGCATGATCTTTTATATCAAAAAAGATAAAGAGATACAAATTTGAAAAAAAAAAAATATGGCATCCCTGTTGAAAACTGACAATGTAGCAGCTTCCCAGTGTCCCCCCTTCATTTGTCTCGAGCTCCTTCTTTTACACTCCCTCTCACTCCAACTGAGTGACAGAATGAAATAATAAAGGTGATCAATGCCATTCAGACAGAGGAAAGTGAATGTGCCTAGATATTCAGGTGCTATATTAGAAGCGAATGGCAGTGTGTGCAGTGGGATGTAGTCAAAGCAAGAGTGAACTGGAAATACAGTTTCTGCTAAAGATCCATGGTTTCCCTCCTGGGAACAATACATTTGTACCAGATGGACATAACCATCAGTATAACATACCTGCAGAAAACTCATCCTAAACAAACACAGCTCAATCGCTTGCCACCCAAGTCAAAAATGTAAAATACAATGTCATAATTTGTCACCAGCGCTAATGCAGACACAAGTAACCAGCAATAACGGCAGATGAGCAGTTTCACAGCATCGGTACTACAATGGTGCCAACAGCCATTAGTTAATATTCAAGCACAATCTGTCTATCAGTATAATTTCATGTTTAATTTTTCCAAGTATCCTGTATAATAGATAATAATTACTATTACAAGAGTTCTGGACCTTTTTATGCTTAGAAGCCCTTAAGCACTGGACTAATTAGCCCACTATGCAATCCTTCCCAGCTCATCCAGTCCTGAAACATGGCATCTTGTGTATTTTGCACTGTGATTAATAAATTACAAAGAGCATTTTATGCAGAAAAAGATACTGTTTCCTTTTTTTGGTGGTTGGGTTTTGGCCTCAAATAAATGCAAACATTTTTTCAAAATTTAGTTCACTTTTATGAAATAAAATCTTTAAACTGATATATAAAGTGCCACTAAGCAGATTTGGCTTACTGCAGAAAAGGAGTGTTACCATGGAGATCTGGTTTAGTTTTGTGACAGAACTGGATAGAAACTAGAATCCAATAGAACCAATAAAACAGAAAGGATTCCACATTATTTGGAAAAAAGCAGGTTAGTGTCTTCTGCTGGTTATTTATGGCAACTGTTTTCTATTTTTTTTTTTCTTCAAATATCAGCAACCTAGCAGCAGCAATGATTTGCATGTCAAATCATCCAATTACTTGTTTGTCACAATTAGACTGTAATGTTGTCAGAGCATCAGAACTAAAATGAACTCTGTTTTGGCAAAGAGAACTGAGGAAGCCTTAACCTCTAGTGACCTGTGAAGAGTAAGGTCATTTGGGTTGGTGCACATTGTGTGTGCTTGTGTGTGTGTGTGTGTGTGTGTGTGTGTGTGATTCCCAGGTGAAGGGTTGAGTACTTGCCAACTTGTAAACTGTAACATTATGCTAATTAAAATCACAACGGCAAAGATCCATGAAGATACTAACAGCTCCGGTGTTGCTGCACAAAGACAGCGAGAGTGCGACTAATTTGGGCAGCCAGAGGGCCGGGACCACAGGACCCACTTTCCCCCCCAACTGAAAGTGAGTTGCACTATTTTTCTTGTTCTGCCAGCCTCCCTCTGGACTCTAAATAAATGGTTAAAAAGATATCTGCTTAAAGCTGTCAGGGAGCGCTGCTATAGGCCATTCCACACGACCTCCCGCACGACCCCGCCTGTGCAAGGGTCACCCCTCTGCTCCTCATGCACTGAATGGAAATACAGGAGCACACAGGCAGAACACACAGCCTGAAGAGTGGCAGCCCTGTCCAACTCTGACCTCCAGATAATATATGTAAAGAGAGCCAAGACCTGTTCCCACACACACACACACACACACACACACACCATCATCTCCTCCTCAAATACCAGAACACACTGTAAAAATGTGAGCTTTAACCCAATGAACAAAAGCATGTTATAATACCTCATTAATATTTTCTCATTAAGGTCAAAAGGGCAGATTTTAGTTGTTCAATCAGTGCCACATCAGAGTGTCATACTCTTAGAATGTATGTAGAATGTAGAATATATATATATATATATAAATATGTAATGAAATATCATATAAAGATAGATAAATGTATTGTATAGCAATGTAATTTATTGTGAATGTATCGCAAAATGACAGTTGTAACTCTGTGGTTCTAAGGGTTTAACCCAGCGAGGAGTGATGTATTGCTTCCTGAAGATTCCTGTGGGTTGTGTATCAGGAAACAGACGACGTTTTTAACTGTGTTTGACCGCACCGTTAGGAGCCTGTGCAGAGACGCCAAAACCACTCCTGCTCATGTCCATCAGGATGCCATAAGGTTGGACGTATGCATACAAGCGCAAACACACTTTTATGTGTCTCAGCATTGTGTTGTAGGAGAAGTAATACTTTAAAGGAACACTGTGAAATAGACATATTGACCAGATATCAAAAGAAGGCAAGTTACCCAAAAATATGCCAAGCCAGAATCTATAAACAATCCAATCCAATATCTAAAAAACATGACGAACTCTTTTGTACATGAAACGCTACTTGAATGTGTGTATAAATCCAGTGTTTTAGTCAAGTGTTGGCAGTTCCTGGAGTCCTATCGCGATATGGCCCAATAGCATACTGCACTCAGATAGATCATGTTATGCCAAAAGGTTAAAACGCAATCAATATGTTTATAAAGTCGAAGCCCCAGAGCACTCCAATTCACTGGACTCAGATCCAGCTCCCTCGAAGAGGAATAACATTGAGTGACTAATGATCCGCTAAGACCCACAGTGGTCTAACACGATGTTTCAAAAGCACGCACTCGGTATCAATGTGTTGGTGATTTTCCCCACCATTAAGCTAGGTATTTTAAATCTATAATTGGGTCCAGTATCACTCTGTAATTAGTGACCTTCCCTGGTAGGGGACTTTTGAAACGCTGCAAGTTAATACAGTGCGGATGATGAATTATTCCTTTACTCTGTGTTAATCACTATAAAGGAGTCATAGGGCTTAGCCCCAAAAGCATAGTTTCAACATTAATGCTTTATTTCTCATAAATATTAATGAGTGCCTTTAGTAAGAGCGAGACAGATGTGAGAGCCCTCTTCTCCGTGCTGGAAAATAAAGACGTTCCTTCATCTGCTCGATCTGCTTGACGTCCTGAGTGGAGAGTAATGACCAACGCTGCAGGCTCGCATTAAGCTGCTGTGTTAAATGTCTGTGTTAATGGACAGTCTCCACTGAAAGTGCTTCACCGTTGAGTGCTAAAATCCATGTCAGGAAAACTGACCCTCACAATGCTGCCTGCTTGTAGTTACAGGTCCAGCATTTGTGCTTTAGAGGCACCATCAACATCTAGACCTTCACCATCTCAACTTGGACAGCAATTCTTCACGAGAGCATAGACCTTGCATAGACATAGACACACATGATTACAGTACTGCAGAATTTGATAGTTAATGTCAAAAAACCACTTAAGATGAGAAAGCATGACTTAAAAGAGAAAAATGTATCCTTTTCTGGGACTCACTAAACAGCAGAGTTATGATACATGAAGAAAACATTATAACACAGATAGATATGTGAGCTAAACGGTTGGTAAGTTCATCAAAGATTGCTGAGAAATAAAAACTGTGAAAACTGTAATGATGACCCATAAAAGCATTACAGAGTGTGAGGGATTAAAAAAAAAACAAAAAAACAATACAGTCGAACAGGATGCTTACAGTGCAGCCAACAAAAAGCAGAAACAGGACAGATAGTTAATAATGTATTGGATCTGATATAGTATTCCACTAGCGAATAATTCACTGTGCAAATTTCAGTTATTTACTGGATCAGAAATAATCAGAAATAATTTTTGTAAATTGTTATGATCACAGATTTGCACACATTTACATTTTGTGCAAATAAATGGCATTAAAATAGCTGCAACAGGAGGAGGAAATATCACAGTATATAAAAGAAAATTATTATACAGTTTTCGAAAATCTTAAGGTAAGACAACTTTATTGAAAATAAACTTTTTTAAAGAAACGGTCTACGCTAAGTTCTTTTTAACCAGTCATGAACAGTCATTACTTAATACATTGCATTCACATTTGATTTACACTGACAGGTTTGAGTCTGCACCTCTGAGAATAAAATATCATCAAATAGCTCTCGTTCTACTTCAGAAATGCAGTATCCACTGAAGGAATCTGCACATTTGATGGAATTTCTCCATGAGCTACAAGTGAGAAAAAAACGAATGCAACATGCATTTGTTATCACTGAAGACAACTGCGACTGGAACAACATTCCTCAAGGTGTGCAGACACTCTGCGCCAGGCCTTTACCCCAGCCAGCTGCGGACTTATGGAGCAAGGCCGGGTGGAGAGTGCTAATAGTGAGCAACGATGAGTTTGACAGATGCCTGAGCCGATGACCATCTGCCCCGAACAGCAGAGGTGCTGAACTGCAGATTTCAGCCTGCTCCCTCCCCGGTAGCCCCCGAAAACCAAGCCGAAGCAGAGGAGGCCCCTGGACAAAGGGGGCGAAGCAGCGCAGGAGCCAGGACTCAGTTGGCCTGCGCACCTCTAATTTATGATTGATGAGAGCAGACGAAAGGTCACGCGGTGATAAATATGGGAGCGCTTGACTGGGGAGGTCATCAATTATGCCGGCGGCTGCTAACTTTCGATCTCACGGACGAAATGGATCTCCCTGATATACGAAAACTATCTCTCAGAAAATTGGGACGTATTAATCACCGAGAACGGAGTATACCCTCCTCCTGTCCTCTTGCTCAAATTGGACAATGGATGGGGTCCATATCAAGCGAGGCTTTCTATTTTGATGCAGCGTGATAACCACAATTTACAACATGAACTTTCTGTAACTAGCAAGCGCCAAACTCGTATTAGCAACTCACAGAAAAATAGATCCCAAATGAGCAGTTGTCTGGTTCACGGCATGAAATTCTGTACAAGTTTAGACCATCATTTCTATGAGTGAGAGGCAGTAGCTACTGTACTGGGGTAACAAGCGAGTTTGTCAGATTGTAATCGTGGCATTACAGTGTGAATCTTTAGACAAAATGATATTTAGAGAATGATGCATCTGAGTAGCTGAGGTTGTCCTGAATCTGAGGATGAAGCTATAATGCTGGTGCTACCTCAAAAATAGCAGCATCACATAAAAGAAAAAGATATGCATGCAGAATGATGAAAGACCTAAGGTGGAAAGCTATACAGAAGTAAAACTGTGAAAAAAAGTGTGAGTTCGGCACAACCCACAATCAAAGCAGACAAAATCCACTAAAATAACAGCACGTTCGATGATACTAAACTATTTTCTTTTTCCACAACAGACTGAAGGACAAATTTTTGCCTCAACCTAATGAAATATAGAGGCCTTTCTTAAAAGGTCAGGGAGTTGACAATAAGATCACAGAGCTGACCTCTGACCTGGTTACCGTCCCTTTGTAATGGGCAGCCTCTTCTCTTTTCTTTCTCTATCCCATCAACTGCCACCTCGGGCCCATTTATTTGGTGGTCCATTGTTTCAGAGAGCAGCCGGTTTCTCTGTGTGGAGGAGATGGTGATGATTACAGGAGAAAGAAAGGAGGAAAATGGGGTTGATGGAACAGGAAAGCTTGGTGCTAATTCTCGCAATGCCATATCAAGCCGGTCTGGCAGAAATAATGGTCTTTTTATTCAGCTGACAAGCGTCTGTGATGTCGAGCTCCTCCAATCGATGGGCCTCCATTGTCCGCCAGCAGGGCCAATAGACAAAACCCACTCTCCTGAATTATATGTTACAGCTCCAAAACAGATGTTTTTCAGCATCACTGAAAAGATAATAAAATATATTAGTGGCGGCTGAACCAGTCTTGACCCCCCCATGAAAATTTACAGCCCCTGAGCCAACACTAATTTAAGTCTTTGTACAAGTCCTTAACATGCTCAGAAAGGGCGCCTATTGTGTGGTCAGCTTCAGTGAAGCCCATCAAACCTGCAGGCAATTTCACTGTAATGTCACAACAAGAGACCAAAGCTGGGACCAGTATTGCATTTGAGCTTAAAAAAAGAAGGGAATGAGTGGGATAATTAGAAAAAGAAATTGAAAGCTAAAGGAAAAGAGAAAGAGAAGAAAGATACAGAAAGAAACATTCCATTGAAGAATTATGAACAACTATTTGCACTTAAATTCTTCATTCTATTGCAATTTAAATCGTTAACTACTTTTGCTTTCTTCTGTTCTGACTGGCAGTTTGTGCACCACGCCGAAAGCATCATTTTTGTTTTCTGAGGTGAAAAAGTTGGATCATTTCTAGATTTGAGATTCATCTTTGGCAACATCCATACAAATGTCTTCTGTTGAGTCTGTAGCTAGTAAAAAAGTAACTGTGTTGTATTCTATTCTTAAAAGTGTTTTCTCTTAAAAAATAAACCTTTGGTTAGTTCAGATCATGTTTGTTGTGCAACATTAATACATCTAACACTTCTTGCGCTGTAAGTTTGTGATGTGCGCTATCAGGTATGATTGGTATTTGCTCTCAGCACTGATTTTTACTCTAGAAAATATTTTTGTTTGATCCACACTTAGAAACTAGTTGGATCATCGCTTTTTCAAATAAGCGATAAGAAAAACAACAAAGCTCTAAAACCACAAAAAGATTTCTGCTCTGACAATTGGCCATGGCCAAGGTTGACCGTGTGGGTTTGGGGTGATGGGAAGGGAACTTATAGTCCTCATAACATTGTCCGGGCCCCTCCTAAATGTAGCATGGCCTATTGATCTCCTCCTTTCCTGCAGAAACAGCAAGGCCAGCAATTCCTTGCTCTGAGTCAGGTCTATTGCCATGATATGGGCCAAATCAATTGTCTGAAGACCAGCTTTCTGCATGACAATGTCCATCCTTGCGGGCCATTGTTGTGCTCAGTGTCTTGAGTGCCCAGAGTAATTACCTTGGCCATGTCAAACAGTATCAACTCCTGCCTCAAAAGGTCAATGTCAGGCAAAAATAATGGATCTGATAACACCACTACTTATTTTTTGTATGAACGACAGTCCATTTTGTGATTGCACTATAATAGCCCATCTTAGAGAAACACCTCCAAAAACAAAACAAAACAGCACTGGGGATTGTGGTGCAAAGCATTGGCAAGGAGATCTTATGTCCTCTCTGCATACAGCTCAAGCAAATGAGAATAAAGCTCTATTGTCAGCCATGTATATAAATTCAGCTCATAAATGCATTTGCTCCTGAAAATCAATTCAGTTCTTAACCACAAGATTTGGAAACATAAGAACCCTAAAAAATCATGACGGTTCAGAAATGATTCAGTCAGCTGCTTCAGATAATCATATTTGTACTACAAGATTGTATAAAAATTGCATTAGTATAAAAAAGAATGGTTCAATAGATTGGCTCATGCTAACGAACAAGTGAAGGATTCCATTGGTTAGAAAATGATGGTGTTAAAGCACATATTCCCTTGTGAAAGCTGTGCATTATGTGCATTAAGGTCTACGCCCCTCATACTATGCATGAAGGGGAAGGGCAGACACAGTGCGACTGAGGCTTGAGATGAAGTCTGGCTGCGGATGGGTTAACCCTGCAGAAAATTGGTTGCATACTGTCATAAGTATTTTCCTCCCCAAAGGCAAGGCTATGAGAAAGATTTGCTACTGATTAGCCGCTGGTCACAAGCCAGTTCAGCCCTTCTGATTTCAATTTAATGCGTGTTTCGAGCTTAAGCAGTGAAAACGCACACCCATGACAGTTCTTCCTCTTTATCTCGCCCAACTCCGGCCTCGAAAACTGGTTGTATGGGCAATCTTTTGTCTTGTTTCTGCTCGGCGAGGACTTTCTGTGGTGCAACCATGTCCCTGCTCTCCCAGCATGAGCTGGATTTATTTAGCAGACAAAAACATCTGCCTGTCTGAAGAGATTACAATTAAAGCATCTGTCTGCCATACTCACTTTTCAAGCACTGTCAGTTAGCTGTAAGAGTAAAGATGGCTCTCAACACTGCAGTTATCTAGAAAGTTCTTCTGGGGTGAGCTTTTTTTCTTCTTCAGATTTGTCCCCGTCTTCACATACAGCCCTAGACTGTCCAGCAATCCCTTTGGTGGATTCTGGTTCACATTATGGATTATAATACAGTAGAGGGCAGGAAACAAGTTCAAAAAGATCTGTATCTGAATTTGTTGATAGCTTCATCAGGGATGGAGAGTCTTCCCGGTCAGATAAATATTTCCAGTCCTCTCAAGGTAGCAATGGGAGCACTTGGCTTCTGTGGGTCATAAGCTACTTTCACACTTAAAACCCGGAACATCATCGAGATACGTTTCAAGTTTGGGCTTTGAGTCATTCACACATGCCACCATAAATGGCGTCTTATCCGGGACGGAAGAGTTTATGCCTCTCACAAAAATCCTTTAAAGACATGACGACCCCTCCTTCAACAAAATCACCCGCATACAATGCGTTTCTCTTTTAAAAACTGAAAGCCATCCTAACACATTTGCATACACATATGTGTTCAGGGTAGAACTTTTGCCACAAAATGCACAAATACAGTGAAAATTGTTGGCTGTAATGTAGACTTTAACAACCATGCCAACTTTACAGTATAATTTTGCCTGGTTTTCCATGTTAAAGTGTTTGAAAGGGGCTTATATTCTTTATAATTCTTTATACCTCCCTGAGGTGTCCTTCAGCAAAGTACTGTCCCCATCACTGCTCTCAGGGCGCTGGATCTGGCTGCTTCACAATGCGTGAGGGTTAACTGCAGAGGATGCATTTCATTGTGGTTCTCTGAGAGCTGTGCTGTGCTTCACAATGACAAATAGTCACTCTCACTTCACTCAATGCATGAGAATCAATGCAATGTGTAAAACAGTGGGGAACAGACCTGTATGAATGAAATCTCCTCTTTCTGATTTGTTTTAATTTAAAAAATGCCAAAATATGACACAAGTCAATGGTTTAATGACCACGTCTTGCTTTGTGTTTGTGCAGCTTTCAGCGTATGGAGGATAAAGCAATAGAGAAAGAAAAAGAGCCTTAGACACTGAGGGTTTTAAAGTTCCTAATAATTGTTATTTTATTGTCATATAATTTTGCAGTAACTTAATGAAAAAGTTACATAGTAAAATCTGTTTTATATATTCACAACTATTTTTGTTTATTTCTTTTTTTTACAATCTGTATCTTCAGCCTTGCACATGCCTGGTCACAAAAGGCACAATGTAACAATGAATGCTTTATCCTTTCTGCCAAATACACTGGATTTACAATGACTTTTTTGAAAATCAAATTTCAGTTGTTAATTATTAAATATTTGCTCTGATACTAACATAAATGTTGTTTTAAATGGTTAAAATGAACCTATATTCCGTTCTGAATGAAATACGTCAATAACTCACATTTAATTGCAAGAAGCTTGTGTTATAGCCAATCAGAAAGTTTATTAATTGCTAGGATCCACCAATTTATTTATTGATTTATTTGTTTAAAATGTGAAATGTGAATGCATCAAGTCACAAAATAAATAATATGTCAAAGTATTTATTCTAAACAGCATGTGTAGCTTTCTTATCAACATGTCTCAAGTTTATTTTGTTCACTAATAGCTTTTAAATCATTAATTAAACAAAGGGAGAAGGAGAAAAGAGAGGAAGAGGTGGAGGAGTACTAATATCAGTCAGAGAGCATCTATGTGAGGAGCTGCTGAAAAGTTCTTCCTTGGTATTAAGTTGAATGTCCACCGTTATCTCAGCCCTGGAATTTCTCTTATCTGGAGAAGGGGAGGGGGGCTGACAGATTGATGTGAAGGCTCTACCTGCTCCGTCCCCACCGGCCGAGTGTTGGTATCCTGCAAAAGACAGATACTGTTAGTACGCACAGCGATTTTATACTTAGCCTCCTCAAAAGCTGCTGAGTGACACCAGGGAGAGGACGCTACACAGAGTGCCTGGGTGGTGCTGGTATAAGTCCACCATTAAGGTACTATATATATATATATATATATATATATATATATATATATATATATATATATATATATTTCTAACATATAACAAAAGTAGCCTTTTTATGTTGTTGAAAAGATCCAATGGTTTACAACCATTACATGTCATCCTAGTGACTATCGCACTGAATTACTAAACGTAGTAAAATATATTAGGTTATATATATATATATATATATATATATATATATATGTGTGTGTGTGTGTGTGTGTCACTTGTTAACAACCGCAGTGAGTAAATCTATGTCATGCTTTTTCTGTCCATAATATTCTTCCGCACAATAGAAACAGGTTAAAAATGAAGATCATCTATAAGTTTTGGTTTAAACATTTTACCTGTAACTGTATACTCTAGACATCAAGTTTGATTAATCTGTGAGTGCTCGGGCATACTGACAAAGACCTTTCTTTTCATACCTTCTTTCGATTGCCTCTTATGATGGGACGAGATAGCAATTGATTTATGATGAATTAATGTCTTAGGCACATCATAATCCTATAAGGTAATATTTCAAATATCATTCCAAATGCTAATCTTGTTCATAACAGAGGTGAAGTGAAGATCATATGTTGCTTACCCTCTGGCTGACCGCATATTGAAATGGAGCAGACGATGTTCTTTATGCTAACTCCTACTTTTGCATTTTCTAATCATATAGAGCAGAGGCACCACAGTTGGCTGGTCAAAATCAAGAGCGCCACCCGATTCCCATAATGGTTGTGCTCCTAACTATCTGGAGCGCTAATTGATCGGCAGCTTAACCTCTGGCTTAAATTGATTAGCTCAGTCTTTAAATAAAGCAATCAATAACCCTCAATTAACAATAATGGCTGTTGGAAGGTGTCATTGATGAGCATACACAATGATAGAGTTGCTTCAGATAACACTCATGCAGGGTTCATTTTCCACCTTGCTGCTATGTTATGATTGGTGGCACCCCATGAAGGCTATCCATCCATTATCAGCCATTCATTTTAGATTACTTGAATTATCTGAATGAATGTGTTTTACTATAATATAGTATCATTTGTCTTATTAACGATGGATTGGAAGATTATCTCCATTCTGAAACATATGTATATAGAACCTTCACAAGAGCTTGCCTTGTTAATATGGATTGTTGTGATATGAGAAAGCTATAGAAATAGTGCAGGCATGGCTTGGCAAAACAGTTCAGTAAGCTGCGGCATCTGTGTCAAAATCATGTCCAATTTTATAAAGCTATCTGCTCATTGCTGTTATTTGAGGGTTTTAACCCTTAGTAGACCTCTGGCATAGATCATTGCTACAGTTGTGACTTGTGGCAATCTTCATTGTTATCCCATTTATTTTCATAAACAAACCCATGGAGGTGGTGGTGACAGCTTACTGGTAGGATACTCACCTATGGACTAAGAGGTTACTGGTTCAAATCCCACTACCAGCACTTCCACCATTGCGTTCCTGATCAAAACCCTCAACGGCAAGTCAGGTGGACCCGTATAACTTTATACTTCTCTGTAAGTATATCAGGTTAGGGAGCTGTCCACAGAATCGGAATCCTTTTACCAGTAGGGTTTTCGCTCCCTAATGAGGTACCCTGAGTAGCACTGTCCCCATCACTGCCCTGGCGTGTTCATAGCTGTCCCCTGTTGCACACCTCTTACCAGGCTGTTGTGCTGTGTGTACTCACAATGACAAGAATAGTCACTTTCATAAGAGTTTCTGCTAAATGGTGTGAATTTAAATGTAAATAACAGTTGCTAATAGAAGTTCTGGAGGGGTGTCACGGAGGTCAAGGCATCTCACTAAGCTTTTTTTTTTTTTACACCATGTAGAATTAAGAGATATAATGTGCAAAAGTTTTAGGCAGGTGTGGAAAAAATGCTGTAAACAAAGAATGCTTTCATAAATATAAATAATGATTGTATATTTTTATCAATTTACAAAATGCAAAGTGAGCGAACGAAAGAAAACTTAAATCAAATCAATATTTGGTGTTTGCCTTCAAACCAGCATCAGTTCTTCTGGCCCCCACAGAGCCCTGATCTCAACATCATCCAGTGTGTCTGGATTACATGAAGAGGCAGAAGGATGTGAGGAAGCTACATCCAAGTATAATATTCAGCTAGTTCTCCAAGATGTTTTGGAACAACCTTACCAGCCGAAATTCCTTCAAAAAAACTGTGTGCAAGTGTACTCTGTGAAGAATTGATGCTGTTTTGAAGGCAAGGGAGGTCAAGCACCTGTAAATATTGATTTGATTTGATTTCTTTTGTCTATTCATTGCATTTTGTAGTTTGATGAAAATAAATGACAATACTCATTTCTAAAAGCATTCTGTTTAAGGCATTTTTTCCACACTTGCCTAAGTTTTGGTTGTACTGTATATATATTTATACAAATACCTATGTTTGAGGTTGTCAATTAATAACAAAGAAAAAAAAAGTTAATAAATAAAAAAAGCTTGTGTTTTGATCCATTTATTACAAAATTGGTTAAAATGCTATATGTGACATTATTTCTAGAGCCTAAAATAATGACTTAAAGCAACACATTAATGCAAAAATTGTCAGTGTACCCTGGCTCATATAGAACTGGTCCAAAATCTTGTAAAATTTCTTCTATTTATTTATTTTTTAAATGTTTTATTTATTTAATTTATTCTTCTTTACAGTTACCACTTTGGAGATACATGCTTATTCTCCAGCAATGAATATATATATATAAGTAATACATGGTGACCCATGCTAAACCTCGATTTATGAACATAGATCAACATTAGCATGTTTGAGTGAACTATTCCTTTAGGTAGTTTATTTATGCATTAATATGTTTTGACAGTAATCTGTTTTTCATCATCCCAGAGTGCTGCGACTCATTCAACCTTAGCTTCCAGATTCAGACACCTCTGACTGGAATCTATGGGAGAGAGACAGTGAACTGGCGCGCTCATATCCGCTATCAGCTCTATCTGTTCCAGCATACCAAGAAAGAGCTTACCTCCACAATTAACTGCACCTGGCCACAGTTTCTCTCTGCTCATGCTGCAGCTTATCAACGGGTAAAATACTTTTTCCAGGTGCGGGACAAAGCTAAGTCAACTTGGACCTTCTCATATCTTTGACAGAGCGCTGCAACAGATTCACTGAAGGTGAACATTTGCAGGATTTTCTTGTTGACATTTTACACCAAAATTCCAGTTTTGGTTTAATTGTCTTCAAATTTTCAAATATTTCTTGATATTTTCTAGCAGCTGCCTCTGGATACAGCCTCTAAGTTCGAATAAAATAAGTTTCTAACATGTTCTCAAATTAGAAAACCTGACATGTCTATCTTAGATTAATAATGCTTTATTTGCAATTCTGTCATTTTTGCACAAAGGCATTGCTGAAGATGCCCTATTACCTTACATTTTTACAATTTTGTGCATCAGAAGCATGAGGTGAAGCGGATTTTCTCTGGATGACTCAGAGCCCATCCAAGTCTACTTGGTTTAATGGAGGCTAGCGCCAGCTAGAAAGAATCTGTCCTAAATCAGCTGTCAAAAGTGGAGACTTCTCCAGAACATCTGCCATTTTAGGAGATGAAAGGGAATGCAGAATTTGAGTAAAGCCCTTCATATTTTGATTTAATAGATGATATGTGAAAATGTGTTGATCATTCAGCATGTCTGCTAGTACTTAGGCCACAGATATTTTTATTAGTTAACATGGATTTCCGACCACAACCATGTTTTTCTCCATAAATATAGCCTCAGGAAAATGGACATGGGATATTTCTTTAATTTTTTCTGGACATATCAGATGGGTTTCTCATGTTCTGGAAGAAAATGCTTTTGTAATAAAAGTGTTCGTGCATGTTCAAGAGATAGAGGGAGAGAGAGAGGGAGAGAGAGAGGGAGAGAGAGAGAGAGAGAGAGAGAGAGAGAGAGAGAGAGAGAGAGAGAGAGAGAGAGAGAGAGAGAGGAGAGAGAGGAGAGACAGAGGGAGAGAGAAAGGAGAGAGAGATGAAAGAGAGGAGAGAGATAAAGGAGAGAGAGAGAGAGAGAGAGAGAGAGAAAGAGAGAGGGAGAGAGAGAGGAGAGAGAGCAGAGGAGGAGGACAAAGGAGAGAGAGAGGCAAGGGAGAGAGAGATAAAGGAGAGAGAGAGAGAGAGAGAGAGAGAGAGAGGGAGAGAGAGAGAAGGAGAGTAGGAGAGAGAGAGATAAAGTGAGAGAGAGAGAGGGCGAGAGAGAGAGAGAGAGGAGAGAGAGAGAGAGAGAGAGGGAGAGAGAGGGAGCGAGATAGCGGAGAGAGAGAGAGATAGGAGAGAGAGAGAGAGAGAGAGAGAGAGAACAGATCATCCCAGATGTATTGTCCTGTGGGCATTTGTAATTACAGGGCTTCATATGTGAACTGAAGCCAGAAGATTAAATACCTCCAGCTCAATTTATCAGTCACCCGTCAAACTCTGGGTCAGTTTCCTTTTAACCCTTGTTTTGTGGTTCAGAGCCCTCATACAAACGTGACATTGTCATGCCAAATAAAGTGAGCATTTTCCTCTTCAGGAGCACTGACTTCTTTCACAGCCATCCTGTATTTAACACCATCCTCCTGTCAATTATGAATATATTACCAAAGAATTAGAGTCGTCGCTGCAGTTTCAGAACTAGAGGAACTTTATTGATCCCGAGGGAAACGGGTTCGCTTACAGGACGCCTTTCCCAAAGCAACATTTCTCATACCTTGTGAACCATCACAGCTTGAAACTTTTAATAAATGCCAAAGTCAACCCATCTGTATCCGCTAAACACACTCATTACCAGTCCTGAAATCCATGGAAAAGTCTATCACCACTTTATGTTCAGATGTAGATTTTATTATGGATTTGAATTGATGAAACATTATTACTAGTGGTGTTGCCTCAGAAGAAGAAAAAAACATCTTTTCATTTTTTTTCTACAATTTAGTCTTTTAATGTAGTTTTTAATTGCTTCACACACTCACAAACACGCACACACACAAACACACACACACACACACACAAACACACACACATATTTGCAATATCCATATTGTTAACATACAGGTGTGAAAAATGCTGTAAACAAAGAATAAGCCAGAAATATAAATAATGATTGTTTATTTGATCAATTACAAAATGTGGTGAGTTGTAACAAAGAAATGAACAATCAATATTTATGTTATTATTTTAGCGCCAACCAGCATCAGCCTTCTAGGTAATAATGTAGCCAAAGTCAGACTTAGGATTATAGTTTGTGTGTGATCAACCAAGCCTACCAAACAGGTACTGATGATCATCAATGCCACATCGAGGTTGAACACAGTCATGTTTGGAACAACCGTACCAGCCGAAGTTCTTCAAAACCGTGGTGCAAGTGTAATGAAGAACTGATGCTGTTTTAGCGCAAAGGTGGTCACACCAAATATTGATTTGATTAGATTCTCTTTGTTCATCAATTGTATTTTGTTGATTGATGAAAATAAATGATTAACACTTCCTATTTCTGAAAGCATTCTTTGTTTACAGCATCTTTTCACACCTGCCTAAAACTTTTGCACAGTGCTGTACCTCATTTAGTTTGTAACCTGGTCTGCTTTACAGGTAAGTCTGTTGCTCATCAGCTCTCGTGTGGACGCGTTTGATGTGGGAGGGCGCAGGGGTCGTAGGTGTGACACGTCACGCTTGGGCACCAACGTGTTTGTTACCACCAATTCCCACTGTCAAAGTTCATTATTCAAATGATATGATGGGTCCGTGTCAGGTGGTGCAGTACAGCACAATGCTACTTTCTTTTTTCTTGACCTAATATTGTAATACACACTTTTGGGCCACTGGCCCCCACCACTCTGAGGGAACTCATGAATCCCAGGTGTCAGATGACAATATGGCTGCCAATAAATCAGGAGTCCAACCACAAGAACACACTTTTCCTACTAAAAGCTTAATGCTGGCCTAATTTACAGGAGCAGAGGAGGAAAAAGCCATGTGTAATTAAAAGTCAGATAAAAAGCACTGCACAGGGACCAGACAGTGAGGAGAGAGAGAGAACGAGAGAGAGGGAGAGAAAGTAAAAGAAAAAACAGATGAAATACAGCTACAGATAGATTCGCAACTATTAAGAAGTGTGATGAAAATGAATGATGAGATTAATGTGTTGATCTGTTGATAATCATCTCATAAATAATCATCTCAATGGCGACATTCATCTTCGTAAAGGTAGAAATCAGGTGCCGTTGCATTTTAAATTTTGCTTTTTTTTATAGTGGGAGTTTAATGACCAACATTAAATTGGAGTAATGAAGCACTGAAGTAAAAAAAGGATTACTTTCCTTGTTAAAACTTGGAGCTTATTCTACATCAAATATTCACTGAACATGTGACATTTGTTAAAATATTTTGATGTCAAATAAATATTTGAAATGAAAACACAAAGTGCCTGCAATGAATCTAATTGTGTGTAATATAGTGAAGGAAAGAGTGAGAGAGAGAGCGATAAAAAAAAAAGAGCTAGATAAAAAGGAGCATAAAGCAGCCAAGTGTCCCCCCATGCCCCCCCACCGTCCTGCAGTAAGCTAGTCCACATGATGGAGTGTCCCTCCATCCCTGAGAAAGAACGCTTGCTTACTATTTCATCATCCCCTGGGGCATGAGGGAAAATAAGCACATCAGTTGTCATTATGACAGCATAAAAATGGTGCCATCATATTTCAACTACACAATACAGTGCCCCCCACCCCCACACCACCACCGTCCCTCCTTTCGCCGATGATGAATTATGGACTCCTCCTTTCTTCACACGCCGACTCATAGTTAATATTATCTCTTGCTGGATAATTACACCTAAAGTTCAATTACTGACCCAGAATTACGGATCCATGGATGTGGTAGACCCCAACTGCTCTTTTTTTTTTTTAACAGCATTTATCTTTGTGGCCCGAGTGAGCAAAATCTGCATGTTGGCAGTGATGCATCTGCTCAGACCTTCTCCACTCCCAGCCCTATTCTTCTCACCCCTCATTTAAGTCCCTCGAGCCCGTACCGCTGTAATGCTGGCTCTTCTATTACACTCTGCTTTTACACCAATTTGTGTCATGTTTTTTCTTTTTTCTCACTGAATGGTGGAACAGTCCTTTATTTAGCTTTTCAGATATGACCTCATCCTCATACAGTCACTGCACAGGTCATGTTCTTGTGGGCGGGGCAGAGCAGGGGATGCCACTCTATCTGGAACACTATATCTACTGGTGACTTGATCAAGAGGACGATTTATGTGTGTTTCCTTGA
The DNA here is from genome assembly GCA_017165825.1 of Hepsetus odoe. Lineage (NCBI taxonomy): Eukaryota > Metazoa > Chordata > Actinopteri > Characiformes > Hepsetidae > Hepsetus > Hepsetus odoe. The sequence continues at coordinate 7,674,407 of CM029379.1, read as the reverse complement.
CAGGGAGTGCCTTGACGCTTCATGTGTCCTGAATAGTTTCATGTCACCGCAGTCCCTGCAAGTTTAACCCATCAGATCACACTGTGCCTTGTAACCTTTAAGTGTGTTAACGGTGAAACTCCGAAAATGATGGAATCGCACTAGAATTAAAACAGCCGCAACAACAAATTGCATTTGCATGTCATACATTGTTACGAACAGTGCACATCATTAAAAAAACATATGCACACAATAATGGCAATACCAGAAGAGATTGAATGTGAAGAGAAGAAAGCCTGCCTTAAAATCTTTTGCAAGCTTTTTACAAGAAATGTGCCTAGCTAATAACATCCAAAATTCAGTTTAGAAATGTGCAGGAATCTTCATCAATCCTTAAAAAAGGCTTATGATAAAATTGATCCACTATAATTTTATTTTGATGTGTTCTCGTCTTTGCAACATTGAATAAAGTTATACGTCATTTATTGATTCATGGTTTCAAAGTTAAACCAGAATCCGGAATTTTGTCTTGATGTCTAACTTCGTTTATTGCACATGCAGGTCTGTTATACAGCTTTTGCTCTATTTGCTTCATAACAAGTTATGAGCTTTTATACTTGCTCAAAGTGCATCATAGTACAAGTCATGTAGTACCATAAAAGATTCTTCATCTAACTAATATGTTCATCTAGTATAACTAAAATATTATATAATGTGAAGCACTTTAGAAGATTGAACCTTGATTTAAGCAAGTAAAGTAAAAAAAAAGTAAAATATCACATTTGAATTAATATATTTTTCATATTTTAATAAAATATTAACATATTTTTCTATTTTTATTGCCACTTTTTAATCATTTTAACACACACACATTATTATCAATAATAATACTTATTACATATATATATATATATATATATATATATATATATAACGTTTTAGGTGTTCTTTTAGAACTTGGCATAAATGTAGGAAAAAACAAAAAATAACATTTTCAAAAGTATTTGTTTTCATAATTTCATATCTCTGTCTTCTGATATATCTCTGTCCAAGTGCAATACTAAATAAATAAAATGTCTATCTCTCTCTCTTTCTCTTTCTCTCTCCCTAATTCTACCTCTCTCTCTCCTGCTCCCTTTTTAGACTTGGTCAGGTAAATCTGAAGGGAAGGATTTTTTTGTGAATACTGCATTAGTCAGAGTCTATTACAGCTCAGTATTAACGGTTAAATACTTTTCATGTCACAGTGAAACCCAATTTTCTGCGATATTTGATCTACAACTTATTACTTCCTGGCACTGGCACTCGGGCATTTGCATTTGGATCATCGTCTGATTGCTAAATGGGGTCTGACTTTCTGTTGGGCCTCCGAAAGTCGACAAAAGGCACAGGAGAAATTCAGACCCAAGTCTCGCTGTCGAGCAATAATAACTAGCTTGGGTGGACTGTCACTCTGAGACAAATCATTTTCATGAGATGTTAAAAAGGTGTACACTTTCAATCATCCTTCTGTAATAGTGCATTCATCTCTGCTTTCTGCAAATGCTTCCCAAAACAGACGCATTAACAGCCAAATTCAATTTGTTGCTTATGAAACATATGTAGAGAAGAAATGGCTACACTAATTATTTCATAGCTGGTGCCAGTCCCCCACCCCCCAAGCCCAACTCAACTTAACTGGATATTACATTTGCTTAAAACTCAATCACGTGAAAATGAAGACTCGATTTGAGAAAATTTTAATAAAGATAAGTCACCACTATCATCCAATCGTGGGTGGGTCCCTAATCGGCGCTTTCATTCTCTGCTGCTAGATAATGTCAGCCCAGCTTGAGGCTCTTATTTTGCAATAATACATTTACATTCTAATCATTTTATTAAAGCTTACTCAGGCTGTCAGAGCTGGGCTTCCACAGAACCGCCACCCCCCACTACCACATTCCACCCCAAAAAAAAAAAAAAAAAAAAAAAAATCACCCAAGCAAATTGTATCAGCTATCAGCCCACAGTGGTTTTATCAAGCCGGGCCACTGGCAAGCGGAGGCCCTCCACAATGAGCCGTCTAGCGCTTGAAGAGCCTGTATTTAATCATTTGCCTCGGCAGCATTGTTCTGCTTACAGTGCATAAAAAAGAGCTTCATATAGACCTTCCAGTGCCTGTAACAATGAAGCAAAGTATCTGTCTTATTTATCGCTCTTGCATTCTTTTTACCTCTCTTCTCTGTTTCTCTTTCTCCAATCCCGTTTCCTTATTTGCTAGTATTTTTCCTTTTTAGAACATTTATATGCAAACCCGTTGTCTCACTAAAAGTCGCTGTGGAACTCTACAATGACAACATAAAGGTGTCCAGATGGAGATAGAGAACATTTTTGAATGATAAAAAAGGGAAAGCGATCGCAGGGATGTGGATGCTGGTGGCTCAGAACGTTTTGCTGTTGTGAATATGTAAATCGAATGGCCGTCCTCTTCCAGCGCTGACAGGGAGGCGGCTCTGGTGCCTTCACGTCACGTCAGTCACGCCAGACATTAGTGGCAGCTCTCATAGAAGCTCTATTCATGGCCTTTGAGCTGAAATGACATTAAGATGAATTATATATTTCCCCAAACAGTCTAGGAAATGACCCAGGTGACACAAAGGCAAAGGCTTAAGCAAAAAATAGCTTGACTGCATCAACTTCAGATAAAAAAACAGTCAGATCACTAAAGCTGTCTGAGTGGATTATGTTCTACCATGCCCAAAAGGGATCTGAGTGTAATTTGTAACCTTTGTTTTAGACCTTTTGTGATGGTTGGTTGGAGGAATAACACCCCAATGGTGTTCGGTCAGTGCGGCTGTCAGTGTCGTTATGGCCTTCACTGCTTTACAGAATCTGTGACATTGTACCAAAGCATCTTTAGCATGGAAAGAAACAATGTCTGGAAAAACTCCCTGAAAACATAAGGAAGTAGCTTTGAGCGCAACCAAGACTCAAAAGAGGAAATCTGGTTATTAAGTAAAAGTAGAGATGGCCATAATAAAATATTATTTTATTAGAAGAGAAAAAAGTGTATATATAATTATATGCTTCCCTCACAAACCTGTGCAACTACAGCTAGACTTCAGAAGGTCTGATTTTTAATTAGAATTTTAGCTACAGTTCACAACAAAATTGTAGTAGATCAAATTAACGAATTGTAGATCAAATGATCAAATTGTACTGCACTTAAGACCCTTGGGACACTGAGTATCTGATTTAAAAATCTTGCAATGTCACAGTGCTCAATTCTGAAAGCTGCCTGGGCCTAGTTACAGTTGCTAAGCAGTGATTGGTCACCATCAATTTAAACACCATCAGATATTTTAGAAATTATTTTTGCTCCCATTGTAGCATAACAATAAGTTACACAGGGTTGAAATGAAGTGAATTGTAAATATCTCAAGCTGTTAAAAAACTGAAGTTTAAAGTCCTTTAAAAGGTCTTTTTTATCCCATGTACTCGGTTCCTGCTAAAATTAAACAAAGCAGAGCTCTGTTTGAGCAAAACTGTTTAAATATTGACTTGCGTTGAGAAAGATGAACAGTTATTATTTATTATCAATCGTTTTGAAGAATTTTTAAGAATTTGCCAGTTTGAATTGTACCTTTTAGAGGTTTTACCTACTCATAACAAAGTTTCTCTTTATAACTTTTCCAAAGATCAGATTTTAAAACTGAGACAGTGAATGCTTAACAGCAGCCATTCATTGCATATCTGAATCAGGAGCACTTTTTGAATCAACTCCAGAGTCACCGTAGAAACTTGCAAGCATGCTAAGCACTTGGTGACGTTTGAAAATTATTTATTGTGTATTTGTAAAATTTAACTTTATAAAATTTTTTCTGGCAGTAAGAAAATTTGTCTGCAACTATTAGTTCACAGGTTGGAATCCTTGGAATGAGCCTAAAAACTAGGGCTACTTCACTGTCTGGTGCTCAAAAAATGGAAGAAATTGAGGCATTAAAATTACATTAATTACATTTTTTAGTAAAGTATTACTTCACACTGAAATAAGCGCCACCTTAACTAATGGCATGCCAAAGATTTAAGTGTAAGCCTAAGAACCAAATGTGACATGAAAATTTGCACTCCAATTTTGTCGTCTAGACAGACCAGCTGGGTGAAAACATATTTGTTGTAAAATTCATTTCTAGTGCACAATTAAAATGAGCTTTATGTACTTGTCTGGATGTCTCAGCACTCTTCACAGCACTGATGATCGCTGTGATATCCTGTGAATGGACGACATATGTAACGCTGACAGTTTAACATGAGCTACGTTCTCTCAAATAATGGGGATTAACTGGGTTTATCACTGGCTTACGGATAACCTGATTGTTGTTGATCTCCTTTGTATCAGAGATATCTGAGTGGTCACCTTATCTCAGGTGTGTGCAAAGACCCGAAAGGCGACGTCTCTCACATAAAGGGTGTCCTAATACTTTTGGCCCCGGCGGCATTGTATTGGGGTTTTAACAAGAGCGCTTTGAACCTTTTGCAAGCAAGCACCTGGGGCAGGTACGATGTGGCTGCCTCATGTGTCAACATGGGAGAAAAGCTCCAGACAGTGACACTGACTAATTGGAAGGTGAAAAACCTGGTCACAAATCTGTAGTTAAAACTTCATGAAATATAATAAATTGACATTGGCTTCAGAAGGCAGGAAATCTCCATTTTCCAGCTCTTTAGCCTCCCCTCCTCTTGCCCCTTTGCTTTCTTTTCTTGGGCCTTGCTTAGCGAAAAAAAAAAGAAAGTTATTCAAGCCTCCGACCGTAAAGCCATCCTTCATCTGCACAGCAGTTAAATGGCGGCCATTGTGCTCCATTGTCCAGTTATTGCTGTTGTCCCCCTTCCTTTCAAATTCAATTCTTTATTTGGGTGTATATTATTACCCGCAAGAATCTCTTCTTCCTCAAGGCAAAACAGCGCACCCACAAGATGGGTAGACCACACAAAAGGCTCGTAACTCCATTCTGTTTTTTAATCTGGTGCGGGGTATCATGCTTCTCACTGTGATGATGTCAACTGAAAGGAGCCCTGTGGTTAGAGAGACGCATGTTTCAGCGAGTCCTGTTACCAAATGCTGTAACTGAAGCCTCCACCAGACTGGTAGCACAGGTAATGATTCAGGACCAGTATGCTTTTTGAAGCTTCAAAAAGATATCACGCTCCCCCAAACAAAATTCCCAGATGAACAGTTTTAGAAAATGACAATCTAATTTGCCCTTTTGTCTTTGCTATGCCTCAACAAAGATGGCGTTTAAGGTGTATTCAGAGTAAGTGATTTAATGATTGCTCTTGCCCGTGGGAGTAAAATTATACAAATAACAATTTAAAGGGGTCCAGTAAAGATGTTGTCCAACCATCAATGCCAGTCCTGCACACTCAACCCCCAACCTACCCCTAAGGTTTATCTAACAAATGTACAAAAGTAATGAATTAATAACTGTAGCTTGCCAGACATATGCAGCTTCCCTTTGTTTCTGGGCGGTGCCTGGTGATACCACTTCCATGCCACTGCGATGTCAATGTCTTTACTACACTGAGAAAATGTCAAAGCACAAATAACTGTATGCCTATATGATATAAGTGCCTATAATATAAGTGGAGCACATAAAGTGACTGTAATAGTAGGAGGGGCTTCTTATAAAGTGGACAGGAAGCTTTATACAGTGTGACAGTGAACAGACTGATTAATGAGTTTATTCTTAATTTTTTCAATGGTTCACTTCTCCCATCATTCTCACATTAAACCCAAAAGACACATGTTCTGATTCATTATTACTCTGGTCAGTGTGAAATCACAGGTGTCCTCCACTGGCTGCCAAACTAAGGCCTGGACTGCAACTTTCCACATCCAGGTCAAATTTTACATATCCCATCTAAAGTTCATGACATTTGTTTTCACCGCTTGCAGTTGCTTTGGGGATTTTTTGCTCTCACATTAAATCATTTTGTCATTGCACACAAGGTGTCCATTGGCTGGCAAAAACCAGCAGCGCGAAATGCTGCCATTGTGTCACTTTCATATTAGAGGCAAGAACCCCTTTTATAGACGTCCAGTTCGACGACTAATTTACATTCATTCCATCTGCCCACCAATCATTTCGCCTTCACTCATATCATTATACTGTGTGTGTTCATTTCCTGTTGATCTGATTAAATATTTGATATATTCTTCCAACTTGACACAATGGTGCAGATAAAAAAAAAAAAAATGGACAAATTTCTTTATTTATTTATTTGGTGACAGGCAGCAATTGGAGGGAAATGAAGCTGTATCATAGTATCGCAATATACACGGCTCAAATATTGTAGCTGGAATAATCACTACCACTGTCAGTTTAAACACGTTATTATTTTTTTTTTTACTATTTTATTAGGACTCTTTGAAGTGATCATACTGAATTCCGGCAAAGATGAGCTACGGAATGAAGGAAATTATCTGGATTATGTGCAGCGGCAGTCAATCTAGAACATGACTGCTTTATTTAGCATTTCACAGAACAGTTTTTTAGTTAACTAGCCTGTCTGCACATCACACGCTGATTGTTGCATTCGCTACTGTCTGTCACACGGAATCAAAAGTTACTTAATTTATTGCGGCCTATTTTTTTTTTTTCTCTCTCTCTCTCGGTCTTGGCAAGTTTTTTCAATCAATAAAGCCTCCACAAAGCAGGCTAACAGAGACAGAAATGAATAAGCTGTGACAGTAATGCACTTTAACCATTTAATACCAAAGCGTAAAGAGAAGTGAGGCTTACAATTATGGAATGTAATTTGCTGATACATTATCCTCCAATCATCTTTCATTCATTTGATGTTTTAGATACTGAACACAAATATAGGGAGGAGAGACTGCATAAAAAAACCCTAAAGATGAAGTTCTTTATTGCTTTATTTTGATGATAACACTTTGTGTAGATGCTCCACTACAGATGCTTTGGAGGTGCTCAGCTAGTCTTTAACTAGAGTTCCGGTAAATACCTGTGAAATGAAACTGAACTGGAAGAACTGCAACTGAAAAGTAGAAAAAAAAAATTCTAACCCAGCCTTAACATTAATTCTAATCCTAACCTTAAACCTAACCCTCATGTTGTGTTAAATTCAGTCTGTAGGTGAATGAACCGTAGACGGTCCATAGGGGACGATGAAAATAATGTGACTGAGATTTTCAAATGGTTGGAAGATTATTTCGGTTTAAGGGGAGAAAGGTGTAAATAAATAAATAAATAAAAACGATCAAATTTGAGTGATGATCATGTGATGAAACATTGAAATAAACACATTTCTGTTTGTTTTGAATTATTCTGAAATAGTAAAGGTTTAATAAAACATATTCAGCTCATATTCAAGTCATTTATGCTGGTTTCTCACCCTAAACACAAAATTCAATATTTATGGGTTCCAGAAAAGAAAATATATTTAATTTGAGTCTCAGTTTTCACAACTCCCATTTTATCAAAGCCATTGTCAAATCCTACTTTTAGAGTTCAAATTATTCATGTTCAAATTATTATTCTTAAATGCCATCAAGTCACTTCTAGTGCTTTCTCCAGAATATTCAGAATCTTGTTTGGGTTTTGACTCTGATTGTATTTATCCTTCCATTTTGTTTGTCTTCAATCATAAAAGTCACTTCTCATAACTCATAAATAAGTAACATTAAATATTAATTCTCATAAATAAGACCTTCATTTTGGTTTTCTCAGTTTTGAGAGCAAAGTGGGGCTTGAGTAGGTCAAGGATTCATTTGTTTCTTTGTTTTCCTGAAACAGCCATGAAAGTCTTTGGACCATATTTTACAATCATTAAAGGACCAGGGCCATAACAGTTCTGATCTTTGCTTATAGAGATACTTTACTTGAGTTCTAGGGGCAGCGTTGGCCTAGTGTTTATGGAGTTGCCCCGGATCAGAAGGTTGTGGGTTCGACTAACTCACCAGTAAGTTGCCCTAAGGTACCCTTGAGCAAGGTACTGTCCCTGTCACTGCTCCCCGGGCAATTTCGAAAGCTGCCCCCTGCTGCACGTGTGCGTATGGGTGAAACGCAGAGGTTGAATTTTGTTGCGTTGTGCTGAGCTGTGTTTCACAATGACAAGAATAGTCACTTTCACTTCACTTTTTAAAGCTCTGTCATTGCGCTGCGTGCCAGTTTATGGATTCTTTGTTGTTAATTTGTTGATCCAACTAACAGAAGCTGTCCGTCAAATATTCAGAATTAGCACTTTTAGCGCTTTCATGTCCCTAAACCTTTGTTTTCTTCGTGTTGATTCTGAGACCCATCTTCTCACTGTGCTCTTAACTTTATTTACAAGCACCTTTCATTTCTTTTCTAACATTTCTTCCATGGATCTTCAGTGCATGATAATAAGTACAAATAAGTCAACTTTTATAAAGGTCATTTAATATGATTGTGCTTTTAATGTAACTCTGTGTTGCAATTCCACCTTTTTTCGAATGTATGTTCTTCATGATTCCCAAAACCATTCCTGACTAAAAATAAGTTAATAGACCCGAGCACGCTATTCCTGTCTGTCCTGTCTTTGTAGCGCTCTTTGCAAAACAAAGAGAGTTGCTCATGTTTCACCCAAAATAGTATAATTCAGTGTCTGTTTTACATAGCACAATGCCCTAATACATGATTTAAGGGAACTTCTGCCTATCACATGCATTAAGATAATGGAAGTCCATTATAAAACTTTCACGAGCATTAACATTTGATGCATAAAATTCAGAAGAAAAGAAGTCAAATCAGCCTTTGGAAAAGAAAAAAAAAAGTATACTCTGCACTTCATGAAGAACATGCATGGATAATGAAACTGTTCTACTTCCCATAAATGCATTATTGATATGTTTATCAAAATTTGACTTGAGCACCATCTCCTCTTTAGGTGGAAACTAGCTGTCTCTGCATTGCGTTGTGTGCATTTTAAATGAATGCAATCTCGTTCTCTGACTATCCAAATGTATTTATTTATTTTCTATAAATGAAATGCCAAGTTGCGTGAAAAATAATGCACATTGTGTTTCTCAGTGTTTGTTTAAAGTATATCAGTGGTACCTCTACGGCGAGCTCTAACTGTGTCCACAAAAGCATGAATGGCTGCCACGTGACACGACATGATATTATCCGCATTCCTTGCTCCAATTAAAGAAAATACTAGCCAATAACCAGCCAGTATAGTTATGTTTCTAACTGACGGACCACTTTTCAGTCATAATAAAGCATGGGTGGTTGTGAGTACACTATAGCAGTCAATGCAATTAAAGGACCAACAGATTCAAATACAGAACCTGCTAAATTAGCTAAATCACTTACTAGTGTAAGTAAACACCAGCTGATGCAAGAAAAGCTCCTGTTGGTGTTAACAATAAGCCAGTGTAATTAAAATGTCAAGTGATGTAGCATGGGTACTCCCCTGGCATGAGAGATACCATGATCGGGAAGGTGGTTCACCCAAGGTGAGGCTCAGCCATTGCATTCCAGCTGTGCTAACCCCTGTGAATTCCCCAAATGGGGGAATCTTGACTGCACAGTTTCTGGTAGTGGGGGACTGCGTTCATGCTCTCCCCTGAAAACTGGGGCAGCGGTGACCTAGTGGTTATGGACAAGGCATCAGGATTGGAAGATTGCACTGGGATTGAATCCCAGAACGGTAGGTTGCCCTGAGGTTCCCTTGAAAAAGGTACTGTCCCCATCATTGCTCCCTGGGTTCTTTAAATATCTGCCCTCTGCTGCAAGGTGTGTATGGTTAAAAAGCAGAGGTTACATTTCATTGCGGTTCACTGTGTGCTGTGCTGTGTTTCACAATGACATATTTCACAATAGTCACTTTCACTTCACTTCATGGATGGCATAGTGAAAAACAACTCACAATAAAAAAAAACCACAATAATAATTAATAGTTCAGATGGAATTATAACATACAATAACTAACCATGAACAGATTAATAATACATTGAAAATGCCCTGGGTCTCTAATGCCACCATTGCACCTTTGTCTCCAACATGGCAAAGGTTATGCATATGAGCACTTGGGTAAGATTATCTGTTAATCTGTTAATTTACTCTTTTTCTAATTCAGGTGAACAAAGTTGCCGTGCCTTTACATTACGAGAATCTTTGACAGTGTGATCAGTGAAATTGGTCAAAACGAACAAGGGAATGCTTAATACATTATACATAATTCGATTTAGATTATAGTTACAGTTTTTGAGATACTTCCTTTTTGACTTGAATAGTTATTTCTTTGACATTTGACTCTGATAAGAAAGGTCAATAAGTTGAATCATATCATAAAAACACACACTAGAATATCTAAATGTATAAAATGTAATATTTGTAAAGTTAGCAAATAGATACTTTGAAGGTCACATACAATGCCCTGACCTCTCCTTGCCAATAGAAAGGCTCAGGCTGTGCTTGAGTGGCTAATTGTGATCAATCAACATGATGTTTTAATGATTTTCAAACAAAATATATTGATTTTTTTTTGGAACAATGCAGAACAAGGGCTGCATAATAACTTGGACATCAACCAAAAAGAAAAAATTGGACCACGTCTGGGAAAGGTAGATGTAAAGTTTAAAAAAATGGGTCATTGAGGGAGGGTTAGAGTGTCTTTTATAGCTCAAAAGGCCTGTTCTTCCTTAAAGAAGATCCTGTTAAAACTGGCACGAATACAGAAAGGGTTGTAGGGGCATTTTTCTCATATCTTGCAAGAGTTTTTTCTCATAAGACTCATATCTTGCAAGAGTAAAAAAGGACTGTATGAGGAGAAATGCTAACATTATTACCTTATTTAAAGAAAAGGGTCTTGAATATCGATCCAGTGTAGCTTCATTACCTGGAAACTGACATCCCAGATTGATGTCTCTCTAAACTAGGTCTGTGGTCAGAGCTACCAAGGGAATCTTGCTATTGACTTTGGATGTTTGTGCAGCCAGGCCTCTGGAGAGTTTTTGTTGCTTTTAATGGGATCCATCAATTCAGCTTCCCTTTGATAATTATTGTTTTACCGTTCACTAGAGACTGGGGCGTTTTTGCTTCAAGATGGCTCTGCTTTCTTAGTTCCTGCATTAAGGTTTTTTTTTCTTTTTTTCGTTTTTTTCCTTTTTGAGGGGGAGCCTGGCTCGTTCATTTGTCTAAGGCTTGACAAGCTCATGCTTTGAAAGCTTAACCCTAAAACCAAAGGAAAAATAACCCTGAACAAAAAAGGAGAGAGATTAAATTCCATACAAGGAACTGGCTGATTGCTCGATGAAGACAACACCATTAACCCAGATGCCGGACAGCGGGAATTTGTCAGCTCCTGCTACCTGGATTAGCATGCTAGTAATTGAAAGAAGTCCATGTCTCTTCTCAAAGACCATTGATTTTCATCCACTTGATGCCAGAGCTCCTGTTGTTGATTTTAATGGGATCTTTAATTTCCTCTCTATTAGTACACCTCATGCACTACACTGAGGGAAGTTAATGCTCCACAGAAGAGCCCTACCCTGCAGACCTTCCCTTCACCTTGTGTGGGTGCAGGATACGGATTTCCAGAGACTGTTCTGAAGTGCCATCTCTAAGCAGAAAGGGGAAAAAAAATAATAGGTGCCTTAAGTGACCTCTGCTAGATGATGAAAAGGGATGTAAATGTTAAGCACATTGATCAATGCCTGTATGCACTCCATTCGGTTATATCGATGCATTGAAAACATCATTTGTATCAGTGGTTGTTTTTTTAATTAAGATCTAGCCCAAATCTTTGGCATTGATTGGTGCCATTACCTTATCGACATGGCTAATGCTGAGTACGCCCTTTTTCAGTGTTAAAGGGAGCCAGGCTTTAGCATGCGTGGGGCTTTTGCATCAGTTGTGTCTCATCCTAACGTGCAAGTCATCAATGGGAGATTGAAGCCTTTTTACTTCTTTTTAATGTGTGATGAAGACGTCTTGATGTATTTGAACATACACAGTATTTGAGAGTCTAAAAAAGTTATGGCTGGTGTACAGAGACATGCATCCCGTAATGTACGCATTTACGATGCCATTATCACTACATGTACAGTATACTTTATGATTACTGGATGTAGTGGTATACAGTGGGACTACACTTAAGAGATTTTCACACCCTTTGGCTCCCATAACGAAAATCAATCAGCCTTTCCCAGATGGATCCTTCATCAATAAGGCAGACTGGGGAGGGTCCTCCACATGAGACCGGCAATGATTCACTTGCAACCATGGCCTATTCATCAACACTGGTGGAGTGCAACATTAGCTTATCTACGCATACACTTCATAGCTAAAGGAAATCTATGTGTGGTTCTCTCCACAAGGATGAGTTCCACAGAGAAATGGCCAGCGCTGACATAGCTAGTCAATGCTATCTGCTGTAGTTCCCTATCCTCTGCTGAATGCAGCTCCAATCGAGCCAACAATAGGCCATTTCTCACGCCGCCTTCTATTCTGTGTGGCTTCTCTTGACATGTGGAGGAGGGGCCTTGTTTCCTTAATTCCATTGAAGGTGTCTGAAAATGCTTCCCTTCTATCTCTCTCTCTCTTCCCTACGATGTGTGTGGTGGGAGAACCTCGTGAGCAGCCTCAGGTTGGACTCTCAGGCGGCACCCTGTTTGCCATCCTGTTGAATTCCCCCAACCATTCAATCCCACTCGTCCCTCTCCCCATGGAGCGGTCCAGCATCCACCCACCTGATAAACACACCCAAACCCCCTCAAGTGCTAAATTTGTTTCCCTTCTATCCTTGCCGCCCCAATGTTTTCTCCCCAAGAGCTCCAGGCTTCTCCAGCTCCACCAGACCCCCCCCACAAAAAAAAATAAATCGGGTGAAAGGAATCGGCAGAGGCTTTGCATCTCTGTGGGCATTTTGAACAACGCCTGCTCTACTCCGATTGCATGGCGCCGCAAACAAAATCCAATAGCCGCCTAATCTGATCATCTCATCCCCACTTTTCATGCTGCGTTCCCCCCTCCAAAAGCCCCCGCCCCCCCTCCAGAACCCCCTTGTACTAGTTCCAGTCTGGGAGTGTGTGATAAGACACTAGAAATTTAGTCATCATCTTCTGCGCAAAAGGGCCTCTGAGGAGGGATTACGATATTGCTATAACCTTACACTGACTATGGACAGGAGAAGGGATGCAGCGTGGTTGCAGTCCTCCACACTGGTGCCCAGCCCCTGCCTCTCTCTAAAAGGATGGCTTTACAAGATTAGTGAGGACTAACCATCATCACATTGGAGGCGATAGCTGAGAGAAGACCGTGTTTACCATGTTGTTGTCGAATGGGTTGATAGAGGGATGCAGGGGTTGATAATAGAAGCCATTACCCTATTTTTGTGCTCGCTGACCACATGTGAAATAGTGTCTAACAAATATGTCAGTCTGACTGAGAGATATGCTCCATGGGTGCCTTTCAAACATAAAGCTTCTACTGAGAGAATGTTTTATGTGAATAAATATTTGATTATGGAGGGCAGCTTAATCACAAAAAAAAATAAAAAGAAAAAAATTTGTGTCCAGCTTGTATTAACTCAAAAGAGTGATGGTATCTGTTTTCTTTTTGCTGCAGATGTGAATATTTTAAATATTTACATGGTTGATGTCGTTGTGAAGAAGACCTGCGTTTTGGTTGGCTGGAGATGATTCTTTGGGAATGCTGGGGTCACTCACTTGAGAGAAGTTGAACCCTTGAAAGTATTCTTTGGGGTTAATCAGTGTTTTTTGCTGATTTTGTTATGTTATCATCTCCAAGTTGGAGCCAGTCAAAATAACTTAAAAGCCCTAGACGACGTCATGAAGATTCTACAAAAGGTCAGCTAGGAAGATTTCTGAGGTTATAATAATGCATAAATTTGCAGGTTGTCAAAGTTTGTTTAGCACTACACATCATAAATATTGGTGAGGGGAAAAAAGAGGGTCTTCCAAAGCGCCGCAATGAGGACATGATGAAAGGAGACAGCTCTGAACTCAGACAGAAAAGCATTAAAGAACCCAAACTATTATTATTATTTTTTATTTATTTTTAAAACTCTCAGCACCCAGGATTTTCACAATCACGCTGGCAAGCTAAATAAATATGGCTGGGAATTTGAACCTGACAAGCAAGCATTTTTCATTTCCTTTTCAATTAAAAGCATGATGCTCTAATTGGATGTTTAAAACACCCCTGCCTGATTTTTCGATGGTTAAGGTATAAGGAGGGGGTGGAGATCAGTGTGTCATCATCAGTGTAAGTTCTTATCTATAATGTGCATTTTTTTCTTGTACTGTTTGAAGGAACCTTGTCTTATGTGCTTGAAGATTTTGCACGCCTTGCACAGCATGTTTGACATACTCTGTATTGCATATATACTGATATTAAATCTGTTCCTTAAAAAAAAGCTTGCCAATAACAAACTAATAAAAAGATTTTGTTTTTTCTAATGAAGCAAACATGGCTAAAAAGTCATGAAAGTCTAATGGAAATCCATCCATTTTCTGCCGCTTGTCCAAAACGGGGTCGCGGGGGAGTGCTGGAGTCCATCCCAGTTCACACAGGGCGAAGGACGGGGGACACACCCTGGACAGATCGCCAGCCTATCGCAGGGAGGAGCGTGACAGGGACGGCACCTTGCTCAAGGGTACCTCAGGGCAACCTATTGGGAAGGGGTCGAACCCCCGATCCCCCAATCATGTGGCCAACACCCTAACCACTAGGCCACTGCTGCCCCCCTAACGGAAATCCATTAATGTCAAAAAGACTTGCTTATGTGGTTTAAGAAGCTGCATAACATTATCATCAGTGTTTTTTTTTTGACCATTCATATTGTAGCACCAGGCCAGACATCAGACACCAAACATATGAAGTGAAGTGAAATGAAGTGAAAGTGACATTGTCATTATGAAACACAGCACAGCAGAAAGTGAAGCACAAGGAAATGCAGCCTCTGCATTTAACCCATACACACATGTGCAGCAGGGGGCGGCTATTGAAAGTGCCCGGGGAGCAATGATGGGGACGGTTCCTTGCTCAGGGGAACCTCAGGGCAACCTAGTGGTCTGGTATTTGAAACCACGACTGCAAGCATACTTGGCAAAGTGATTCTGAGTGAGATTCTGTCACTACAGCCCAGCTCTGCCACATCAACTCTGCTTGAATGAACTCTTGTTTGTCTTGTTTTATTAATATTTTAATAAATAGAGCTGTTGCAGTGTTACTGCCTGGGGATGGGTTTTTCGTTATCTGAGCATCAGATCTTCTCCTAGCCTGTCTGACAGTCCAACGACAAAGGGTGTTTTGAATTAGCATTGCCGTCTCATATGTTCATATATGGGAGGGCACAGGAGCGTCCTTTCATCAGTAGCTGGGAACAGCTCTAATTAAGCATATTGTCATGGTGATGGCAGCGATCTGTAGGATGGAGATAAGCCACGTCAAATAGGCGCTTGGTCACAAACGAGAAGATCCGCACCCAGACTCAAAAGTAGAGGTCTTTTTTTAGCCTGGTGAAACATGTTATGAGTTAAACTAATCCATATTTCATGCTTCTCTGCCATACACGTCATCTTACGTTTATTTGAGTACAAGTAAGCTTCTGTATTTTGAGTCAAAAATGTCAGAATATGTTAATATTAGGCCTTTTTCCGGTAATAGGGTGTAAAAGTTAGCTTATATTTCCTTTAAGATATGAAAATGACCCACCAAGCTTACGTTCAGATGCTGTTTTGACACATTTAAAGAGATGCATTAGATATATCTGACAGCCATTGTTAAATATTGATAAGAGGCATGATTTTTTTCCTGACTTTGCCTGGGTCTCTGGCACTGCGTGGTAGTTCACATTTTCCCTCTGATACACCCTCATTCAAAGTCAGATTAAATTAGGCTAAAACTGTCTCGGCAAGGCCCTGCAGTGACAGAAGATGGCCCGAGCTAAGGGAAGCTGCAAAGTCTCCAGCCGGGCCCCCCTTTCCTCTCAGTTCCCATCAATATTACATGAGGTAACCCAAGAAGCAAACTGTTCCTTTCCCCCTCCAATCGGCTACCCTACAGGTTTGCTGAGTCTTCGTCTTGCCTAACGTGCAAAGAAAGCCAAACTACCCTTCCACGAACCAACCCCTCCTCACTCAGAACGACAAAAATCAATCATTCCATTCTCTCCGGATGGCCGCCCATTCTGAAAGGAGTCCCGTCCGAAATGAAATAGACACTTTCTGCTGCTAGATCCCAGCCTTTGATAGATTTGTGACACCAGGTTAGCTGTTTGGAATGGAAATGCGCTGCTAATCACTTTCATTTCACATTGCGACCAGATTTATTTCCCCCCGACAAACACAGAACACACTGTTTAAGAAAGGCCTCGTTCCATTAAGTCAATCTACAATGCTGTAAAGATGACCTGAAGTTATTTCAGTGGCTTAGGGCACTGGAATTGAAATGCCATTGTAGTAACAATGGTATTGGTTGCCCTAATTCTGTATTATCGCAAACAATTTGAGCTGTTTAAATAAACGTGTATATACATATATATAAAATATCAGTCTGCTGCAGATAGTGCCCTAGTGGTAAGGGACAAGGCCCCAGGATTGCAAGGTTGTGGGTTTAAATCCCAGACCTGTAGGTCACACTGAGGGCTTGATACTGATACTTGATACTGTCCCCATCACTGCTTCCTTGGTGCTTCTAATAGCTGCCTCCTTACATTTACATTTTCGGCATTTAGCAGACGCTCTTATCCAGAGCGACTCCCAGGGACAGCAGTGCCAGAGCTGGGATTCGAACAGGGGACCTCTTGATCCAGAGGTCCGTAGCCAAGTACCCTTCCACTAGACCACAGATCCTTCTGCAGGGTGTGTGTGGGTGAAATGCAGAGGATGCATTTCGTTTTGGTTCACTGAGTGCGGTGCTGTGATTCTTCTGCTTCTTCTTTCGGTTACTCCTGTTTAGAGGTCGCCATGGCAGATCATCCATGAATGTGCTTTTGCAGTATTTTGTTTCTGGCTCCTGTGTACTTTACATTAGCTGTCTAGTCTAGTCTATTTCAGCCCTTAGTCATTGCGCTACCTTTAATTTTTTCTAGCTGCAGCTGCTTGCTGTAAGCACTAACCTACTGCCTCCTACCCAAGGCTTAGTTTAATTGTTCGGCCCAGTATACATTCTACATTAGATAATCTGTGTAACTCTGCAAACTTTGAGGGCCTTAGTTTAAGACAAACAAAACAAAAACTCTCCTCCAGCATAGGAAGCTTCTGCCCCAAGAGCGTGGTAACAAATAAAACACATTTCTATTAATACATTAGCAGTGTATTTAGTTTTATTTTTTAATTTTTTTACAAAGTAACAGTTAGCAGTTTTTTTATACTATACTGAAGTAGAATGAACAG
Organism: Hepsetus odoe; assembly: GCA_017165825.1. Lineage (NCBI taxonomy): Eukaryota > Metazoa > Chordata > Actinopteri > Characiformes > Hepsetidae > Hepsetus > Hepsetus odoe. The sequence goes on along the minus strand of CM029379.1, from coordinate 7,657,039 downwards.
AGCGATCTACAGTTAATTACAAAGCACCTGCATAATCAAGCGTTAAACAGGTATTTAGTGAAAGTGAAAACCCTTGTAATTGCAAACAGCACACCACAACGAAATTGAGCCTCTGCATTTAACCCACGTAAACACTGTGCAGCTATTGAAAGTGCCCGGGGAGCAGTGATGGGGACGGTACCTTGCTCAAGGGTACATCAGGGCAACCTACTGGTGAGGGAATCGAACCCACAATCTTCCGATGCGGGGGGCAACTCCCTCACCACTAGGCCACCGCTGCACGACAACTATACTGAGCTTATTCATTTTTATTTACATTTTATTTAATTTGATTCGACTTCTCCGCTTCCATCCCAAATAACTAATCTGCTGTCCATTTTATTAGAAGCTTCTTGTAGGTCCTCTAAGAGCAATTTTATTGTAATAGAATTTTGAATTTTATGGTAAAGGGCAGCTGGTTTGTTTAAACTGTGTTAAAAAAAATAATAAAACACAACAATGGGAATAAAGTGAAATAGTATTTGACAATGATAATAGTATTAGTCTGATTAATTCCCCATTTTTTGTGATATGAATAACAAAGTATTCTTTATTAAAGATATTTTTTGTAAGTAAAATGAATTTATTTTAAATTTAAGTCTATTAATATTTTGAATGTGAGGTGAACTGCTGGGCTTAGCTGTATTTTGGTAAAGAGAACTGTATGAAGAGTTTAAAAAAGTAACATGTAACTAACTGTCTAAAAGCGCTAAGCAGTATTAATATCAGTGGCACTGAAGCTGTGAACTCATTTTAAAATTTTGTCATGAAACCTCCACTGAAACATTCGCTCTCTCCCAGGTTCTGTTGCTAGTCATGTAAGCTGCAGAGTCTTGGCTTGACCACAGAAAACCACAAGTGTCTTAAAATGAAGATAAAATTTGTTTACATCTAAAAATCAAAAATCTGTACAAGTTTCTCATGACTAAGACATTCATCATCTTTGAATGCATGTTATCCATTTTCAAACCCACTCTCTACTGAGATACAGCGAAGCTCCCACTGTCAAATGAATCAGACCAAATTAGGCACATCATGGTAATATATGCTCTGGCATATGTATTATTTAAAGCATGAGAAACAGACTAGTGAGGAGTTGAATCCCCAGAACTCTAGTCAATCTCCAGCCCTGGCTTGAATATTGATGTGGAAGAAAAGCGGCGCGGATAACACAGAAAGGCAATAAGTGAACAGCTCCTCCTTCCTCTTAAAGATTTGGAGTGATAGCATGGTTTTCAGGCATGCAGGAGAGAGGAGCAAGGCAAAGCTGACAGAAATTAGGATCAGACAGCATTAAAAGACGAAAAGGAAGCACATCCCTCTGCTCGATGACAGCGTGTGAGCCCCACCAGAGGGCTATAAATGGCTCTTTCATTAAGGCCGTCCATGTTGGTCTCTAATGAGTCTGAATGGCTGCAAGAGAGAGTCCCAGAGTTTTCATCTGCGTTATTTAATCACACATATAGTAGAAGCACACTGTGGCTGACAAACCTGAAGCCTATGTTCAGTAGAACTTGTGGAATTTTAGGAGCAGTAGCATTGAACCCAGCAATCTACAGTTTACAAAATGATGTGAAATGAAATATAATTCATTCAGTTCATTTTTAAATGAATCTATAATGACCTGTTCAGCAGAGAAATTAGGATGATCTTTCAATACTACTCCTTTTTCCCTGCAGGAAGGAATCATTTATGGCCCATCTTCTCATCATAACTGCATGTGGCCTTATGCGTCTATCCTCAATAATCTATTCGCCATTGATTCGGAAAGTTTGAAAGTCACCCATACACACGTGGAGCAGGGAGCTTATTATTATCATCACCCAGGGAGCAGAGATGGGATGGGTGATGGATACCTTGCTCAAGGGTACCTCAGGGCAACCTAATGGTCTGGGATTCAAACCCATGACCTTCCAAACCTGGGGCCTAGTTCCTAACTGTTAGGCCACCGTTGCAATTTTGTAACAAGCCCCTTGTAGGTCCACTTTGTTGATGCTTCACCTAGTTCTGACCACTGAGCTGCTCTTGCCTGGGTATTATTGGGTGATCAAGAGCTTTCAGTAACACTTTATTTGCATATTTCACTGTTTGTCAAAAATAACATTCGGATGTCTGTTAAAAGCAGCTGAATTTGAAGCTGAATATAAAAGATTCTGTAAAAGATAACCCTGAACCCCAACCTGAAGCTTAATGCCGCTGATAACCCACTGAGTTTCAGCAGGTAGTTTGTTAACAAAGTATCTGTAGATTATCTATAGAGGACCATCAAAGAAATGTGTGAGCACACTCCCAAACCAGCAGTCACACTGAACTTTAACACTGCTACACTGTTCCTGATACACACACACACATACACACCCAACCATACCACTACCACGTCAGTGTCATTGCTGTGATGAAAATGGTCCATGAGAAGGTGTTGATGTGAAAAATTTGCCTGTGATCAGTTTAACTGTGTGTGCATGTAACAGATCACTTTTAACTTTTCCAACACAGAGGGTAATTTCCTCTATAAGGGTTTTGAAAGACATCAGAGTGCGAGCTGCTGGATTTTGCCTCCAGACTTTCCTCAGGCAACAGACTGACTAGTGGAACACGCTCACGGCAATCCTAATCTTGCTCTGGGATGCTCGCTTGACATGAAAGACTATTTTTTACACATTATCCGGGTTTAGAGCGCTTTCTTCTCAAGGTGCTCTTCTTCTCTGTGAACACAGGCACTCTGACAGTTTAGCATTCCAAGTCTGTATCAGCCCGCTCTCCTCGGCGCTTAGGTTCTCCGCTTTGTGACATTTGACGTTTAGATCATTCCAACACTATCTAGACAAAGGCAAACACAAATCCTCATCCAAACAGTTCCCAAGTTTAAACCTCCCGCTGTTGTGAACACAGTTAGGAAGGTTTTAGTGGAGATAAACTTGGGCATGCCTGGTGTTGCATGTAAGGTCATACGGTGTCTCTTTTTAAAATCCTGTTCGAGAGAACTGCAGGAATATGTGTAAAGATTTTAGTTCCACCCATGCCATGAGGTTGAGTGAACAGTCCTGCAATGGAAAACTCAGTCAGTCAGTCATTTTCTGGGCCGCTTGTCCTAATCAGGGTCGCAGGGGAGTGCTGGAGTCCATCCCAGCTCACACAGGGCGAAGGACGGGGACACACCCTGGACAGGTCGCCAGCCTATCGCAGGGAGGAGCGAGCAGACGGGGACAGCACCTTGCTCAAGGCAATGGAAAACTCAAATCGTGCCTTTTGAAAAAACACTTTTTTTTGTATTTGCATCCAAATGAGGTACATATTGCAGCTGTCATAATGAGGGGTTTAATACTTTCAGAAAGCCGTACTTTGTCTGGAGAGTAAAGTGTGAGTGTGTTCTATCGACACATTTTACTCATCCGTTTGTTATTACTGGGATTTTTTCCAGACCTTTGTTAAAATAAAGTGAACTAGATATAGGCTTGATTTTGCCTTTAATAGTTTTGGACTAAAAGTATTTCCGTTTCAATTCACTGTTCAGCTTTACAAATTTATAACCATACAGCAAGTCACTGCCCTGATTTAATGCTGAAATTAAAAATTAAATCGTGAAGGTTCCCCTTATACCAACAAAGCAGCTCTTGACTCTCAACCTGTGCTGTGGGATCTGGCACCAAGATCATAGCAACAGATCCCGTGCCCTGGAAGTTGCAAGGTAGTCTACTTTCTCCAGCAGATCTTACAGACCTTCAATTGTTTTGTGACTTGGGGAATTTGTCATTTGTCATTTTCTTCAAACCAGTCCTAAACGCCTAAGCTAGGACCCAGAATTTCCTAGCAGAACATTGCCCAGAGGATCACACTCTCTCTGTCTCTGCTGGCTTGCCTGTTTTGTCATGGTGCATTTCTCATTCACATAATGAAACAGGAACAACAGTTCATCCGACCAAGCTTGACTTATTCCATTGCTCCATTGCCCACATGCCCATTACAGAAAGGTCAGCAAAGACACGTTTGCTCTGTGGGAACGCAGCCCATACTCACTGTGTGGTGTGACACCTTTTTAATAGCCAGCATTAACTTTACAGCCGTGTGTGCATTTCCATGGTATTGGGCAATAGGGGCTTGCCTTCACGCCACGTGGGAATTAATGAACCATGGGTCCCAATCATCCAATTCAATACCCATTCAATGATTTACCGGTTGTCTTTCCTTACCACTTTTGGTAGGTATTAACGATTGCATCAACAGCAGCAACAAAAAATTGTTGTTCATGTGAAAGTGACAAACCCTTGTCATTGTGAAATGCAGCACAGCACAACACCACAAAATTAAACCTCTGTGTTTCACCCATACACACACATGCAGCAGGGGGCAGCTATTGAAAGCACCCAGGGAGCAGTGATGGGAACGGTACCTTGCTCAAGGGTACCTCAAGGCGAACCCACAGTCTTACGATCTGGGGCCAACTCCCTAACCACTAGGCCACCGCTGCCCAGTTCAATTATAGTTCACTTAGACAGACATGAGCATCAATAATCCTTTCACCCCATCACTCTGTTGCTGGTTTGTTGGTTTTCCTTGCATCTACATTTACATAAATGATCACAGCTAGTTGCAACATCCAGGAAATTATAGCTTAAAGATGAGGTTTATTTGTTCATTCATTCATTCATTCATTCATTCATTTAGTCAGTAAATCAGTCTGTCATCCTTTTTTGATCTCAACTGCTTTTCCTGAGTAGGATCAGGCCTTGGGGGGGGCTGCTGGAGTTTGTCCCAAGTCCACCGAGGGGCAGACACACAGCAGACAAACACTCGTATACAAAAGTGGAGCTTGTAAAATTTTAATCAAACCACATTTGTGTTTATAAAAAAAAAGTTTTTTTCTTATTTGAAATTAGTTGTTGCATTTGTCCAAAGTCAAAATATCTTTTAAATGCTTTGCCATGGTTTTTAAAACGTTCTTAATCTTTTGTGAATGGGAATCAAAGGTATTGTTTACGTTCTACTACAAAGCTTTTCTCTCTTAGTTAACCTGTAAATTACTAAGAGTAATTTAAATATGAAGTTAAGGTTTTTTCCTCTTAGCATCACTATTTATATCTTGGATCAAGATTTCTAATGCGTTACCATGCAGGCAACTGTAGTTCGGTTTAGTGTTGTGTTCAGTGATCTGCGAAGAATATTTGTCTTAATTAAAGCTGTTACAGCTAAATATATAACACATAGCTTTATAAATCAGCTTTAAACAGACCTGGGACCAGCAAATACTGACAAAACAAAAAAAAAAAAAAAAAAACTTTGGAAATAATTTAATAGGGGGACTCAGAAGTGCATCAGGGTTGCGTGGAGTCTGAAGTGAATCAGGCTTGCGTGCAGACTGCCGCTTGTGCATATGTTCTTAAGCATATTGGGGAAATTGCTTTAATTTGGTCTGTAAAATTTTCCTCTATTGAAGCACAGCGAATAAGATCACACAGAACATGATACTCCCTGTAGCACCTTGCTGCATGACACATGTTTAAATGATGGAAATCACAGCTTGGACAGATTTTAATAAATCACTGGGGAAGATAATTGACCACCACGAGTATGGTCATGAAAGTAAAGAGTGTGGCCAGTGACCTCACAGTCTGAAGCAGCTTATGCTTCGTGCCAGGCACGATTAGGCCTCCTTACATGCTTACAGTATCAATCAAAGACCAAAATGTTTAGTTGGCCAACAGTTTCCTGCTGCCAGTAAGACAAAAACCAGTAGGTGGTTCCTTATGAAGATTCTCACAAGTGTCTGAGGCTGTAAAATGTGCACTACGTCAAAGACTGATGTTATTTCTGAGGTGTGAGGCTTGAATTTGTTCTCCACTGCTTCATATATGTTCTCAAGTTGGGATGGCTTCATCACTAAAGAAAGTATCAAAAATGGTATCCATTGAATGTATGTAAAATTTGACTGGTACTGTACCAAAGCTAAAATTTTCTGCACGGCCACTCCCCCCGAAGCCTTGTTCATTTGGGGAGTAATCTCGGTCCAATCCCCTCCCCTCCCACTTTCACGGTCATTAGAGAACTGAGCTGTGGCTTATCCACATGTCACCTGAAGATAAATGGTGGATGGTCTGATGGGGGGTGGAGATCGGAATCTGAGCCCAGCGTCAGGGAAAAGGCTGGTCAGCTGTGAAAACAGTGGCCGCGCCAAGGCCGGCTTGTATTTTCGTCCACTCCTACGACAGTCTTGGCAGACCGCGCCTCTTAAGGTGTTAATTTAGAGCTACTTAAGAGGCCCTCGATGGTTTTGATTCTTAGGGGTATCCCATGTCTTTTTTGTGGTGTTGTTTTTTTTTTTTAAAGGAGCATTATTTACCTTCAGAGAAGATTCTGACCCTGAGCTGGTTTCATGAGATGAAGAAAAAATGGCAGAAGGAGGGATAGAGAAGACCGCATGACAAAGAAATGATAAGAGGCGCCCAAAGTTGTGTCAACGGGGGGAATATCTCCATCCCTTTAGAGCCGCCTGCTGTTTGGGCAGCTGGGCTGGAATGGGATTTGAGCTCCTGATCCCAAGCCAAAAGAGTACACTCTTTATCCAATACGCCACCAGCCCCTATCTCGCTATACAAACATGTCACAAAGCTATTGGTCGTCCTGCTCTGGATGTTCTTTCCCCCTTCCCTGCATGGCCTAATCTCTCCTCCCTCCTCTCTCTCTTTCTCTCGATTTCACTCTTCGATGGGACTACCTAGCTAGGAGACACCTCCTGCAGGGCTTCTTCAATTCAATACACACATCAACCCCCCCCCCCCCAAAAAAAAAAAAAACCCTCACACTGACAAACGGAACTTTTTTTTGGCTGCTTGCTGAAGATGACGTGTCCACTTTTTACTTCAAATGCAAAGGCTTCTTAAAGGAGTGCTGAGCAGCCTGAGGAGGTTTTATCTGAGACTTTGGCAAGGCACCCCTCCCCCGACACACACACACATGCACACACACACATTAATAGGATGCGATTGTACTTCCTTTGGGCTGTTTTATAGAGCAGGAGATCCTTTCTTCTGCAGGAAGTGGATGCAGCTGATTATTAACTAGGATTCAGCTAGTCTTCTGAGAGAGCAGAACTGGTCTGATGGATTCAGCGAGTGTGAGGGAGCGTGTGTGTGAGGGGGGGGTTATTATATATCCTTTTCTACTTGAACCTACAGTAATGGAGCTCCGAGAGAGAAAATTTCACTCAAATGTTTTGGATAAAGATGTATCAGTTCTGTCTTCCGTGCACTGACATTCACTTTGTGTTGAAAGACTCTTTACTGATACAATTGCTGCCAGAAAACCTTGGTGGTGTTAACACTAAAAATACTAAAAATACTAGACTAGTACAAGCAAATGCTTACACTTTAGCTTGCAAGGATACTTAAAGGGGAGTGTGACTTTGTCAGGCAAATCTGATTCAATTACAGCTGTCATGACTGAGCTGAATTAAACTGAATAAAATGTTTGAGATCCTATCCATACCTCAGTGATGCACTCATTGGTTGACCACTGTTCTCTACTGTCAGCTTGACAGACCGTTAAACGGTAATAGGCACCTTCACATTTGGGTTTCAGTCATTGTAGTTTAAAGCAAGCTCCCAAAAGCAGAAAAAACCCATGGTGGGGAAATTAACATGATGGTAACGTAACATGTTAACATTGCAGATCACTTCAAGGCTCTAGAAAAAAGTAACTTTGTCATAAGGGGTCGCAAAATGGACTAACACATTGGATAATCACCTATTAAGTGAGGGTGAAAGTGACTATTTTGGTCATTGTGAAACACGGAACAGCACACAGTGAGCCACAATGAAATTTAACCTCTGCAGCTATTTAAAGCACCCAGGAAGCTGTGATGGGGACGGTACCTTGCTCAAGGGTACCTCAGGGCAATGTACTGGTCTGAGATTCGAACTTCTGACCTTCCAATCAAAGCTCCTGACACAATCCCAGAATCCTCATCTCTGGTTTTGTCCATTTACTATACTGTAGACCAGCATCTTATGTAGCATCTGCCCATGCACCGGTGCTGGTTAAGGCCCAACATAGAGCACTTTGGTTGGTGGGTAAACACTAGTCTGCTTACTTTAAAGCCACTGCACTCTTTCCTTCCGGGGGGGTGGTTGGCTCTCAGGCACAAAGCCACTGCAGAGGAGGCAGCCTCAGCCTCGGGGGGATGTTGTGTGTATGTGTCTGCAAACGAGGGCAAGGAAACACCTCAGGGCATTTCTGAAAAAATTTTGTGCTCTCTCATGAAAACACTCAGCTTGCCTTGCGTCTCTTCAGCAAGGCAAAGTCCCTCAACTCCATCCACCTCTTGCATCTAAAAAAATCCCCATAAACAAAACACACACACACACACACACACCTACACACACACACACACACACATGCACACACAAACACACTGATGCAGTTGCACAAACACACTGTTTTCTTGATAAACCCCAGTTGGTGGTGCCTCTTCAGTCCTTTCACTCATACGCCAACAGTCTCCAAATAAAACCAACTATGAAAAAAGTAAGTTAAACTCTTTGTGGTATAGAGTTGTCATTTGTTACATTATTTCTTGAAAATGCACAGTTAATTACATTAAATACCTTATTAATGAGGGATAATTACATTTACCCAAATTAACTAAATGTGCACTAAGTTTCTTTTAATACATAACAGGCAAAAATGAAAACGAAAAATGAAATTCCTTTTCAAATACATTTTTTCCTCAAATTTAAAGCTTAAAATATCCTGCCCTACTAACACATCCTAATGTGATGTTGATTGAAAATGTAGAATCTTCTCTTTGGATAGACTTTTTCAACTTGTTTCAGCTACAGCTGAGAAATAATAGATGTGATTTTACAAATTATTTACAACCAGCCGGCTTTTAAAGGTCAGATTTAAAGTAACTTGGGACTAGTCAGAAGTGTAGGTTGTTTGTTGTTCAGGTGGTTTCTGAGGCCAGGCAGGATGAGGGGAGATGAGGGGAGGGTTGGAGTGGTGCTTTGATGAGACTCCCTGCTAAGTAGGGGTCGCAGGAGGAAAACAAACATTTAGCTAAGCAGCCTGATAAATGAAGTGACAGGTGGGTGTTAAGCATTAGTTTCAGGGGAGACATTTCACGCTCCCAAAAATAAGGCAGGGTGGGGAAACATCACATAGTGAACATGTTTATTTTTCTCCATTATATAGTCATCTACCTCTCTGATGAAGAGTGCTAGACGGAACCGTGGTTGATTTACCCAAAATCGAAAGGAAGTTTCGGAAGCATGAAAAGGTAGGTTCTAGGTTCTGCTTTTTGTGTTTGAACCCAGGATTTAAAAGGTTCTTTTTGCATTGATTTGCAGGGTGGCTGTTTGCTCTCAGAACAAAAGTCAAAGGGATCTGGTCAAAGTTCAAGTCAATCATTAAGGTCAGCCTCATCATCTCCCAGTGGTCACTGGAAAAGCATGGGACATTATCCTGCTAATGACCCACCTGCCTCCAAGCTTCTACACAGTGCTCTTAGTACCTTAACCTTTATATAAATCTCAAAAAAGCATGTTTTTAGAAGCCTCCATCTTGTAGATCCTCTTAGTGGCCACTTAATGAGGTCCACTGACTCTTAGGTGTGCAGTTATAGACCCCTCTGCTGATTCTCTTTTAATCACATTCTGCCTCGGATATGCTGTTGATTGGATCTGCATTGTGGTTCTTTCATTATCAGTACTCACAAGCCAAAATGTGTGCTTAAGCATGATCCACCTCCCCTAAATGTTCAACCAGTAGCAGCCCTTGGGTCAGAAAATGACCAGTGATGAAGGACTACAAACAATGAACATAGCAAAGATGGTTAGTCTCTGTGGCCATACAATATACTTTAAGCATGTCTGATACAGCGATGAATAAGGATGATGGGCAGCGGTGGTCTAGTGGTTAGGGCGTTAGTCGGAGGATCGGGGGTTCGAACCCCTTCCCAGTAGGTTGCCCTGAGGTACCCTTGAGCAAGGTGCCGTCCCCATCACTGCTCCCCGGGCGCTTTCAATAGCAGCCCACTGCTGCACATAGGTGAAATGCAGAGAACAAATTTCCCATTCGTGGGATTATAAATAAAGGATTATTATTATTATTATTAAAAAATAAAGTGAGTCCATTTCATGAAAAGTCTGTTGTTTTGATCACCTGTAAGACAATCAAACCAAAAGACTCCCAGATCAGCAGCTGCTGGTGACCACACATCGCCTTAAGAACTCCTATAAAGGTCAGATGGGTTAAATGGTATTTGATTAAAATCAGGAGATGGCCAAGTCCACTTTCAGAGGCATCTTTTGGCCTGCTGGGAATCTCTCTCTCTCTCTTTTTCTCTAGGTGGATGTTGGAGGGGGAAAAGGAGACCCTGTGTGTATGTGTGTGTGTGTGTGTGTGTTTGGTTTTGCCCCCCAAAAAAGGCTTGCCACTGTTTATCAAGCCACAGCAAATCCAATTAGCCTGTGGCCTGCCTCCCAACCCTATTAACCTGCTCAGCTGTGAGAGCACTCCACAGCCCTGCCAATATCTCATTTCTCTCACCGCTGATAAGATCAGGCCCAGATATTCAATGGCCTTCACTTCAGCTTCATCACACAGATGCTGAGACTCAAACCTTGCTGTCCACCCCCCAGACTCTTGCTCTCTCCAACCCCCAATTCGTACTCTTTCTCTCATGTCGCCATGGCCAGATGACACCCCCTTCCCATCAAAAAAGGAGAGAGACAGGGGAGAGAGAGCGAGTAAGGGAAAAAAAAAGGAAAGTAGGACACTAACTTGCAGACCAATGGCTTGTTTCCTCCCAGACAGAAGATCAGGTGGAGGCAATGTCTGACAGCAGGGAAACTGATTTTTCTTATCGCTGCTGGCCCACAAAGGCCCAGGCCAGGCCCGCGTGATTAGCATTCCTTGGTGGAGATGTGTCAGGCCTATTTCTATCACAGAGACAGATTGAGCTTTTCACTCAGACCAGCTGCTGACTGACACGTGGCCCGGCCCGGCCGGACAACATTGTTATTTGAGTTAAGAAATCAATTTGTATCAAATGTACACTGTAATTTATTTGTTGGCTTTGAAGGGAACCTGGCTAAGATAAATGGGAATGGACACCCCCACCCTCTCCCCCCGCCTCCTCTCCCTTCGTCTTCTCCCTCTTCTTCTTCTTCTTTTCCCTCTTCTTCTTCTTCTCCCCTCACCCGTAGCCGAGCTGATAAAGTTCTTGTGAAGCCCATGATAGTTCCAGTCAGAGCAAAAGTGACAAAACATGTTTAAAGTTGCGCAGTGATCTCTAAATCTCAAAAAGAACACCTTGTTGGACATGATAGACCATTTTTACCTTTCCCTTCCCGCCAGTCAAAGCACTGAGGTGACATGCTGCCTTAGTATTCTCTCTCTCTCTCTCTCTCTCTCTCTCTCTCTCTCTCTCTCTCTCTCTCTCTCTCTCTCTCCTTTTTTTCTTTTTGCTGACATTTCCTTTATCACCCCCATCTCGTGTGGAAAAGGAGAGATATTTGTAGCTTCTTTTTGTATTTTAACTCCATTCCCAGTGAGCGTCCAAACCACAAGATCAAGATGGGCTTTCAGGATTAAGAAAGATTAATTTCTTCTTCTTATGCACTGCACTTCTGAAACAATATTCCTGCTCGGTGATATATTTTTGAGATGGATATGTTTATCAAATAGCAAAAAAGAAGCATTGCAGTTTTGGTATGCTTGTGGATACTAGAATGATGGTAACCTACCTACTTATAGTACATTATACTAAGCTATGCTATAATAATAATCCTTTATTCAGAATCCCACGAGTGAGAAATTTGTTCTCTGCATTTCACCCATACACACCAGTGGGCAGCTATTGAAAGCTCCCAGGGAGCAGTGACAGGGATGGTACCTTGCTCAAGGGTACCTCAGGGCAACCCACTGGGGAGGGGATCGAACCCACAATCTTCCGATCCGGGGGCCAACTCCCTAACCACTAGGCCACCGCTGCCCCATACTATACTGTACTGCGCTACACTACACTACACTACACTATACAACACTAAACTACACTATACTACACTACACTGCACTATACAACACTACGCTAAACTATACAACACTCCACTACACTATACAACACTACACTACACTATACACCACAACACTATACTATACTACAGTATACAACACTACACTATACAACACTTAACTACACTACACTATACAACTCTACACTAAACTATACAACACTATACAACACTACACTACACTATACAACACTACACTACACTATACCACACTATACAACACTACACTACACTATACCACACTATACAACACTACACTACACTATACAACACTACAAGACACTATACTATACTTCACTACACTACACTATACAACACTACACTACACTATACTACACTACACTATACAACACTACACTACACTACACTACACTACACAACACTACACTACACTATACTACACTATACAACACTACACTACACAATACTAAACTACACTACACTTTACTACACTACACTATACAACACTACACTAAACTATACAACACTACACTACACTATACAATACTACACTACAATACACTACACTACACTACACTACACAACACAACACTACACTATACTACAGTATACAATACTACACTATACAACACTACACTGAACTATTCTGCACTATTCAACACTACGCTAAACAATACAATACTACACTACACTATACAACACTACACTGTAGTATACAACACTACACTATACAACATTACAATACACAATACTATACTACACTACACTACACTTTACTACACTACACTATACAACACTACACTAAACTATACAACACTACACTACACTACACTACACTGTACAATACTACACTACAATACACTACACTACACTATACTACACTACACAACACAACACTACACTACACTATACTATACTACACTACACTACACTGTACAATACTACACTACAATACACTACACTACACTATACTACACTACACAACACTACACTATACTATACTACAGTATACTACACTACACTATACAACACTACGCTAAACTATACAACACAACACTACACTATACAACACTACACTAAACTATACAACACTACACTACACTATACTACACTAAAATATTCTACACTACACTACACTATACAACACTACACTACACTATACAATACTGCACTACAATACACTACACTACACTACACTAAACTATTCTACACTACACTACACTATACAACACTACACTACACTATACTATACAACACTACACTACACTATACAATACTGCACTACAATACACTACACTACACTACACTAAACTATTCTACACTACACTACACTCATACAACACTACACTACACTATACTATACTACACTACATCCACTCACTACACAATACACTACACTCACTACACTACACTACACTACACTATACTATACTACACTTCACTATGCAATGCAATGCTATTCTAATATTAATTTTCCTAGTTTTTCTATACTTACCAGTTTTGCGGTTTATCAATTAACATGTTCTACCAAGAAGAGTTTCTTTACATTCACATGTCCCATTTATAAATCACTTATAAATAATTTTATATATAGAGTATAGAGCACCACATACATATGCTAATAATGAACTTTTATTACTATCAAGTTCTTAACTGCCATAGTAATATCTGCTATAATTGTTAATTCTTCTTAGATTAGTTTAGGTTCATTCCTTAATGTCATTAAGGAGAGTACTGGTACTGAACCAATTAACATCTAACTAGAAGTACAAAAACATGATGCATGTATGTGAGTGTGTGTGTGTGTGTATATATATATATATATATATATATATGTATATATATATATATATATATAGAGAGAGAGAGAGAGAGAGAGAGAGAGAGAGAGAGAGAGCGAGCTAGAGAGAGAGAGAGAGAGAGAGTCACAGCCTCAGAGAATAGGGCCTGCGGGAGCCAAAGCTTCTGAGTCTTGCTACATTTGCTAAAACATCAATAACAACTTAATTACTTTACTAATGAAAAACTAAATAGTACAACTGTGAATGGCACAAGTATTGGTTTTCAGAAAGTCTGGTGTTTCAGTGTTTTTAGATCTTTTTGTCAGATGTTTCTATGGTAAATGAAGTATAATTACAAGCATCTGATAAGTTTCAAAGGCTTTTATTGACAATTATATTAAGTTTATGCAAAGAGCCAATATTTGCAGTATTGGCCCTTCTTTTTCAAGACCTCTGCAAAATCCCTGGCATGCTGTCAATCAACTTTTGAGCCAGATTCTGACTAATGGAGGCCATTCTTGCATAATCAATGCAAGTGAGGTTTGTCAAAATTTGTGGGTTTTTGTCTGTCCATCCACCTCTTGAAGACTGACCACAAGTTCTCAATGGGATTAAGGTCTGGGGAGTTTCCTGTCCATGGACCCAAAATTTTGATGTTTTGTTTCTGAGCCACTTAGTTAACACTTTTTGGGAGAAGTTGCTTTTGGAGGATGTTTTGGTACCATTATTTATTCATGGCTGTGTTGTTCAGCAAAACTGTGAGGGAGCCACTCCTTTAGCTGAGAAACAAACCCACATAAGCATCTCAGGATGCTTTACTGTTTGGATGACACAGGTGATGGTAGTGATGGTAGTGTTCACCTTTTATTCCCAGGATTAATCATAACTGTCAATGAGTCATTATGCAAATTAATAAAGTAATGCATAGCAACAAACATTTAACCAGATCCAAAATATTTAACTGAAATGAAGTTTTTCCCAATAACCAGCAAACCAGCCTTTAAGAATATAAGGCATCAACAGTCCTTCTCTATCAAGAGAGATGAAAACATTAGCTTAGCTAATTATTAAACCATATTTCTGATTTCTGACCTTTCTGCAAACTCAGACTGAGCAGATGTAAACCACACTGCATTGTTTGTTTAATCATAAGCTTTTGACTTGAAGACACAGAAACGTAGCAGAGAATAATTTAATAAATGAAAGACAGTGAAAGCAGTGTGTTCTAGAGTCCATCTGAGTTTTGCAACTGGGAGGGAAATGTGAATATTATCATTTCTGTTTCTAAAGATGGAAACTATAAAGACATTCTATCCTATTAGGATCAAGAACCAGTTCTGTATTCTCTCTCTCTCTCTCTCCCTCTCTCTCTCTCTCTCTCTCTCTCTCTCTCTCTCTCTCTCTCTCTGTCATACCACTTTTTATCTTCCAGAGCTTCAAGAAACAGGTGGCAATCTAAAATACATCAAATATATGCCAGGCCTCTGGACTGACCCTAGAAAGCTTCTTAGTTCATTTGCTTTTCTCTCTCTTTTCTCTGTCTTTCTCCCTCTCTTTTTTTCTTTTCTTGGAGGCCGAAAGCAGAGGCCGTCCCGAGCCACTGGTCCAAACGGAGATATGTAAATGGCTGCGAAGGAAAAGGCCGATTGAAAAAAGGATGCCTGCAAGCCTCAAAGCCTGCGCACTCTAAAGCTAAACAAGATTAGGAAAATTGAATCATTTCAAAAGCTGTGGGGCTGAATGTAAACTTGTTAGCTTTCTAATCCTTTAGGCCAGGTGAGCAGCTTAATGTGTATTTACACACTGAAGAGGGAGGCAAACGAGGGTTTGGGAGATGTGCCTTCACTCATTGGAATTAAATAACACCTCCCTTTGCGCTCTTGTCACTCCGCTTTCTTTTCTAACCTTTCGGTATCAGGCAGACTGCAGTAGCCACAGGCCCTGGCCCGCAAGCTCCAACACCGTTTCCATCCTGTTCAACATCATTCAAGTTCTGGGAGCCAGATGTTGGCATGAAACATCTTTAAAGAAGAGAAGCCTTGCAAGTTTTATTTTAATTTACACACACACACACACACACACACACACGCACACTCACAAATACAGATACATACATATATATATATATATATATATATATATACATACATATATACATGTATATGTATACATATATATGTACATATATACATTTATATATGTGTGTGTGGGTGTGTGTGTGGATAGACATAAAGATTAGCTTAAGATAGTCCCAAAATAATTACATTTTTTATCATTTATATTTAATAGTTTTTAGATTAGTGTATCATGGACCTAACAAAAAAAATATGTAAAAAAAAGAAAAGAAAAAAGAAAAAAGATAAAGCAAGAACTGCTAGGTGATGTTGAAATTTTTGAAATCAGTTTTTCAAATTTTGAATCAGTCACATTTTTCTCCTATTTTTTTACAATATTGTCTATTTTTAACCTTTAAATTCATTTAAATGGGAGCTGATGGATGTTGTGCACAGTGCTGTGTGGTGCAGGGAAACACTAATGGGATTGTTAACACTGATGTAACGCAGGTCCCATTAAAAGGCACTGCATTGCTTGCTGGGATATTATGGTAGCAGAGGTAGATGACTGGCAGGGCATTAAATGGAGCTTTTGTGTCAGCTCCAGATAGCTGTGCAAGGATCCAGCATGTCGGGTTACATCCCGCAGACACCCTGACTCCTTTGCTTGCCACCAGGCAATTTAGCAATAGTTTTTAGGAAATTTATATTGAACTAAAACTGAAGGGCATGGAGGTCACCAAGCAAAACTTTCAATTAACCTATGTGGGAAAAGCTGCCTAGGCACTTAGGAATGGGATTTTGTTTTCTTTTTGAAACAGTGAGCATCTGAGGAGAAAAAAACAAAAAACAAAACATGCTTTGGATAGCTACTTAATCTCTGTGCTAAAAAATAAGTGCAACAAAAAGCAAAAAAACATCTAAATCCTTACATAGTAATGTAATAGTAATGGGTCTATTTAAGGTCCCCCATTGGGAAGCATTCATTTTGACCCTTTGTCCTTTCTATTCTTAGTGGGATGCTACTCCTGTCGCACTAATAGCACACTGATACCTTTCCTGCTTGCCTCTCAGGTGTCTGTGTTTGAAGTGCTGGGCAAAATAGCACAGCACGTTCCAGGTAGCCGTTACCAACAGGGTGCAGACACACATACTCTCGGTAGAGGTGGACTGCTTGCACATGGCCTTCCTGAAGATCCAGGCCATGAGCTAATTCCTCCTCATGGAGAGTGACAGCTGAGAAGTGCTGTCATTAGTTCTGCAGTTGTCCTGTTAAATCGGAGAGGTCTTCTGACGTGCTTCCAAAGACGCGCTGAGCTGAGTCCTGCTCTCTGCACAGCTGACCTGTTTATTTACGGCCTATCATCAGGGATCTGCTTCATTTCATCAAGGCTGGCCAGTTCAGAGACCCCCTTGTCAGATCAAGCAGGAAGATCACGGGCTTTAAATCTGTGACCCTTCTTAAAAATTAGGCAGGACAGCTTATTAATGCTGATTTTAAATAGTGTTATGAATGGATGAACGAGTTAAAAAATGAAAACGATTCCACAATATCAAATGAAAGCTTCTCAGTGCAGTTTTTTTGCAAGGTATTATAAGAAATTTAGAATTTATCCTCATGTTTCCTGTGTTGTATGCATGAGAAGTAGTCAGAAGTGCAGACTTGATTCTGCTCATACAAAATTACATTTAATAAAAATTTATTTATGCACATACACCAGTTATATTAGGCTAATAAATGACTAAACATTTAAGGGTTAAATAAGCTCAAAAACTTTAATGGTAAAATCACACTGTGTGGATTACTCCTAAGTGTGGATAATGAGGTTTCTTTCCAGACTACTTCTCTGTGGTGTATATTTTTCCTATAGCTACCTAAAAATAAACACCCCCAGCTTGATAACAAGGGAACATGATCACAAAATCCGACCAGCCTGCAATGCCAGAATGGCCTGGCTTGTCCCACTGTGTTGGACATATGTGCTCCATGTCCCATGTTTCAGTATTTGCACTCTCGAATGGAAAACTAACTCCTTATCTGGCCCTGGGAGGATTACTTTGGCCACAACAAGGCAGTTCCAGAATGCCACGCCATCCTTAATCCCAAATCCAGATTTACTACCTGCGAGATATTTAGAAACTACCCAGCAAGTGAAAACAGGAGATTCTAATGGCAGGAACACGGATGTCACTGTATACTGGTCTGAGGTGGTGAAAGTCGGGGAGCCATATGTTTAAGAGGAAGTTGAGAGAAGGAAAGGGAGATAAATCTCCGAGCTATGCGCTACAGAAACGATGGTCCACAGATGGCAGGACTGAACCAGAGGGTACAGCTGGGAGTATCAGATAGTCATACAGATTTCTAACACAAGCACTAGTATTCACCACTACTGCAAAGCATTAGTCTGTGTGACAGATTTATCCTTTCAACTTTCATCTTGTAACTTTTATTTTAAAGGAAAATTTCAGTGTTGTGACAGTTTGTTTGCTGCTATAATTAATACAGTAAAATGTTTAATATAATCAGAAAGTAATATATTAAATCTCAAATGAGTTAAACCAGATTTCTACTGAACCAGAGCATTCCTGTGAAGCACTTGCTCCAGAAATAAATTTTTTAATGTAATGACTACTTGGCTTGATCAAATACATCCTTTAATTTTGTGGCTTACCTTCAGACCTACTTGTCAGGAGCCCCCTGAATGAGTCCATCCCTACATTCTCACCCCTGAGATATTATCCCACTAGTTAACTGTAATGCTTTTATACGCGTTTTGTTCCCCCTTTCAACTTTAATGTTAACAGCATGTGGCGAGTACGGTTTCAACAGCAGACTTTGAAAACAAAGAACAGATTGCGCCTCTATTTTAACATATTGATCTTTTCAAAAAGCTGCTTAGTCACCAAGGAATAAGGGTCACACCTCCAATGAAAGATGTAGCAATGAGGGACAGAATGATAAAAGCTCAGTAAGAAAGCTGGGTCAATGTACTGTTAACATGTCAGCACAGCGGAATTGATGGAATTGTTGTTAATATAGTGCTTCTTATAAAGAGATTAAGCAAGGCAAACAACTTCATTATCTTGGTGTGAATCAGGGCTGGCACAGATGGCAAAATAAGCTTTTCAGCTTTTCATTAAAAACACAATCCTGCTCGATCTCAGGGGTGGCATATGACACAGCCTCCACAAACACTCAGTTTGATGAGAGGATGGAGGCCTGATTAAGAGCTAGCTCAGGATAGCCTTAGTGCATAATTTGTGCACAAGTGCAGTTGATAAAGTGCTTGAATCAAATGATAGCAATATCTAGTGCCATAACATGCAAAACCCTGTGTTGGAAACTGGATCAAACCCCGCTTGCATTGTTTATATTGGCTAATGCAGCCAATAGTCCATAATGCTAACAGTTGTTACCTCTGCACCATCTGCCACTTTCCATTCACAAAACATGGAGAGAAAATCTTAATACTTCAGCAATCTTGCCCTGAACCTCAGCAAGCAACGGAACTCCTTTAAAATAGCTGGCTGTATATTGCACAGTTTCCCAACATGAAGGCAGCTTTAATGCAATGCCTTACGTTTTATGTGTGCTTAAAAAAATGATTTTAGTGCTAAATGCAAGATTCTGTGAGAGACATATGCAACTCAATCTCCATTTTTTCCTCTTTTCTCTCTTCCTTCCAGCTCTCTCTGATGGAAATGCACATTTTGAAGGCGGCAGCGAGCCTAAAGCCAGGTCAGAGAATGAAGGCATCAGTGGAGGAGAAGAAGATGGCTTCAGAAACGGTAATGCAGATCAAATATTCGGGTGTTCCCCTGTCGATATGCCACATGTTTTGGCTGTTCAGTGATGGAAAGAGCTGGGAGTGAGTGACAGAAATTAGGGCGAAATCTGCTCGCTTCGCCTAGGTCGTCCACCTTCCCAAGCAGCAGGGAAAATACAATCCAGTTGCTGCTGAGGCCATGCAGTCTGTAGCTCTGTGCACTGAGCCTTCCCAAAAACTGAAATTGTTTACTACTTTCTGGACAATCTTTACATTTTTTATCATTTATCATATTATCACATCATATTAGCATAAACACCCTCAATAAACACTACTATTTACTATAGTGGAAGACAATAAGACAATAAACACATCCATACGGTATTATTGATTACTCAATAATCTCAATAAACACTTTCATGCACTAGAACAAGAGATATTAATGTATTAACACCTAGAATAAATCTCATACACTGGATGATAGTGGTCAATTAACAACTTCAAATAAATCTTTATATACACTAGAAAAGTCTGCAAACAATTCCAGTAAAACCTCTCCAAAAACTCATCAAAAACCCATTGATTTAAACAGTTCTATCCCAAAACAAGCATATTTAGACACGTTTGTTCAGTTTGATGACAAAAATGTTTCACAACAAACTAGATCTCTCCATTCAGTTTAACGTCTCAAGATTTCTTGCATTTGCTCATTCAAATAACTGGGCAGCAACCTTGGTACATTGGTGGATATTCAGACGGACATTCAGAAAACATCTCTCAGACAGAGCACACTTCATTTTCATATATATCTTGGTCTCCTGAAACAGACGCATTTAGAAGCAAATCATCATGGACCCAAGTATCCTCCCACAGAGACACTGGAGCCACTGCAAACGTCTACTTTAGCTGAATAAAACATTCGAATTAAACTTCATAAGCTTACGCCTGTTTTGATATGTAGAAGGGCCTGAGGTTAATTTCCACATAAATCCTTCCTCTATTCCTTCTTCCTTCCTTTGATGCACAGAGGTAGGGTTTAAACACGCCAATCTGCCAGCCTTATAAATACCTATAGAAAGCAGTCCCGGGGCTTAGAAGCCCTATTTTTTTTCCCCCGAAGGTTTTCCTTGGAATTTGTGGACAAAAGGCAGGTCCGCGTGCACTGAAATACCGTCAGGCCTGTTGGGGTCATTTAGACCTCGGCTGAATTTCCCCTCGCTTTTGTGCCATCTTAATTGTCTGTCATTTCTGTCTGTGGGCCCGTCTACAGCAGGCCAAAATAAAACCTATGGAGACATGAAAGATGGAGCACTGCCCTCACTTTCATCAGGGGGATCTCTTTCCAGCCCCCGCGCTCCATGGCCCTGGGCTTGTGTTACGGACCTCATAAAAGTAGCTCTTGTTTCACTGTCACCCTGCTTTGTCCGGGTAACCCAGCTAATCTGTCAAGCCAGGCTTGCAGGCATATTCTTCCGCAGAGTAATAGGAACTGTTACAAACTCTCAGGCTCTGGATTTTAGGGACCTTTACCTGCTTCAATCCAGCCAGGACAATGGTCAGGGTTATCTCCCATTGGTCAAGAGTGAGTCAGAGTTTGATACCTTCCTTTGTTTTCAATCTTGCTTAAAACTGATTGTGTAAACCTTGATACATTTGGTTGATAGATAGCTTCTTTAATTACTCACCAGATTATAGTGATCGTTTGCATATTATATATGCATAATATAACTTTACAATATTACTTTTAAATACATGCTTCACACCTTGCTTTTTATATTTTTTTATGCATTTATAATTATTCTTTAATAATTATTCTATTAAAAATGAGTAATTACCATTATATTGTAAATATAATCTGTACATTTTGTACTTATCATTATGGAGAGTGTTTCAGTCACAAAGCATTAGTACTGAGAGGGTTAAGGCTCAGTTCTTAGTACCATAGACTTTAATAGTATTGCTACAATTCCTTTATTATAGGCCATCAATCACATTTCACTTACACAACCTGTAACTGAATAAAAAAAACCCAAAAAAACAGCTTCATCACAATCAAATAAGGGTTATAATTATAATTGTCCGTTGCATATGGTCACAACTGAGAGAGAATTTGATTTCCCCCATCTATTCAGTTCACTTCTTTTTCGTTTCTGTTGCCGACCTCCAACTACACTCTCCCACTTCAGCACTGTATAACAAAATCTTCACCTTTGTTGTTGCTGCCTCAACACACACCGCATAACTTGTCTTTACGCTTTTATGTCCTTGGAAAATTCTGACAGGCCCCGGCGAGACCCTGAAGATCGAGGTCACCGCGACCAAACATCACTTCAGCTGGAGCGCCCAACTCACTGCATTAACTTAGTGCACAGACTGGAGCTGTGTACCGTCCTTCAGTCTTTACCTGTGACATCCTTTTGATGCTGCGTCGCTTTGAACTCATTGTCAGCTTTGCCGTTCCCCCGCCAGCCAGCACTACTCTTCTGAAACACACACGCACATACACACACTCACATACACACACTCATATACACACTCTTGTGCACAAAGGCACACAGTAAGAGTTGGGGAGTAACTGAAAGTGAGATCTAAATACTGTTCTTGGTTGTCTTCTATAAAAACTCACTGAAGACTGAAGGAGCCAAATCATTGAGAATGCTATTTGAAAAGGTTATTTGCATGGATATGGCCTCAAATTAAGGTTTTGTTAAAATAATATCACATACTTTATCATTCTGCTGCTATAATAATAATAATAATAATAATAATAATAATAATAATGGAAGCAATAAACCTAGTTTTATTATGCTTTGTCTCGGCTACAACTGCCCAGGTTACAAAAGGCCTACCTTGGAAGACACACACACATCTTCAGCAGGTTTACTTCATAAGGCAACTGCATTCCATTGCTTTCTATGTTCTATATCCCAAATGAATACCTTTGAGGGTAAGCAATATAAATATGTTATATTCAGCACAGCGATCAATAATTAGATGCATTTTTCAACTGTAAAGAAAAATGGTACAGATTGTTTTAGTTTAAAGAAGAAAATAGCAGGCCAAGTATACATTTCATTTTTAATAAAAGCATATTTAAGAAAACACACCTGTTTTAAATAAGATGCTTCATTTGCACATAACCCACTAAAATTTGAGATCCTGACCCTCACATACCCCCACCCATACCCCACAACCCCACGCCAAATAACTGCGCTTTCACACTGAAAGCGGACAGAAATTGATCTGTACTTTATTCATTTTCTCAGTCACCCATCCTTTTTTTCACCTCCCCTGAATCTTGGCTGAGAATGGGACAGATATTCCCAAACAGCAACTATATTATCAGAGGCGTCTTCTAAGCTGGAGAAAGAGAGAGAGAGAGAGAGAGAGAGAGAGAGAGAGAGAGAGAGAGAGACTCCTTGGTACTTAGTCAATTCTAATCATTTAAAAGTACAGTGGCTGTAACTCTCTCTCTCTCTCTCTCTCTCTCTCTTTCTCTATCAAGAAGCTACTGACATTAGGCATTAAGCATGGAGGATGTTTTGAAACAGCAGTGTTCTCTGAAATAATGTATGGGTCCTGTGGGGGTGCAAATGAGAAATTAGCACATCTTTCCTTTTAGTGGTGGCTGAAGTGACTGTTCATCACTGCTGTATCAAAAGGACGTGCTTGTTACGGATCTTTGCTTCGCTGATCTGAAGAATTCTGGAGCTTATTAGACAATTAGTGAGTGATCCTGGAGGCGAGGTCTCAGTGGAAACAAGCATTGAGAGATGAGGAGATGGCCCCACCCTGAGGAGAGATAATTCAAGTCGCCGTATGTTGTGGATTTGAGTGCAATGTGCATGTTGGAGATGATGCTGGTAGAATGACCTGGCGTCACTAATATTTGAAAGTTATGGAATGGTTTGCAATGGTTTACTGGATGCAAAATTAAGAAGCTTACCAGCAGCAAAAATCCATGTATGGAATCAGACAAATGCTTGGAAACATGTATATATTATATTAGTTTGTATTATATATTGTGATTGATCCTAGTGAAGAAACAGGACCTAGCACATAGCATATACCCATAAGATCAAAGAATAGCATAAAGTTGTGTAAACTGTAAGCAAAACTAAGTGCGAATAGGAATGTAACAGGAACTGCAGCATAAGTGAAGCTGTATACTGTAGCATATGTACAGTATGTACAGTTTTATTGACAAAAGAATAATATTAAAAAATATTTTTAAAAAATCACATTTTTACAAGTTTATTTAATATGTTAGAATAGAATAGAATAGAAAAAGGATATATATATATATATATATATATATATATATATAACTATATATATATATATTATATATATATATATATATATATATATATATATATATATTCTACCTTTTGCCTTCAAACCAGCATCAGTTCTTCTGGCCCCCACAGAGCCCTGATTTCAACATCATCCAGTGTGTCTGGATTACATGAAGAGACAGAAGGATGTGAGGAAGCCTACATCCACAGAAGATCTTTACAGAAAAATCACAGAAAAACTGTTTGCAGGTGTACCTAGAAGAATTGATGCTGTTTTGAAGGCAAAGGGTGGTCACACCAAATATTGATTTAATTTAGATTTTTTTTTTGTTCATTCACTGCATTTTGTTGATTGATGAAAATAAATGATCAACACTTCCATTTCTGAAAGCATTCTTTGTTTACAGCATTTTTTCCACACCTTCCTAAACCTTTTGCACAGTACTGTGTATATATAAGATCAGAACCATGTGAGGCCACAGTTCTCAATAGTGTGTGGACCAAACACTGAGCATCGGTATCCCTAAAGTGAAACATGGTGGTGGCAGCATCATACTCTCTGAGCGTTTTTTCTGGAAAAGGAACTAGAAGAGTGGTCAGAGGTTTAATGAAGAAAAATACAGACCAATCCTGAATTAAAATTTTCCCAGAAAGATCCAGATTCAAACTTTAATTTAATGCATACATTTCCAAGACAATGATCAGAAGCAAACCACAGAAGTGGCTTTTGTGGAAGTCCTGGAATGTAGACCATGAACCCTATTAAGCCTGTATAGCATTTATGGAGAAATGTAAAATAGGAGTTCACAATCATTACCATTTCACTCTTTTACTAGGTGTTCATTTATAAACCCTACAAAAAACGAAAAACCAGTACATCCAGATATGTGAAAAATGTGGAACTGCTTAAACCAGGCAGTTTTCAGTTGCAAAAAAAGTGATTACTTTTTGATGATTACTGTTGAATCCTTAAAAGATAGTAATTAAAGAAACGGCAATATCATTAAAAATGTTTTATTATTAATAATATTTTAATACCATTATTAGCATATCATATAATAATAGGAAAATTATTCATTATAAATGTTTTATCTTATATAAATATACAAAATTTTGTAATATTCTATGGTCCCACAATGTCAGGAAAATGCACTGGAAAGAGAAATTGCTATTAAAACTGGGTCAAAAAAAGAAGAAAGAAAGAAAAATACCTCCCAGGGCTACGAAGAGATTACCCCAAATGATTGTATTAGCTTGGCAGTGGAGAGGTGGAGGGGTTGGGATGGTAGAAACTAATGGTAAATAACAAGCTTGTGACACTTCTTCCACTCCCGTCACAGAGAGGTGGGCCACACTGGAACGCCTGGGACGGGACCTAACCCCCCTGGCTATGTTCCTCTAACAAACAGTGTCAATGAGATGGCTTCCTACCTCCGAGAAATTTGCATGGTTGTCAGTGGCCTGAAAGCCAGTTTAAAGGTACATCTTTTATGTGCCAGAGAAAGGATTTCAAATCCAGGCCCACAAAGAGGCTTTGATTTCTTGCAAAAAAAAAAAAAAGAAAAAAGAAAAAAAAAAAAGAAAAGCAAAGAAAAGAAAAGAAAAAACATAAGAAGTTTGGCCAGGACTTGGAACTTAAATCTACACCTCACAAAGCTTTAAATGTATTTTTCCTTTTGCTTTTTTCACAAAAAGTCCATACCAAAGAAAACTTTTCTCTGTTTACTGAGTGAAAGAAGCGTGTGAGGACACGGTTCCACCTGTTTCCCTCTGTAAACAGAACTAAAACCAAAGAAAGTAAAGAAAGTGAAAATATAATATAATACCTTAATGAACACATGCTACAAGTGGAAACTAATTTACAAACCAGCCGAACGCTCAAGACTGCAGTTGTAGCAGCTTGAGTTTAGCATATAGAAGCTTACATTTCCATAATTTCCTCCTCTCGCCTTGGCACTGCCAAACCAAGTAAACATGTTTGTGGGTAGCATTCAGCGCTCTCGCTTTTATACACATCTGTTTTGAAAATGCCACAAAAAATCTGTGCTTCCTGGACGCTGCAGTTACTGTCGTTATCAAAGATGAGCTACGATACCTCAATATTCCTGTTCTTTGTTCAAATACATGATTTTACAGCAAATGAAATCTCATAACAAACTAGTGCAGTCTAATCTTTGGGCCCAGTTTTAGAGAATCCTTTAGTTTTTGTTCAAATGAAACCACAGAAGAATTTTGTGGAGACATTTACTGTGAACTATATTGGAAAGCGCTACCTACTTCCTCCTTTCTGATGAGAAACTGCAGAACAGAGTAAAGATATAGGTCCATAAGTGGAACTGAATTTTTAATATATTTTCTATTTAATATCATAGATTTTAAAAGAGTAGGTCGATTTTTTGGGGTTTTCCTTCTTATTTGTGGTCAGACCATGTTACATTAAGCGATGCTTTTAAGCAGAATCTTACTTCTACTTGTGACTTTACTTCATCGATAAATGTTGCTGGTGTGCTGGTGATGGTCAGCATCATCTGAGCCCACATCCAAACTGTAGCTTAAAACAAGAGCCTTGGTTCTGGATCCTTTCCTGATTTGGACGCTTTGAATGAGACTGGCTGAGGGGACAAGCATCTAAGTGTGTGTGTGTGTGTGTGTGTGTGTGTGTGTGTGTGTGTGTGTGTGTGTGTGTGTGTGTGTGTGTGTGTGATGGGACTGGGTTTGCATGCACTCCTGGTGTGAAGGGGACCGGTCTCAGCCCTCTCTCCACCATAATGTGTGATTTGCCTGTGCCACACAAAGGCACCAGAAAAGGGTTCTTTGGGACAATGCCATAGAAGAACCCCCTTTGGTTCTCTAAAGAATCCTTCTGTTGAGTGAGTTAGTTTAGCTGAGCTCAGTTGAGTTAACAGAGCTGCACTTAAAAAGTATAAAATGGAATCACAGCCGTCCTTCGATGGAGTTTTGAAGGACTTTATGTAGGGGAGCTGTATACGGATATGGAGAAGAAATATTAACATTAAAGTTTACACAAGTAAAGTGTGTACGCATGTATGATGTTGAAACTAACTGGTAAAGTTCCTTCACTTTAGTCGGACAATGTTCTGCACATGTAATGAAAAATAAATAAATAATTGAATAATAGGGTAAAAATCAAGGCTGATGTATATTCAATAAAGTGTATTGAAATATATGACTATTATTGTGTATATAAACAAAGTGATGTAAAGTCCTTCCTGTCAAAGAGTCCTTAAAAAAGAGCAATGCAGTCTAGCCTCCTGAAAAGCTGGTTGTGAAACCTGCACATTTTTCTGTTTAAAGGGATTGTGGGTAAGTGCATTTAAAAGTGCTGTTCATTTGTTTCAGTCATATGACATTTTTATTGCAGTACCATATATACAGTACTGTGCAAAAGTTTTAGGCAGGTGTGGCAAAAATTCTATAAACAAAGAATCCTTTCAGAAATATAAATAATGATTGTTTATTTTGATCAATTTACAAAATGCAAAGTGAGCGAACAAAAGAAAAATCTAAATCAAATCAATATTTGGTGTTACTACCTTTTGCCTTCAAACCAGCATCAGTTCTTCTGGCCCCACAGAGCCCTGATCTCAACATCATCCAGTGTGTCTGGATTACATGAAGAGACAGAAGGATGTGAGGAAGCTACATCCACTGAAGATCTGTGGTTAGTTCTCTGAGATGTTTGGAACAACCTATCAGCCGAGATCCTTCAAAAACTGCGTGCAAGTGTACCTAGAAGAATTGATGCTGTTTTGAAGGCAAAGGGTGGTCACACCAAATATTGATTTGATTTAGATTTCTCTTTTGTTCATTCTCTGCATTTTGTTGATTGATGAAAATAAATGATGAACACTTCCATTTCTGAAAGTATTCTTTGTTTACAGCATTTTTTCCACACCTGCCTAAAACTTTTGCACAGTACTGTATCTTCTATCGTACTGTGTCTCTACAGACTGTAAAGCAGTACGTTTCAGTTTAGCTAACACTACGTTCCAAAAATAAAAAGGTTCCCAGGTCTCCCAACCCACACACAGAAGACTGGGGTTGAATACCCCATCCTTGCGGGACCACTGTAACTGAGGTGTAAAATTTAATGGTTGCCATGGTGAAATTGTGTTAAAATATGAGTAATTACTTGTGCAGGTTACTCAATTAAAAGCAAACAAAAAACATTTTAAAAGTGTAACTGTTGAGGTGTGGATTTCCCCCTAAGAGCCTTTCCAGTGCAGACAAGATGGGAGCATGTCTGAAATTCAGCTGCTACAACTTACCTGCAGGTTGGATCCAGAGTCTTTGCTTGTGACTATCTCCACATTTTTAGGTAAACAAAGCTTAAACTGCATTTTGCTGTGGTTTGGACTCGGACTCAAAATGTTATTTTCAGATTTTTTCTTCACACTTCAACTTCAGCTGAGCATGCTTATTGTTCAAATTCAGTTGAATTTCTGTTTCCATTTTCTTTTTCACTTCAATTGTATTTTATCTTGACCAACAACTGACCAACAACTGACCAACTGACTTCAGCCACTGAGATAAGGTCATTTCCATCATGCAGTTCACTACTCTGTAATGGATTTAAACCGTAGTGAAATTAAGCATGTGATATACTACAGTAGTAGTAACTGAAAAATTTAAAAGCAGTACACGGAAGTAAGAAAAAAATCTATTCTATTTTAATATATTTCCATAATGAGAGCAAATATAATGAGTTACTCTCATCTCCGCTCTGTAAGAATAAAAGTAAATGCCAATTACTAAAGTAATTAGACTTAAAATTTTCTGTGAGTTACATGAATACAATACAACTGTTACTGTTTGGCTAATAAATGAAAAATAAAGATGATTATGGTTATGATGGGGATGATGATGATACTTCTTCTTCTTATTATTAATATTACTTTTACACCGCATTTCAGTTAGTGCTATGACAGAACGTCTGCCATTGAAAAGGACATGGTGGGTGTGTGGTCGGGTAACAGAATCACCTCAACACACACAATGTCTTGTCTCGGTTTATGGGAATGAAGATCGAGCTCGGCCCCGGGGTTCACAGTCAGAGGACATCACTCTTTCTGATCACTGCTTACTCACGCCCGGGCCATCAAACAGCGCTGTACATTGAGATCATTACCTCACGGAAACTTAAGCTGTGATTATTTTCCTTAGGAGTCTTCACAGCCCAGCTGTGGGTGCTCCAGTGGCACTGCAGGAAAAACAGTGTTGGAGTTGTTTGAACAGTGTTCAGTGCTCAGTGAAGCAAACCATAACTGTTGACATAATCAGATACTCTCTTTATTAATTCCCTCTCCAGTGGTGATCCCATAACAAGCGCTCATATTTTCGTAAATGTTCATGACAAATTCTACCATTAAACGTGATACCCCTCCCCATACACATGCCTTAAAACATAATAAACCATACTAGAGTGTCATAAGTTGAGGGTAAGAATAGAAAAACAGTAGATATTAGTAATAAGTTGTGCGTATGGGTGGTCCAGGATTTGTGTGGTTAAGCTGGATTTGTGTGTGTTTATTTGTTTTCATTGTAAGAATAATCATGAAAAATATTTCTACGGTCCATCGTGATGACATTTTTAGACGTATTATTGATTCATTAAGTCTGAGCAAGAGAAAGATTAGCCGTTTATTAGGTCTCTTTATCCGATGGTGTGTATGTGTTTGTATTACTGAAGCACAACATCTCTTTGCCTTCACCCAAAACAAGACAATTCACCCTCGCTGACATGCAGCGAGGCCAGAAGAGTGAGGCTGAGGTGCATTAAAGACTGAAACATGTGTTCTGAATCTGTCGCTGGCACATTTTATAGAATCCGCTCAACGGCAAAAAGGATTACCCACAAGTCACTGGAGTGATCCTACCATTTATATCACGAGGCTGGAGAAAGGTTACAAAGCGCAGAGGGACCCTGAAAGCAAAATAAACGCAGAGTTTCCTATTTCTGACACATGTAGAGGTAGGATGTGAGAGTTTTAAATCACACGCCTTGTTGAAAGGGCTTGTGTATTTATTTAGCGTCTTTCGGCCCTCGCTCCTTCGGGGCTGTAACATGGAGGCGTGCGTTTTCTCTCCGTGCCGAGCACTGACAGGACTTGTCCAACACGTCTGAGTAAAAGCAACACCGTCAGGCCATGTTTGGGCCAAAGGCCTAATCAGTTCTGAAGCTGATTGTGCCTTTAAAACAAATGAAAACGTTAAAACAAGTCTGTCAGTGGGATGAAAGCAAGGCTTAAAGGTTTGATCGTAAACTCCAGACTGTTAAAATGGCCCTTGGAAAGATATAATGATATTAATAAGCTTAAAGTGAGGCTTACACCTCAGAATGTTGCACAGTAAGTAGCTGCATGAATGCATTTGTCTCATAAAACTCAAAATGAAACTTACATATTTGCATTTTATTTTTCATTTTAATGCGCAATACTTGTCATTTGCTTCTAAGGCAAACGATTTTCAAAACGCATGATACCGAGGCTTATAGATTCATTCTAATGCTAATAAAGTATATGTGTTAATCGCAGTCAGCAGTTTCTTATTATAAGGTTGGTCATCTCTCTTTTAAGCAGACGGGGCAAGCAGAAAGAAATCGAGGGAATTCCATACGTGTGAAGGTTTGTCCAGTCTTTTCACTGTTTTGATGTATTGCCCTTACTTTCCCCTAAAAGCATTATTAATTCTAAGCTCATTTAAGTGCACTTTTCAAAGTGTGTCATGAAAATACATCATGATTTTGTTTGATCACTTTGTGATGGATGATGCTTTCTGGTCTATGTTAGAAAAACTAAAAAAAAACAAAACTGACATCCAGCTCCATAACCTCAGTTGTGACCTTTTGCTTTCCCACTTGTAATTATCCTAACCATCTCTATTTATACTGTTATATTTCTAAAACATGTTTACTTTCAACAAGTTATAATTTCTTGGTAATCATTTGCCTTATGGGACCATGAAAATACATGCATATGTAAATAGCCTACATGTGTGCATATGGGTGATTTAAGCATTGTCTGACAGTTATAGCTATAATTTTAAGATGAAAGTGATGGCAGCCATTGCTAAACTTGTCTCAAAGCCCTTTGTTACAGTCATAAACAGCTTCTAGACCAACAGGCTGCTCTCTTTCTCTGTGCCAAAAATTACCCCATGCCACGCCTTCAGTAGTGCAGCTTATTCTAAACTAATGTTTACAGTTGTTTTTTGTTTTTTTAAGGACGGTGGACAGAGAAGATACCCAAAAGACAGTAGGTTGTGTGTGTGTCTCCTTTGTATTGATGGAGGTTAAGCCAGGCCTCATCTGGATGCCGTATGCTTGGCTCGTCCAAGTGAAAGCCGTCCATTTCGCTCGGGCTGTCCCTGCTCGTACATGTCATCTGCTGCTATGTGCTGATGGCTCGCTTTTACAGCACTTTCATGTGTGCTGTGTGTGCAGTAATTGCTGGATAGGATGTTCGGCTAGTAAATCAATTTGTCACATAAGGAGAATTCGCTGAGCGCAAGGGTTCATGGTCGGGTCTGCGGCCTGCAGCGGTGCCGGGATCCCCCCACCACCAACGTCACCTCCTGTTCATGGCTGTCCATGGCCTACCCAGGATAGGTCACTCGGTCGGTGCTGCAACTTGCTCTGTAAAATACTTTAAAGTCTTTTGACATGCATTCACCTTTAAAGCTGATCATTATTTAAAAGTAATGACATCATTGGGGAAATCATGATGTAATAGATTACATTTACAATTAACTTTTTAACTTTCTTTTACTGTTGAAGTTAGTGAATGACAAAAAAAAAGAAAAAAAAAGGTTGGGTTTCCTTTAAACCATCTGTCCATCCGTCTGTCCGTCCATCCAGCCACCCATCCCTCCATCCATCCATCCATCCATTCATCCATCAATCCATCCATCCATCCACCCATCTATCTATCTATCTTTCAACAGCTAGCATAAAGATTTAAAAGAACACATTGAAGTTGTCCTTTTACACCTTGGCACCATGTTTACGTGCTGTAGGTTCCCATGGTTTACAGCTGAATCAGAGGCCCAACAAAGATGCGAGTCGAGTACCTGAAAGGTCAGAGTATGTGTGTTCGCTTGTGTGTATGTCCTCTTTGCTCGGCCAGGTTAACCTTTCTACGTTTATTTACAGGATTAACTCCAGCGAGGAGTCTTATCTCGCTGCGGGGTGGTCAGCAAACACTGTCCAGGATTTGCTCAACAGTCATACATTTCACACAGTTGCTGCAGAAAAAAACCCCAAACAAACAGAAATTAGGAAAGGAAAATGTCGGATTGGCTGGAGTCCTAATTGCCTTAGTAGTGTTACATAACACACTTTTAGTGCGTTCTATGTATGAAGTGTTTGCCTAATGCAGTGCTCTTCCTGAAATTTGTTTCCAGCAATCAATAGCAAATCTCTACTGAAGCACACATTAAATCTATTGCACCACAGGTTGTTTCAAGGTTTGAATGCTGACATTGATACAATTCTATTCCGTGTCTGGGTTTTTTTTAAATACTTTTGCCAGCTGTTTCCTATTTTCTCTGGTTTATGCAAAGAACAACAGCAGGGATCACATAGGCATTTCCTAAATAACTACAAACTGATGAAGAAATCCTCCTGAGTTACTCAAATTATCTTGAAAACCTAGATGTCCCTTTGAAATTTTGATGGGCAGTGTATCATTACTGTTATCGACACTCATTCCTAGTGACTCTCTCCTTTCTTTGCAATGTCAGAGAGGTCAGTGGCTGGAGCAGAATGTGGCTGGCTCTGGGTAAATGTTTGCTTCCCGGCATGCTGAGTTTAGAGCAGAGCAGGTAGAAAGGCAGACATTTCATGGACAGCCAATTAGCAGCAGCCTTAAGCGGAGAAGCCCCACAAAGACTCGTCCCGTGCTGAAAAAAAGCAGATGCGTCCAAGCGCTCCTTTCCGCCACAGCCGGGGCCCGGCCCCCGCACAGATGTTCAGCTGGCAGCTTTAGAAGTGGCTCGGACGGGTCTGAGAGCTCCTAAAGATTTTCTCAGCAGTGCTTCCTGAAGAGGGATGAGGATCTGGCGATCAATGTGCCAGACGTTAGCAGATAGCCGCCTCCACTAACCCCCTCTTTCTCCCTTTCTAATGTGAGGAGAGGACTGGTTCTGATGGCATGGCCTGCAAACAACAGGCCGAAATAGCCTGCTGGGGGCACTTGGAAGTTGGGATAACTTTATCATCCAATCCTCTGGCTCCCCTGCCTGCCACATACCAACTGCTGGCATTTCCATGGCTTTGATACATATTTTAAAGGCCCAGGCGCATCAGAACTGTACTAATCTTAGTTAAAAGGCGAGGCTCCGAACACAGATTTAAGGGCGGCGGCGGCCCACTGACTCCGGGCACAAAGCTCTGGAAACGAGAGCCCCACAAGCTGGGCGCGGATTGACAACCTGATTAAATTTTAAACGCGGTCAGGCCAACACTCCGAGGTGTTAGATATGTGGACAGATCAGCATGGGAGCACTGGATAAAGCCTCTAAAGAGGAAGAGAAGAGTCTGCTAGCACCGGCTAAGAAAGAGAAACTTTAGCAACACATCAGATGTATTATGCTTGTGATCTGAAGATGTTTGCTCAGATGTGTGGAGTCATAAAACCTACACCGTATACCGTGGACTTGCTACTGAAAGGAATGGTCAGACCTCACATTTACTCAGAATGTTTCCCCAACCGTACGTTCACACTGGGAGCGGCAAGAGCATCAACATCTGCTCTGACTGCCTTCCTCACAATGCTGCAGGACACTGTGGAAGCTCCCTGGCGTAGACAGTGTGGGAGGCGATAGAAAGCTTGTTTTTTTAGCACTTTTTAAAGGGGTGGCAAAGGGAAGAAATAACCCAACCTGCAGCCTTTGTTTGTGTCGAGTGACCACGAGTAACTGGTCAACTCTTGTTGTTTGTAGCCAATCAATTTCATTGCTGTTAAGAAAAAAAAATAGTATTTCGGAGGAAAATTATGTCTATAAAATGTATCATGCATTTTGCAAAAAAAAAACTACTGTGTAAAAGCAAGAGGTAGTTGCTTTCAGTGCAGAACGAATTAACCCTAAATTTCAGAGATCACGGGGACTTAATTCAAACAGGGACCTGTCATGAATTACTTGTAAACCTGCCACAGAGAAGATTATTCTCTACGGGGACCTAATAATTGGTCAGAACAAAGTTTAAACAATTATGTGCTCATTAATTCACTAGATCGGAGCACTTCTTCATTCTGACTGGTTGCTGCCGAACTGTCAGAGCTCATTATCATAAAGTTAACTGGAACTTCGATTTGATGCCCTCGCCACCCAAAATGCACAACACTGAGTGGCATCACACAGCTGGATTCCACAGAGAATGAATGACTTTGGTAGTTCTCTGCACTCGCTGCATGAACAGTTAGAGTTAGCTCAAAGGAAATGCACAGTCAGGACAAATTTGGGTAGTTTTTCGCATTAGCTAAGAGGCTACTGTGCATAATCAGAAATGGAAATCTATAACCCTATCATTCGCATTTTGGAAACCATGCCTTATTCAGCTCACTCGCATCAAGTTTTTAAATACGCATGTTCATGTGCTTTCTGACACTCTCAGATATGCTGGTATTTAAAAAATGGACCACTTAGCAACATTCAGGCTTCAAGATGGCTCCTAGTACTACAAAACTGTGCCTTCAAGCATTACTTCAGACTTTTTAACATGCTGGCTGATTGACTATAGTTGGAAAATTGAGTAATGTTTCCCTTTTTTCCAAACTGGAACTAACTGCAGAGCTGCCTAACATTTCATACTTTATGTTTGTCACTTAATGCCAATTTGGCCAACATGGGTCTTAAGCAGAGGCGATCGGTGTCGCCTTCTTCTTTCACAAATCCCTCCTCGCTTGACTCGTTCATACATAAAGACGCTTATTATCATTTACCCTTTATCTCCAGCCAGGCTCCTTCTGAACGGCACAAAGGTGCGATGTACAGAGAAATGTCTTTGGGTTTATTAAACCATCATTTTTCCGCCTGAGCTCACCCTCTTCTTGCGCTTTATTGTCGCCGATGCGCCGTGATATGCATCAGATCATTTCCTCCTTCTCAGCAAATCTCTGACATTAGTGGCTTCAGTGTCAGCACGGGCATAAATCTTCTCCTATCTGCCAGTGTAAGCCTCCCAATATGTGCCAGACAAAGTGACTGCACGGCTATTACTGGCAAGGGTGCAGGAGGGAGGGGTGGCCGAGAGAGAGAGAGACAGAGAAAGAGAGAGAAGGATGGAGAGAGAGACAGAGAGAGATGGAGTTGACCACATGCTGGACAATATTGGTGGCAGATGTGTCCAGCAGATCACAGTAAAACCAGGATGGCATTTCCTCAAGATGGGGATACGTATTTTTAAAATGGTTTTGATGTGAGCCTTATTCTCCTCTGAAATATGCTTTGTTCGTGCGACCTGTCACATGGATTCAATCGGGAAGATGAAATAAACCTTCACCTTGGCCTTCAACCAGCCTACCGATCAGTGTTATTCATTACAGAGTTATGCAGATTGCAGTGATAACTCAAAAGTAAACGTCTGATTACCTTCCTATTGAAGACGAATGGTGTCAAATCATTTGGAGCACAATTATAAGAAGTTGGGAAAAGTTTGATTTCATATGAAAAGATCTCTGATACTAAAAAGTTGCTACACAGACTTACCTTCATCATCTCAGCAGGTTGTCATTCAGCTAATAAAATCGGAGAACGGACTGATGTGGAATGGGCCACAAAGTCAAACTGGAAATGAATAATGTGCCATTGGCATCAGATAATTATGACCACAAGGGTTTAACTGAATGATGAGGTGACGCCTTCAAGACTCCCACTTTGTTGGGTCCTAATTTGGACTTCCAGCTTTTTCCAGCAATTTGCATGGTCTGGTTAGGGTTAGTAAGAACAGCAAATTACACTCAAGATGTTTTTACTATAATTTTGTACTTGGACTTATAAAATCTCTTTTATAATACAATTGCACAGCATCGTTCTTTATCATGTATCTTCAAGATTTCAAATATTATCACATCTGGTTCTGTCATTTAGAGAGAAAACATACTGACCATCTTTGACCTATTTAAAGAAACATAATTAAACACAATCCATTGTTTCTCATAAGCATGGACTGAGATGGGAGTGAGATATCCTGATCATATTGCAGTACAGTTTTTATTGAAAGATTTCACTTTTAAACACTACATTGGTCACGCTGCTTTCACTTACTGTACATTTTTTGTATCTACTCACAATGTAAATATCAATGTCTGTAAGTAATACGCCATTTTAACCTCTTTTTTTTCCTCATGTAGTTTCTCCTGTCTTTCATATACCCCTCTAATTTACCACAGCCCTACTGGGAAGTCTAGGGATAGGACAGTAGTCTACTAGCCGTTCAGCATTCCTGATTCCTGACTGCAAACTGGAGATTGAAACCACTCCCCAGCAATTGTGCCAAAGAGTAGTGAAGCTCATTTAATATCAGTTTCTGCTGCACACATGTGCCGTGAGGACAGAGCGGGGTGAGCCAGGCCCCAGCTGCAGGGTGACACTTCAGATGCCTGCGCTTCCCTTTGTATGGACCTCTGGAAGCAGCCCAAACCCACAATGGCATCACATCAGAAAGGAGTGCAGGAAAAAGTCTGACTTTATTATCTTGTTGCTCTGGAAATTTTTCGTGCAAGACTCAGGAAAGGGGTGTGGTGGCCGCTGTGTATGTGCATATTTGCTTTTGTACATTTTCAGAAGTTAACATACAATGTCTGGACCAACCAAGCTCAAACACCTTAACCATTTTCTTTTGAGTGGGATAAATGTAGGATAAATGTAGAAAAAGTAGAAAATAAATTGGTACATAAAGATCACATACATCATTTATTACGTATATCCACACACA
>CM029379.1:7592613-7617613 GCA_017165825.1 Hepsetus odoe | reverse complement strand
CTATTGTTGTAGGTATTCAGCCTGAGCACTCATGAAACTCAGATAAATGGAGCCATTCAGAGTTACCGCGGTATCTTTCAAAAACAACAGAGATCTTTGGGGAGGGTGTTGGAGGTATAGTGCTTGTGTAGCAGACCAGGTTGCAGAGGGGCTACGGGCGTTTTGTGAGTGACCTGTTTCTGCCAAAAACATACAAAAAAAAAAAGCCTGAAAATACAGAGACAGATAAACTCCTCTCTCTTCAGTCCAAGCATCTCTCCCCATCCCACAGCAGCAAAATAAATGAATTCACATTGTGTGACAGCAGGGTGAGAGACAGCTACTTGCCTCAGTACAAAGAGCATTGTGCTGGGCTAAGTGTTCGAAAGTACGGCTGTGAAACTGTGGCTCAGCACAGAATTTTGCATTCAGGAAGCTACGCTTCGCAATCTGCTACACATCCCACTGACAGCGTGCCTGAAGAAATGTAGCACCTTTTCACATTCATTACATCCACCAGGGTTAAATCAACTATTATTATGAAAGTGAGCTTTCCTGTCTACTATAACCAGTCCAACTCTCTCAACCTTTAAGTCCGCTTGGTGTGTGATTTACTGAAGGTGATTTAATGGTTGGCTTATGAATGGAAATAAGTAGCAGGATTAGAGCCGCTTCCAGTCAAAATGAACTGAAGTGGACTTGAAAGAAAAGATGGTAAGCAGAATCTGTTTGTGGTCGGGAGAGTAAAGTAGTAGCAATGTTTTTATACATTTGAAAATAATAACAATAACTTAGGATTTTTACACTGGTGTTATTATTCTGGGCAGAAGTAGTAGTATTGTAATTATAGTTTGTTTTAGTATTTCCATTTTTTAATATGCTGCACTTTTTTGACATATCTTTTAGGGTCTATTCATTTTTTTTTCTTGTCCCTGTCTTTTTCTTTCTGTTCACATGCTCCTTTTATTCTGCTGGGTAATTTTTCCCTCTTATGCACATGCCCCAGGGCCGTGTGGGAAAATTGCTGGAAGTGACAGCCTAATTATAGGGTCCGGCCCTGTTTATTACTCATTAGACAACTGACTGTACATCCAGTGCTAAATGAATAATTTTGTATGTATTAGTGAATCACAATATTATGGCCTCCAGCAAGAGTACTAACCTCACGCTGATTCGCCACAAAAAGAAATAAATGGGACACCAGGAGGTTATTTAATTTTGACCACAAAAGCTTGTGAGAGTATATGAAGTGGAAATAACAAGGGGGGAAAAGAGAGATGAAATTTGCCCACCTGCCCCTGATTTCAGACACACACGCACACACACACACACACACACACACACACACACACACACACATTTTCATCCAACTTGAGGATGTTTTTCTTCAACTGCAATGACTCATTCCCACTTTTGTTTAATTATAGTTCTGTTTGACATTTACTAAACTGCGTGTACTCATGGACAACAAGAAGAATGAGTCTTCTTATCCTTCAGAGTGAACGCTAAGACTTTATGATGCATGATGCATGATCAGAGGCGTTTCTCTTCACCACATCAGTCAAGGCTAAAGTGCAGAAGGCAAAGGGTGAGTGCAACATGCCAAGCGAGGGGCCATTTTTGTTAACCAACAGCCCAATGAACCTACCGACCCGCTCCCACACATATAAAGCTGAGAACATCCTAGCTCTTCTAACATGACACTCCTTTAAAAAGGCGATCTGCGCTAAAGTGCCAAAAAAATTTCCATTATTTTCTTTTTTATATACTAGAAATGATGCACATCAGGCTATTAAAAGTGGTGGGCAGCATTATGGGTCAGATCTGTTGTCCAGACATGTAGTCTAAAAAACTGAAATATAGAGCAAATTTATATTATCCAATGATGGAGAATATAATGGATGATGGATCATTAAAAGCGCTACAGCTGAGATGATAAAAATCATGTTTCCCCTTCCTAAAGTTTGGCCATCTCAAATGTTTAATTGTCGCCTCTCCATGTGAACCTCAAAACACTCTAAATTTTAAAGTGTTGATTCAACCTCTTAAACAGCAATATTTATAACATCCTGAGACGTATAATTCATAAAGGATGTGGGGGAAAAAGTGCAGAATAACAGGGTGAATATTTTCAGAAGCAAGAGGTGGAAACCTGAACATGCTGGGCGATCACGACCAGTTCAGAGAGAACAATGAGTTCTGCACAAACGGAGAGAAAAAATTTGATATATACTGGTGTCACTTAAAGTAGTGAGTAAGTAGGTGCAGTGACACGAAAACATTTTGATCAATTTATGTGGAGCTGATTTTTTTGTGTGTACAGAACTGAATATTTGCTTTGTTATTAAAGCCCAAAAAGTGAGAAACAGTGTGTAAGTCACTAGAAAGCTGCTGATCTTGTTTGAGGGCAGAACTATCAAGTCTATAAATATTTCAGAGACACAGCCTTGCACACTAGTAACCAGACCGCTGAAGCTGAAGGTTTCTGCTAAGTAAAACTACAGTCCAAGCTTTCCACACATGGTGGTGTTCAAAACACAGCTGAGGAAAAGGCCTATAGAGGGCGCTGTAATCTTTTAATTTAACTGCAAGCACTCTCGGCTCCAGACTTATAATAAATAAATAAATAAAAAGAAAAGAAAAGATAAATCATTGGTACTACTGCTAAAAACTCAGGTCAGCGTGATATTTGACTGAATGAAACAAACAAATAAATAAATAAACAAGCAAATAAAAAAAAAATAATAATAAATAATTGCTATGAGCAAGCTGGGCAAGTTTTTAACTAGATTTTAGTTTCCCCCCCTTTTTTTCACAATGCTAAACATAAATGAATAAAATAAATCTATTGGATTTTTTTGTTTTGTTTTGGTTTCTGTTTTGCATTTGAAAATAAGTTCTTTACCTTCTTATATCATCACAAGTTAGATCTTTTTAGAGATAAGAATTTAATATTTAATGAGACAATATTAGAGCATGATATGTGGAGCGATAACTCTAACAAAGTTCTCGCTTCGGTGGAAAATAAGAGAGGGGTTGTTAATTGAAGAAAAGTCGGAGTGTTGAGTTGGTTGGTTATGGGATGTCGGCCACACACAGTCTGAAAACACCGCTTCACCAATTCCATTTTTCAGAGCATCACCTCAATCAATTAATAATGCATATCCAATCCAGCTTTCTCGACACATTAGATTTGGATATTTGCTTTGCTTGGACAGGGCGTTCCCACATTATTGCTTAATGACTTTCCCAGCTGCTTCCATCCATTTTTCTGGAGCCAACAACCATCTGGCCTCTTATTAGCACCTCAATGCTCCCCTTTTTTTTTTCGCGCGCCACCCCTAAGAGGAAAAGTTGAATACAATTAGAATGAAAAATTCAGAGTCTGACACGGGTAGATATTGGCTCAGTGGAATATAAATATTAATACAAACTTTTGGTTTAACCACGTATATAAACTATTAACATGGCTTATAATAATAATAATAATGATAATAATAATAATAATAATAATAATAATAATAACAATAATAATAATAATAATAATAATAATAATAATAATAATAATAATAATAATAATAATAAAGCCATGTCATTATTATTCATGCATAAACAACAAAATCTGAGGAAAAAAGAACTTGCATTTCTACACTTTCCGCTTATTGGACAAAATATGATCTGCACAAACTCCGTCGAGTCACTATTTACATACATAAATTCACAGCCACGTACTCATAAATACAGAGAGAAAGCGGAAAATTTCAACCCCACCAAGACAGAAAGACTAGGAGAGCTCACCAACAGTCCCAGGGGTGGAGGTCGGGGGTTTCTCAGACCCTTTATGTGCCAAACAACAGGGGCAAATTCCATCCATCCATCCACACATCCATCCATCCATCCATTGGGTCCTAATCAAACTTCGAAGGAGCTTAATTTTTTTCACTGTGATTTTGTAAGTGATTTCAGTCTTTTTCTCTCTTTTCCAGGGTACAAATGTCTTGATCAAGCAGAAGAGAGCAGAGGGGAGACTTCCTGCGGATTCCTCCTGGGACTGAAGAGAGAAAGAAGAGGAGGGTATGGAAGTTATAATTGTGGTTTCGTTTTCCTACAAATATATTTTCAAATGACGGAATATAAATAATGAATAATTATTACGCTGTAAATATAAAAATAATATAACAACATCTATTTGTAGAATATACATACTTATACACGATTCAAGTACAGAAAAAAAGATGTACTCAATAACTCTTCTGAACTGAACATCATGACTGCAGCTGTAGACGAACTGATCCTTCTAGTTTTACACAAAATGAATGCATGATAGAGATAACCTGCTCTTAGAACTTGTGTGTGTTTAAGCTTTAAGAGACCCTGAACAGCTCAATACACTGGAATCACTGTGGGAAACCTGTTGAAAACCCCCGTGGCAGCGAAAAGAGGCAACTCAGCTAAACTGCCCCCGTGGATCGCTTCTGTCTCCTAGGTTTTTAGGAAGGGCACACACAGCACAGCAGTGCCTCTCTGGGGGGAGGGGGTGGGGTATTTACACAGAAGTACCGAAGCTTTTATCACTAGAAAAGCAATGCCAGTTCCTTCTTGCTTCTCTCTCCTCTAAGAGCACATAAATCCCCCCATCATCAAACTACAAACCTCCACATGCAGGCAGACTGGAGTAGGCTCTAAACTGTAAGGTGCTTATAATAATAAAAATAAATAAATAAATAAATAAATAAATAAATAATAATCATAATAATAATAATAATAACCGTAGTGATTTTTTTTGTTTTGTTTACCTGTCGTGAAGTGGACGAAATGATGATTTCAAAGTGTTGGTGTGATGCTGCGTTATGACTTCTCGTTTCTAAGAATGATTCCTCGATCTAGAGGAACAAATCAGGGTTTAAATATAAAGTACAACAATTCTTAAAAAATGTATTAATTCGCAAAAATTAAAAAGAGAAGACGAAAATGACTCAATTAGCTAACCTCATTTATTTATTATTATGAAGAAGAAAAAGTTGTTGTAAAAATGTTTTTTGATTATATATAAATGGTGAAATGATTTTTTATATTTATATAAATATTTCAATATTCCATTATTACTGATTCGATCTAGATCTTTTGTGTATTTATTTCCATTTGTGACTGATGGGTTGATCCTATTTTGCTATTTGTCGGGACAAACGGGACAGTGGTGATCTTGGACACGTTGTCTTTACCTATGTGTTTTGGACTGAGGTCCTCTGGGCTCTTGTCTCCATCCAGTGCAGTGACTTGCTGCTGCTGCTGCTGCTGCTGTTGGCTGTGGTGGTTGTGGTGGTGC
This sequence comes from Hepsetus odoe, assembly GCA_017165825.1. NCBI lineage: Eukaryota > Metazoa > Chordata > Actinopteri > Characiformes > Hepsetidae > Hepsetus > Hepsetus odoe. The sequence continues at coordinate 7,612,308 of CM029379.1, read as the reverse complement.
TGCTGCTGATTGACCCCTAGGAAGGACCTGACGTTCAGCAGGGCGTTCTGCCCCAAGAAGCCTCCGTTCGTCCAGTTGTGAAACTTCCCAATCTGGCACGTGTACAGTCCGTGGCTGGAGAGGAAGGCAGGGTGCTGCATTTGGGACGACACCTGATTGGTTGGCCCGCAAGGTGACGCGGGCTTCCTGGAGCTGTCCGGACTCGTGGCAGTTTCTGCTAAAGACCAGATTTTGGGTTTACTGCCTACTTGGAGCTGAAAACTGCCCTGTCCACCAGGGGACGATACCCTGGTGCTGCTGCTGCTGCTGCTGCTGGTGCTGCTGCTGGTGTTGTTGTTGTTGGTGTCATCATGGTTGTTGTTGTTTATCTCAGGCCGGGTTCCCTTGGGCTGGTCAAAGACCAAAGCCCTCTTCTTCGGCCTTGTCCACCTGTTCGCCCTCGTCGCCGTGGCTCTGCCGCCACATTTTCGCCGATCTTGTCGATGTCTGCGTTTCAGGTCGATCTCTCCTCATCCTCGCTCTTCTCGTGCTCCCCGCTGCTGTTTCGCCGCACAGGTTGCCCTCCTCGTCCTTCTTTGCTCCTGGCAACTTCATGTCACCTTGTTCTCCTTCTTGTTTCCTCCTGGCGTTGGCTTAAACCACGTGGACCCGGGTGAGGGTCATCTTGGTGATGATGGCCAGCATGATCTTTTCGCCCTTGGTGGGGTATGGGTTTTTTCGGTGTTCAAGCGAGCCAGGCCTTCAGATGCGCTCGTGCCTCCCCGTGGCATTCTTTGGCCTAGCAGGGTCGCCATACTGGAACTGACCGTAAGGGTAGAAGCCAGGGGGCGTGTGGGCATCGAAGCTAGCGGGGTGCACACCAGGACTGTCCTTTAAATCATACTGAGATCCCTGAAAAGATCAGGAGAAAAACTGTCAGAAATGACGAGGTTCTATAATATATATATATATAGAGAGAGAGCGAGAGGACCTTCCTTTAGATGGACACGAGTCTTATTCAAGGGTTCTTTATTCACACATCCATGTATTGAATTTCTTAAATTAGTTTCTATTTTCTGAAATTTCTGTTGAATGAAAAATAAAAGTTTAATGGAAAATTATATATATATATATATATATATATATATATATATATATATATATATATATATATATATATAAAGTTATATTGATTTTATGATACTATAGCAAAATGTATTAATTTATTGGATTCATTAAATCATTCGCACATTATAAATGGTTAAACAACACGCTTATTATTATTATTATTATTATTATTATTATTTACCCACCAGCCCTTGACCTTCAGTTTCCGTTTATAAATATTGCATTTGCAATACTAGACTTACTCTTGCCAGTCTTACCCAACAGGCTGACACTCTTCGTCGCTCTAAAAGTTGCTCTAGTTTGCACCGCGTACAGCACATTATGCGGAGTGACAAACACACCGGGCCGCGCATTCAGCCCATAAAGCCGAGCAGCGCAATGCTCTGGAGAATATGGCAGAAATGACAGGAGCATTACAGTCATTAAAGTACATTAACCACTGCACATATATCTTCACACAGTGGCCAGACAGACCACAGGCCTTCCAGGGAAGAGACTTCAACTTCTACAACAATTCAGATGGAAAAATTAACCCTCGAGTGGAAAAATGTTCTTGCAAAAAATAAAAGAAAAAAGGAAAATACTTCTTCCACTGATGCAAAGAGAAAACTGCGAATTTGATTGTTAATTCAGTTCCAGCGTTGTTGTATTTTTTTTACACTTTTCTGCTGATTTTTTTAAAGCCGAGTTTAATTTGGGTCAGAGACCGGTTTGAATTCCAGTCACTCCAGAATCAGACGGATATTGTAGCGGTTTTATAAACGAGACTTTTGCGCGACAAACAACAACGATCCACGTTTTCCACTGAACGGCGGGATGCTCTTCTTGTTGGTTAATAAAAAGCTAAAAGGTTAAACTGGCAGAATAAATGACCTTTTCTAACAAATACTTCCATCATTTGACCTGATCAAACAGATCATCATTTGACCTCCAAAAACGCTTCATTCCACCAACAAACCGGTTTCATCACCTAATTTTGAAAAAATGTATTTATTTATTTTGGAACGGGACAAAAGCCTTCGAGATTAAATCCGACTGTTTTTTCAACATTTATAAAGGAAAAGATCACCCATCGATCTAAACACGAATTCCGAGTAGTGAGTGTGTACTTTCTTGTCTAGATTTCATTTTTGGCTGAGATATTTTCGTGCAAAGCACAATCGCATCTAAATAAACGAAGCATTGATTTTTTATCAGCATGTTTTGTCTGTCCTGATGAAACCTGCCAATCACCAACCAGCATTTTCAGAAGTCTTCACGGAAAATCGAATAAATACAGTCCAAAAAACAGTCTCCATCCTTTCCACTCCTTTAAAAATCTTCGCGTTTTAATGAAGAAGCTTTGAAATAAAGAAGGCGTTTGAATGCACTCACCATCTGGGAGAAGAGAGCCAGGTCCGCGCTCGCGTACGGCAGGAAGGCTCCGTAATTGGGGTGCGCGTACGGGTGCGCGTACACGCCGAGGACCGAGGCCACCGGAGCGCCGGCTCCCGCCTCCCCGCTCCCTCCGCGGGAGGACGGGTCGAGCACGGCCGCCCTCTCCGCTCCGTACACGGCCTGCGAGGCGCTCAGGTACTGCGGGTAGCCCAGCTGGGGGAAAGACATCCTTACGGCCAAAGTGGGAACCAAGATCCCCCCCCAAAGAAAAAAAAAATCCCACCAGCTACTCCCCCCTCCAAAAAAAAAAAAAACACACTCTCACACAGTCACACACACTCCAAGAAAGTCACCAAAAAAGTGCAACAACCAAGAGGGCTGCAGTTCGCCTTTAAACCTCCAGCTTTTCTCCCCTCTCTCTCTCTCTCTCACCTCCTTTCTCTCTTTTCTCTCTGTTCCTCAACAAAGTCCAGTCAGGATGTGATCAGATGGGCAATCGAGCCCAACTGATGTGTCTATCTCCAAGCCCGCTCGTTTCTCTCACGTACAATTTTGGAGTTGATGCTTGATTGGCGCAATGAGCTGAGACGAAAAAAGTGCAAAAGCGAAAAAGCTCCTCCGCTCAGCGCATGCTCTGGTGCGTCTCTCTCCTCTCCTCTCTCTCTCTCTCTCTCTTCTCTCCCCTCTCTCTCCTCTTCCCCTGCTCCTGGAGAAGCCCTGCCTTGCCCTGCCACTCAGCCTTAAACACCGCACTGCAGGACGACCGTGGAGCTCACGTGTGTTGGGGCTGCTCCGCTCTTTCCTCGACAGCTTTGGTCAAACTTTTTTTCTTTTTTTGGAATTGGCTCCAATCGTGAGCAATAAGCTTAATGTTACTTGGCATTTTAACTTTTATTTTGCTCGTTGAATTGAATTTTTTTGGGGGGTCGTTGAGTTTAACTGAATGTAATAGATTGAACTGAAGACCGTAGAAGTTTAAAACAAGTGTCATGCTCATGCTCCACACACACACACACACACACACACACACACACACACACACACACACACACGCACACACACTACACACACACACACACACACACACACACACACACACACACACACACACACACACATATGTATATATATATAAAGCATATATATATATATATATATATATATATATATATATATATATATATATAATAATTGTAATTATTGCTTATTTTCTTATTTTACATTTTATTTTTACTTTAGAAAAAGATACTTAAAAAACTAACTTTGAAATATTTATGCTTTTAAAAATTAGGTCAAATCTGTTTAAACAGAAAATAGGAAAATAAAAAGAAAACAAACTGCCTTCTTTACCCGACTCACAGTAGTTTACTGTGCTGCACACGTTGTGCACAGTCATTTCACTGGAGATCATTCTGGACTAGTGGGAGAGATAAATGCAGAGGGGGCTTTATTTCTCACTTTGCCTGCACTGCTATTGAACAGCTTAAATACCTCCAGTTGCACAGACTGGCCTCAATACCACAGGCTGACAATTCCTGAGCTGAACTTTAGGCATTAACTGAACTGGACAGACTGAAAGGGAGTTTGGGGGGGTGTTGTCTCTGGCTGATCTTCGGGGTCTAGAAGCGGTCGTGATGGTTATTAAATTCAAGCCCAACTCGAGCAGACAAGAACTGAAAGACCATAAGCACCCAGCCCTGCCCCTCCAGCCCCACTTCACTCCAGCACCGTGTAAAGCTCGCGGGGGGCTTTAATGAGCGCGAGCTGCGGCCACTTTCTCCACCTCTTTCAGCGCTGCCTGTTAAATCATTCACTCCATTCAGCGCAGTGTGACAACCTGCTCATCTCTGCAGCTGGAAACGAGCCCTCTGTCCCAACCGACCAGGCTTAGAGCATCCATTCATTTAGGCTCCTCTAAACTGGGTTAACATGATGCAAACGACCCAGATCGTACACCAGGAGGCAGTTTCAGGTCCTGAAGTTTGGTTTCATAAACGAGAGCAGTGAACTGAACCTCATCGCGAGGGCGAACGATGACGTCAAGCATTAATGATTTTTATTTATAAGCGTCCAGTAATTTCATTTATAACACTGTGCAAAATGAAATCTGGGTAATTAAGTGGAAGTTTATTTAACGTGTGATTTTTTTCTCTCTCTTTCTCACAAAAACACACACACACACACACACACACGGGCGGGTGCACAGAGAGTGTTGGAGAGTTTAGTGGTTGTGTCCTGCTGTTATGTTACTGCGCGAGGATGAGGCGTTAAAAACAGGGACCGTTTATTAATATGCATTAAACAGAGAGTGAGAGAGAGTGAGAGAGAGTAGGAGAGAGAGAGAGAAAGAGAGAGAGAGAGCTGCGGTGTGTATTGTGGTCTAACGGTCAGCCTTCTTACCTAATGCGGGTCCATCTCCTCTCCATCACAGCACAACGGAAAAGAAGCTTAAAGCACCTGCAGATTTACAAAAGGGGGGGTTTATATCTGCACAAATCTCCCATTGCTTCTCCTGCAGCCACTTATATACATACATATATATATACACACATTTATATATATACGAAAACATATCTCATATCTGAAACTTAATACATTCTTAAAACTATATAAAATTAAACATCTTCCTTCACTTTTCTTTTTTTATTCTTGCGCATAAAAAAGCGCCGATCAAAGCAGACACATTGTTTAAATTACTGATTTAATTCCACGTTTGATTGGGCGTGCATTAACCTCAAACTTAGCCATATGTTATATTTAATACATTCATTCTTTTTTAGTACAACAGTTATTATTATTTAATGAGAGATTAAAACCTTCTAACTTTTATTTATTTATTTATTTTTAGCAAAAACCCAACACAATTTTAACAATAATGAATTATGTGGAGAAAGATATGACACCCCCTCCTCCTAATCTCCCAGTGAGGGCGCCCTCTTCAAACTCCAGTGGTTGTGATGGTGGTGTAAAAAAAAAAAAAAAGAAAGAACGCAGGATATTGTAGATGCTGAACACTTAACGTCTCAAAGATGAAGGTCAGTGATTGTGAGATCTGCTCCAGTTGTCGAGAGGACCCTGCACAGAAATATCTATCTGATGGCAATCAGGCAGGAGAAAGGGGTGGAAGTGGTAGTGGAGATAAGAGGCAGCAGAGAAGGTGGTGTGTGTGGAAAGACCTCCAGTGGTTTCTCCTCAATATGTAACGAGATTCATCATGACATGCAAAGCAAACCCGTTTCATTCACACACACACACACACACACACACACACACACACACACACACACACACACACACACACACACACACACACCTTGCTTGTAGGTTCATGATTAGTTATAAACTGGTGACCATCTGTTGATTTGTTCATCATTTATCAGTTTCTGGTCATAGGACTGCTATTGACCAGATATAGTGTCGTCCAACAAATTGGACAATGACATGGCAGCGTGTTGCTCCATTTGCAAACTTAATGTGTGTGTATTTCTTTTTCTTTTCTTGGCTGGGCATGCAGACTAAAATATCACATTTCCCCCACTGGGTCAGTGCAGAAAATAAATCCCACACAGGTCACAGAGTTGACCTTCTTGTCAAACAATGGCACGTGTAATCTACGAGCAATAAAGTCAGTTCACACTTAACAGATTTATGGAGCCTGGTTTAAGTGCCATTATCACTTTCAGCCTTCTGCTGGAGAGGAGGAGGCTCACTTTTAGTCTTCTGCCCCCAAACACTGCAATTACTGCAACAATAATGAGTAGGCTCTTCCTGAAATCGCACACAAGCTGCTTGACTTAAGTGTGCAGGGAAGGTCTCTGCATTTAGTGGTCCGTGGACACACACATACACTTGCATGTGCATGCAAGTAATAAACGTCTGCAAGCCGGCTATGCTGGTGAAGAGTGAGGAGACCTCAGCCTTCCCGCAGTCGTTTAAATGCAACCCCTCTGCTTGGCAAAGCAGCCACTGGGGCTAAATATGTTTCAAGTGTCAATGTTGACCTAAATATGTGTGTTGGGGTGGGTAGTGTTTCAAACATCGGCTGGATTGTGAAGTTTTTCAAAAGCCTTGTCTACTGCAACTGTATGCCACCCTTAGTAGGTGAAATCAATTACTTCAGTGCCCACCCCGTACACACAGACATGCTTCGGGACAAGAAAATAATGTTTCGGATTCACTGAACGTGTTAAAGAGATGCAATAATGAATGACTTATTCTATTAAGATTTTTTGACATGAATTCTTAGAAATATTAACCACATCTCCACTCTCATAAAGAAAAGTCCTAATTCATGCCTTCATTTCAGTGGCATGAGGGGAACTTCCCAGCGTGTGTCTCTGGATTACTTTGTATTTGGATTTCATAGCACTCAGAAATCAATGTGTTCTCCAAGCATGGCGATGTAGCTACATTCTCCCAGTGCAGGTGTAGCTGCGAGCTCTACAACACCAGAAAACTCATGTAACATAAATGAAAGCACTGAATGGCATTCAACCAGACTGTCAACTTTAAACAGCCGAAAGCAAGGAGATCAAAGTGAGAAGTGGGAGTCTCTTCTCTCCCTAGATTATAGCTCTCTTACGCTTTCAACCCCTAATGCTATTAAAGGGAACCAGGACACATCTCCCATCCTTAGCTACTGCCTCCAGCCCCTCGGGGTCACCGACTAGCAGCCACTGGTCTGCAGTCAGCAGTGGTCAAAGGCAGTGTTTGTACCCTTTTAGCATATTCCACATTTTCCAGACTAGTTCTGAAGGCCTATTTTGCTGCAGAGATTTTTCATATAGTCTTATATGAGGTGATTAGAGGTGCAGTACCTCTATCAATAAAATTAAAACTGATTCTAAATATTGATATTAATATTCATTATATTCAGTACTGTTTAAAAGCCTGCAGTCACCCCTCATGTTTTCATATTTGCTTTTAAATCAGACTTTCGTATATTTTAATGTACCAGTTTCAATATATATACAAAAAATATAAATATATAGACAAACAGACAGACAGACAGACAGACAGACAGATAGATAGATAGATAGATAGATAGATAGATAGATAGATAGATAGATAGATAGATAGATATTTGCACAGCCTGATGTGAAAGGGTAATGGAGTGTCATCAGCTACAATCAATGTGTAAGTTAATTAAATTAATATGTAATTAAATATACAGGAAACCTTTTTACATTTTTAAAGACTTAATGGTTGAGTAGTTAATACCCTTTTTAAGATTCTGCTACTCATAATGACTTCTCTTAGAGTACAGCCGACTTCAGCATTTACCTTCCCCTCTGGTCCTTTAAAAACTCCACCGTCAGGCTCTCTGTGTCAAGTAGGCCATGTTTCATTAACGCCTCGTAGCCACCATTGAAACAGGACTAAACATTCCACAGCCTGTTTCCTCTACTGTTGAGCCAAAGTTGACATGAGGTTAAAAATCCCTGGTATGCCCCCTGCTCGCTTAATGTAGATTAACAAATTATATGTGCTGAAATCTTACTCTCTTCCAACCATATCCTGAGGAAGTGGTTATCAACAAACCATCACAAAGCACAGTTAAGTCCCAGCTCAGCAACCTCAAATACCTCCCCAAACTGCACACACACCCCATCAGCAGTTCAACACCCTGCTCAAGTCCTGACGGAGGAATTCCAGAAAGGAATGCCATGACCACACCCTAATGCAGAAAGTAGACATTTTCACTTTAATAAAAAAGCTTATTTCAAATCGATGTGGCCAATGGCTGAGTGGGTGAAGATGCTGCTGTTTTTACCATCAGATAAGAGTTATGAACACTGTAAGAAACCTTGAACGTATCCAGCAAAATATTCCAATAAATGATCATGTTGTCTTTCTCGTTTTACAATAGGATGACAACTATTTACCAAAGCATGACTCAAAACTGCTAAACTGATGGAGCAAATGATAAAAATCCCAATGTTGGAAAATAATGTAAAAGTCAATACATTTAATTTCATAGATGTGAATCAGCGCTCAGCATTTAAACCATCTCCAAATAATAAATAAATAAATAAATAAACAAACAAATAAATACATACATACATACATTCAGGGTGGGCTTTTAAATTAATTTGATAAAGAACACATTATTTAGGCAAATCACTTTAATCATACCTTGATTAGGACAAACGATCAACAGGGATGAACATTTAAATGAAATTGTGGCAGAAAAGTAGTGGTATTAGGCCTTGAAGGAATTTTTTGAAAGAAGATGTTTTCTCAACGTGCTTACGAACCTTCTAGGCCAATGTTTCGCCAAACACTAAAAATGCATGTGTTCCCCTCCACGCCCTGCTTTTGCCCCCACAGTAAACTGATTACGAAAAAAAAAAGTCATAATATTCTTCCTAACGATTCTTGGAAGGCTTTTTTGACATAGCTGTGGCTTTTGGCTTATCGTATAGCATAACTCTCTGAACACACATCAGCAAACAGCATAAATCTCTGCGAGTAAAATAAAAGCCACCAATTACTAGCTGGCTAAGTGGTGAACTAGTTTGGGAAAAAAAGTGTTTTTTTCTTTCTTTCAGGCCAGTGAGTGATTCAAGGAGTCAGTGATTCCAAAGCTCTTGAAACACTTGTAAAGGTTTTAGACACAGGCAACACAAAAACATCCCCCCCACCTACCAACCCAGCAGCTCACATATCAAATGCTGACCAGGGTGCTGGCTATCCCACGGGGGCATTGTCAGCACTGATTAGCGGGTGGGTCATCGGTTTGATGTGGTCAGCATGAGAGAGACAGAGAGAGACAGAGAGAGAGAGAGAGCGAGAGAGAGAGAGAGAGAGAGCGAGAGAGAGAGAGAGAGAGAGCGAGAAATGTGAGAGGGCATGTTAATTGTTTTGGCTCTTTTTCTAGGGAAAACATATCACCATGTGATCTAGTGGAGGTTAAGTACCCTCATTGCCATAAGGCCAGAGGTAATTAATAGACAGAATGGGGCTGTTTATGTGCATTAGTCTTTTACGGCCCTCTTGCTGGTAATGGTGTGTTAAACGGGAGGCCGCAGCCACCAAATGCAATCTGATAACAGCCATCGTGTGACAGATCCACTCAGCAAGCCCCAGCCAGGCTTTTATTTTTTTTCTTTCTAATCACTTTAATAGCTGCTTAATCACACACACTGCACTGTCCCTAACAAACCTTCCTCAGAAAAGTGCAAATCTTGGAACCCATCCCACTAATTTCTATGAGAAATGAAATAAAACCTTCTTCATTTGATCATTCTTTACCACTTAAGCACTCCTATAGAAAAGAAGTAGAGAAATCTGGTGGAAAGCGGCAGCACCAGCAGCAGCGTGACTTCTGCCTAACAGTTGTTTAAAATATTCATTTAAGTGGATGCGCTGAATTTTCCCCTTTAGATATTTATTCACCCAGACCCCCCCCCACACCCCCCACCGCTCAGTGTTTAACCAGAGCATGCAAATCTGCTTTCAAATGATATAATTCGCACTTTCATTCCCAAACGCAGTTAATTGAATTTTAAAGAAGGGCTGTCTCGCTAAAGGATTTTTAGCACATAATATTCTTTGAAATTACACGCTTTGATAGTGGTGGAGGGAGCGACGTGCAGATAAGATCACAAACAGGCATCAAGACAAATGGAATTCTAATAAGCGTTAAAGGCTTTTATCTATAGCTTCTTTATAATGGGCTCTCTTTTTTAAATATGCATGTTTATGCTGAGCACTGATTACGCTTGAAATCTGCCGTTTTGAAGGTTCATTGAACCCTCACAAGACCCCACCAACCTCCCCATCCACATCCCCTCACCTTTCCACCATATCTGATTTTGCCACCCTCTGATATCAGTGCAGTCCACCATTTGGGGTTTGACTGCAGAAGTGAGTTCAGAAATGGCTTTGACTCCAAACAACTGATGTGGGAAGTTTCAGTTTGTTTCTTACACACATTCTTTTGAGTCAGTAGAACTGGAGGACATATGCAACAGCGCTAATGGCATTTCTTCACAAAATATTTTGAGTATACATGGCAAATCATGGCATTAATACATTCATTTGATGTGAATTCATATTTTATTGTCATATTTGAAACAGTGGTCATCATCCAAGACATTCCACCTAGATCCATTTCTGTAAGACTGTCCAAAAACACATCTATAGCCTTGAGCCCTGGACTAAAAACATATGCAACTGACAAAATGTGTTGATCATAAGAAAGGGATACAATTATGATCCCGTCTACATGAGCATTTTATCCTTTTTATCTATCCATGCTCATATGCTGCAGGCTGCTGATGTTGAAAAATAGTTCTGCAGATGCTCTCATACAAGCCATTGAGGCTTATTAAACTGTCAACATGCATGAAGCCAATTACTGTGTACAGGGTCGCCCCCGTAGTCTTGGCTGGTAAGGGGTTACTAAAGCAAGCAAGTCTCCCCTTCTGCACTCCTGACCAGGCAGCCACACTATGTCAGATCCACTTAGACCTGAATGCTCCCGGGGCTGCTTCACAGAGCACCGTGCCGAAGGGGCCGGCAGGTTGCAGCCCTTGGCTTCATATCAGCTCCAACGCTAAGGCCACATTGATCCCAGCTGGAGCAAAAAAAAAAAAAAACACACACAACACCCCCATCCAAACAATGAAGTTCAATAACAACTCCATTTCAAGGGGGGTAGATGATTGGAGCTGGGTAATGCCAGCATTAGAGGTACTCAGCTGGACCTGCCAAACATTGACCACACCATGAAATCTCTTGTTAAAGTAAGAAAAATAGTGTTTGCTCAGTAATTGAACAATTTTATTTTGCCCCCCTCCCCATCAGTCCACCCCCAGCAAATCCCAGCCACCCCCATCCTTCCTTCACCTCTTCTGCCCCCTCCACATCCCTCTCTCCCCTTTCTTTGTGCAGGAGCACCCATCAAATCTGGATCGATCCCGTGGTGTCATTGTGTAAGAAGGGTTATTTACGTGGGCATCCAATCTCCAGCTGCTGTTGTGTTCGAGCAGAGGGGAACAAGGCCAGAGATTTTTGTTAACACCGAAAAGAACATCAGGAGGAGGCACCTAAACTCCCCCCTCCCAGAAACCAGCACTTTCACACTCGGTTAGCCTTTAAGTAACAGATATATAGAGTTCATCCTCGTAAAATAGACAACTAATTTATTCTTCTTTCACCCATCAACATGGATGATGTAGGTTAAATTAGGCTTTGGCTGGGTGTGTGTGGTGGTTGGTTTTTGAAACCAAGTCTGGACTGGATCTTGACCCCCCCTCAACAATTCGGTGGCCACCCCGACCCTATCTGGCTGAGAAATGAATGATCCTATTTATGTTAATGCATACATGAACGTTACACAGGTTTTTCCCATGATAAGGGGATAGGTTAATGAAATGCTCATTTCATTTTACCAGTTGTTTTCTCTGTGAAGTTCTGATAAGTAGCAAACCAATGAAGCCTGTAATTACAATCTTACAGAAACCCGGCCAATCTGTATATAAATCTCGCCATCCAATTACAAGATGTAATAATTTTGCAGTCAAGCTGGTAATGAGGTCTAATACTCATGCATGTGATAATCCCCCCCGGATGCTGACTCTATCAGATGTTGGCTTTGTAATTATATGAGCGCGAGAAAAAAAAAATCATTATTTCATGTTCAAGTAGAAAATGAGGTTGGTGGGGAAGTTAATTTTCTCTATGCTCTGTGAAGCATAGACAAGAATTTAATGATTTAATTACAGTTGTTAGCCTTTTTTGGAGAGAGGCTTAAATTGAGCTAAGCATTTTTCATAGCCTGACATCAAGAGTTTGGGGGGGGACATCAAAAGATTTTTTTTTTTTTTGACAGCATACAAAATGATGAGCAGCCCGCTGGCCCTGGATTTTATTTCTGAGGGAAGAAGGATCATTCTGAGCAGCGTCAGAGAGAAGGAGAAGAGGGAGAAGAAGGAGAAGAAGGGAAAAAACGGTTATATCCTCATTGCCAAGGTAACCAGAGCCCAGGGACACAGAGCTGCTCGATAAAAGTGGCATCAACAAATATTAAGCGCTTCGGCTTTCTCCGTCGCCTGCTAATCCACTGTGTGTGAATTTGTCATATCAGATTACTATGACAGTCATGGTGGGGACTAAATGGGAAAAGCATCCTCCTGCATCCTCGGAAGGACAATATAGTTTTCTTCCCACCTTTTTAGAATTTCAAAACAGGCCCTGAGTGGTGTCTGTAGCTCTCTGATTTCCATATAGCCTTTATGGAGATAGAGAGAGTGAGAGTGAGAGAGAGAGAGAGAAAGAGAGAGAGGGAGGGAGAGAGAAAATACATTCCTCTGAGTAATCCCTAGAAAGGGGACTTGCTTTCGCCAGAGGAAGAAAGTGCTTTGAGGGAAGTAATTCAACTTCACAGCAACACCAGCTACTTGTTTATTCAGGGCCCTGTGTGACAGGGCCCTCTTAACGGGGCCCTCTGTGAACACTGCTAAAATATTTCGCCCCGTCCTCTCCCACTGCTTTTATCAAGAAGAAAAAAAAACACTTCTGCCTTACAAACTTCTGCCTATGATTTGAATTTGACTTTGCAATAAAGAGACTGAAGTGGCTGGAAGCAGCCCCCTCCTTCTCTCTTTCTCGGTGGTCCTCAAAGGTGCTCATCATCCCAGCTTCTACATTTGGCTCTTATCAAACTGGGGAATTGTGGGTTTACACAGGATGAACCTCCCATAAGAGTTAAACGGACTTTCCAGACCAGATTCATGTGTAACACAGCAACTGTTACAAAGATGCCCACTGCAAAATATCACTGAAAGATAGAAATGATCCAGTCGCTGTTCATAAATGGTTATAAAAGAGTAAACAAGACCTACAAACAGCTTAATTGAAAAAAAAATGACAAAACCCAAAGTGGTCAGGGGCAAATGGCAGAAGTTTGGTCCAATAGAGCAGGGGGATCGAACCCCAGAAATAAATAAACAAATAAATGATGAAAGAATGGAATAATAGATAGATAGATAGATAGACAGACAGACAGATAGATAGATAGATAGATAGATAGATAGATAGAAAGATTAACTGATAAAAAAAAATCAAATTAAATAAATAAGGATTAAATAGGTTAAGAAACATGTAAAGTTTGGAGAGCTTTTATAAACAAAAAAAAAACTGAACAAGTGCCCAATGATGCGAGGAAAGTAAGAACAGTGTAGAAGATGCTTGTGTGGCCTGGTGGCAGGTGGACTGATGGAGGGTGGACCAGTGGAGGGTGGACTGAAAGAAGGTGGACCGGTGGAGGGTGGAATGAAGGAGGGTGGACTGAAAGAAGGTGGACCGGTGGAGGGTGGAATGAAGGAGGGTGGGCGATGGGGGGGTGGACCAGTGGAGGGAAGAATGATGGAGCGTGGACTGATGGAGGGTGGTGTGTCTCAGGGCTGCTCCGTGTGTCTCCTGACCTTTAGGTCTCCTGGCCGGGCTGTTAAACAGGGGGAGCTGTGACCTGTAATAGTGGGCAGATTCTCAGCAGGCTGGGCGCGCGCTGTCTGCCAGGGTGTCCACTCTCCTCCATCTGCCTCCTCCTCCCGCGGCTCCCGCGAGGCGCTCCGGCTAATTTTGCAGTCAATTAGCAGAAGGCCGGCTTTTGTTCTCCGCCGTCCCTGCGGGCCGCTCCCGCCTGTCTCCCCGCTCTGAGACCCCGCGCTCAGATGGTTACGAGGGGCTTCAAGGACTATTTCTTCATCCCCCTCCCTCCATCCCTCCCTTCTTCCTTCTCCTCCACGGCCAACTCCTTCAGCGACCCGTTTGACATTGTTGGCCAAATGTCTGTCGAACCCGCTGCTGAACTGTACCAGTGTCTGCACCGGACCCCGAGGGATGAAAGAATGAAGGCTGTGTCTGATTAGCACTGAAAATGATCACTTTATTGAACACTGCTCCACATTCCTGTTTTTACATCCAGCTTTCCCAGAAATGCCTTTCACCAAAAAAGTTCAGTTTATTCATTTTTTCATTAAACCTTAAATGGCAAAAAAAGAAATGTTTCTATTAAAATAGTCTTTTTAATATTTTTTTTAAACCTAACCCAAAATATATTATATATAATAGTTTTTTTTTATTGGTCACTTCACTATGTAAGGTTAATTCACCTCTAACTACATTGATTAAATGGTTAAATGGCAGCTGCGTTTCGTTATGTATTAAAAAAAAACAATACACAATAGACACAACAAAACAAGTTGCACCTACCCTAATCTAATCTAAAATTATAAACATAAAAACATTTAGACATTTTAAGAAATAAGAAATATTAAACATGCTTAAAGGATGTGAGCTACAACTCATACAGGAACAATATCAATGGACATTTGAGGATCTATATTTTTGGACACAGGCAGATGCACATTGACTTTGGCAGACCGGGTGAGGTTTTGTTATTTAGTAAGTGATAAAGGTTTATTCCACCAGGAAAGGAGGTGCAGGACAGAAAGTGTACCGAACAGCCATTAGCTGGGTGTTAGGAAAGAGATTTCCTTGCCTTTTTGATAGATGGAGCGCCCTGTTGGTCTCACCCCGCTGTTCTCGGCATGCCTATACCTGGCCCCTCCGTGCACTACCTGTCTGGAGTTAATAAATCATCTTTTTTGCCTATAAAAAATTCAGGGAGAAGAGTGGAGGGGAGGAGAGGGTGGTGGAGGGGAGGTATAATGCAGGCAGGGCAGGTTAAAGAATTTCTTAAATTTTTATGGCGTGACAGTCTGTCCCACATAAACCCCTCAGCTGTCTCCTGTTCCGGGGCAGAAATGATCTTCTGTGTCACTCTAATAGTCTCGAATTACACTTGTATCACTGTCTCTAGCATATGGGGCTCCGCGCGCCCCCCTATAGGCCCGGGCTCCCTTTTCTCTTTCATGGCATTTAAAATGATAACATTTGGCCAAGCTGGTTTTGACAGAAAGAGTGAAGCTCTGCTCTCTCTTACACACACACACACACACACACACACACACACACACACACACACACACACAGCACACAGCCCCCCGCCCGCCACACACACACGCACACACGCACACACACACACACACACACACACACACACACACACACACACACACACACACACACACTTCTACCACCACTCCCCCGAGCCCCTCACGTCTCAGAGACAGCCACCAGGGGCCTGCCACGGAGCAGCCAATCATGAGGCTTTTTACTGGCTAATGATGGCAGGGTCTGACTGTGTTAATAAGCGTGCGCGCGCCCGCGCCCACGTGTGCGCGCACGGGGGAAGAGGCTCGCGCGCTCCTTTAGACGGCGCTCATTCATCCTGCCTGGCGCTCCTGGTTACGTCACTTAATTGAAGAACTGCTGCTGTAATACACACACACGCACACACACACACACACACACACATAAATAGAAATTAATCCGCTCCTCAAATTGTCGGACGATAATTTATCTTTAAGCGCTTTTTTCCTTTAACGCGTCCTTTGCGGAGGGAAAAGTGTAGCCTCATGCGCGTCGGTCCAAATGTAAACACGCATTAATTCGGTTCGAAATTAGTCTGAGAGTCACGCATTAAAAAGGTTAAACTGCACAGAAAATAGTGACATAAAGCGTACGAGGCCAAACAGATTCTCTCTCTCTCTCTCTCTCTCTGTCTCTCTCTCTCTCTCTCTCTCTCTCTCTCTCTCTCACTTAAGCAGACTCAAGCACTATGACCGATTCCCTCTAGATTTGAACTCTGGAGTTGTTAAAGTGAGAACCAGCAGAGCCAGAGAGAGAGACACAGAGAGACAGACAGACACACACACACACAGAGTGAGAGAGAGAGAGAGAGAGAGAGAGAGAGAGAGAGAGAGAGAGAGAGAGAGAGAGATTTGAGACTGCAGATGTAAAAAAAATGGAAAAACACATTTATTGAGTGTGATGATCCTGGACGTGACGCTTGTGGGTGAGAAGACCTTGAACCCTTCCCTGTTTATCAATTTCTGACCCTTTAACACCCGATTCTACCTCTGAGCCTCACCCTGCCTCTGCCTTGCCTCTGCCCTGCCTCTGCACTGATGCAGTTCCCTGCGTTTTCTGAACCCAGCCAGCACAGACCTCTTTGAAATTCTTCTTCATACCGCAGAACAGTATCAAACTCAAATCCATTGTCCCACCTCTCATTCACACACACACACACACACACACACACACACACACATATTGGTCACACACACACACACACACACACACACGTGCACGCATATAACCTTGTGCCTGGGCCTCATGTATTTTGACGATATGAAAGTTGACCACATTTACATGCAAATAGAAGTTCTAGATTAATAGGGAACCAAATAGAGGGAAAAAAAGAAGATTGCATGGTAATATGCTATTATGCCGTTTAAATACATTTACCCGTGTTTGGGCGCAGAATTAGCATGGTCTGAGCACCAGGAAATCATGTTAGTCTGATTGCAATTTTGTTTTCCAATTGGTTGTACAATTTCATCAAGTTTGACTGTCATTTCTAATAATAGCTCAAGTTTACTCACTAAATTGAAGATTTTCATTCTGTCAAAGGTACGGATCGAAGGACAGGTAGGCTTTAACTTTTTGTATGTGTGTGTTTGTGTGTGAGTGAGTGAGTGAGAGAGAGAGAGAGAGAGAGAGAGAGAGAGAGAGAGAGAGAGAGAGAGAGAGAGAGAGAGAGAGAATACTACTGAATTTGAAATGCAAATATTCTAAAGACCCACAGAGGGCATTTTAACCATACTGATCCCAGCTGCAGGTGCACACATGAATATATAAGTGTGAGACATTCCTTTTTATTTCTGAACATAACATTTTATACTGATGTATTGATGAAATACTTTTTCTCATCATTTAAAATGTGCTCTGATCATGCTAATAATGTTCTCTGCTAGCAGAATTTAACCTCTTGAGCTTTGCCGTCACAATAGTGTAACTTGGTAGCAGTAACAAATCACATAATGTTTTATTTTTTGATGCATTGATACAAAGATAAAGCTCCCACCGGCCATCTATGGGTAGAAAAGCATGCTTACAAAATAAGAACCTGCTACAAACATTTACATATGTCGAAGGATGAGCAAAATTCCTGAAGGTATGATCAAAATATGACACTTTAATGTTATCAAAAATGTATTATATTCTAGGTATTATAAAAGGTATTGCTATTTGAGCCAATGTAGTATTTGTGTGCAGCATTTCAGACTGTTGTGTATAGTTTTGTAGGAAAAGGCAGTACAAGTGTGTCTAGATTGATGGAATGGATAATCTGGGTTTATAACTCGGGTTTGAGTATCCATCCATTTTTGCAGGGGAGTGCTGGAGTCCAACCCAGCGCGAGGACGGGGGACGCACCCTGGACAGGTCGCCAGCCCATCGCAGGGAGGAGCTGGACGGGGACGGCACCTTGCTCAAGGGTACCTCAGGGCAACCCATTGGGAAGGGGTTCGAACCCCCGATCATGCGGCCAACGCCCAACCACAAGGCCACCACTGCCCCTGGGTTTTGAGTATAAAATGTTAAATAAAGAACAGAACAGCTTTGCCTCTCGGTCTATAATGTGCAGTCCAGGACACCGAAGCCTGTGCCTACCCATAAGTTTCAGCTTTTGCTTTCTTATGGGCAATAACCCAATCTTTTTTCCAGGCCACCAAGGCTGTTATGACAATGCAAACAATAATGCCTCTCGTGAGGGCCTTTTGTTTGCCTTCATAGCTGAAAATGATCATTTGAATATTTCACAACATAATCTAGCCATGGAATAATCTATTTCTCCCTCTCTCAAACGGCTGAGATATGAGACCAGACAAGTTCTCACGAATCACCCTGAACAAAATGTCAATCATCTCTCATCCAAAGTGATGCTGACAGCTAAATGCAGATCTCAATTTTACAGAGAAGAATTCATTACTGCTGAATAATAAATGGCAAAATAAATTGTCTAATCTTTCTGTATACAGTGTGTTGGGGTGGTTGAGGGGGAGGGGATGTTGGGTCTGATGAATATCAATATCAAATTGGTTAAGAATTCAAGATGGCATTGAAGAGGGATTGCTGCAGATGTAAGCTTCTTTCAATCTTCTTTCACTGTGCATGAGGCCTTTTTGATGTTTCTTATTTATCAGTGTGCCAATACACTGTCACTGTGTGTGTGTGTGTGTGTGTGTATATATATATATATATATATATATATATATATATATATATATATATATATATATATATATATATATGTATATGTAGAGAGAGAGAGAGAGGAGAGAGCGGCATCATTCTAAGAATATCTAGAAGGAAAACATAGGAGATAGAATGTTATTCAAAAGCAGGAAAGTATTTTGAAGTTATTTTTATGTGAATTGTAATCGTTAGAGAAATATCTCCAGGAATTACACTGCTAACAGTAATAATCTGCTTCAGTGCATGCAGTGTAATTGCATTGTAAATTATACAGATAATGTTTGATTGAACTGTTTAAGTGATCTGAGCTTAAGAATAAGCTCTTGTCTAGTTTGCTTGAGCAGCAATGGAGCAATCTATCACCATCATGGCAGTTGCTCATATGTGCAGAAATTGTTGTTGACTGTAGAGACCGAATATGTGTCTCTGTATTCAGTGGGTAGTTTATGAACTCCCCCTTAACACTTCACACGACCCGTTGGGAACCTGCACTGCACAACCCAACCCGCTCGAGCTTCTGTGAACAATGGTGGATGTTGGTGCCCCAGTACGATAGGGTCCTAATTTGGCTCACGGGGGAAAGAGTGTCTTAGCAGGCCAAATGTTAGGCCTCTGACACCAGGGATCGATTGCAGCCAGAGTGAGGGGAGGGGAGGATGGTGAGGCCAACTGCAGGCTCCTCTCATTAGCTGACCAGAGGGGAGCAGAGGTGCTAACTTAGCTGTCCCATGGGGACATACACACTTACTTAGCCACCCTGCTCACAGAGCTCTCTACAGGAAAGTTATTTCAATGATTGCTTGAGTTTACAGACCTTACATACAAGAAGAGCCCAAAGGTACTGTCAAAAGCAACAGTACAAAGATTTTTAAATGAGAAAGCTACCTGTAATTATTCCCATTAACATATCACATGTATGTTGAGAGTACTTATAGTTGAGAAGATAAAGAATTAGAGAAATGGGCTTTGCATCTATACAGCTTGCTGATAGATGCCCTAGCATAGAGGTTAGACGTGATCAGCCTGAGCGTAGTCAAA
>CM029379.1:7575113-7587613 GCA_017165825.1 Hepsetus odoe | reverse complement strand
TGTGCAAAAAGCTAGTAGAAGTTTTGAAATCCAGCTTTGTTAAAGAGCTGATATTTGTCTTTATATCTCCCAGTACCAACCATGTTAGTGCAATCGAGGGAAATCCAACATCCTATGACTCCTCTTTCAACAACTCCCATATTGAGGCATTAAGTCTTATGACTCTGTGATTTTTCACATTTCAGATGTGATTACCTCGAGATGAATATATGCTGGGAAGAAGCCAGGCTACCTGACTGTCAATCATGAAACATGAATGATGCCACACATTATATTTTCATGTGGCAGGCTGTGATTTTTAAAAATTTGGTATGTGGAACCCCAGCAAAGAGAAAAGGTTATGTGGCCCTGCAGACTGAACTGCCACTGTGCATTATTGCGGCCATTACATGATTTTTTTCATTTGCTCGAGGCATCAAAGCGAAGGTGTGTTAGGGGAAAACAACTTTTTCAAAGTTCAAGGTTGTGACATGTACATCTGTTTCAGATACTTTCATAAAAGATTAATTACAATTTAAATGCATAGCACTTCATTTAAATCTCCTATTGGAAATATCACTTTTCATTTTTTTTATAAAGTTGATTCTCTTACGAGTTTATTAGATCAGGTTGGACCATTTTTATGTAAAGCCATGTTGGTTTGGACATGCGTAGAAGAGAGACGAGGAGCATATTGTGAGAAAGATGTTGATGATGATGCTACCAGGTGAGAGGAGAAAGGAAGAAGAAGAGCTCTATGGATGTGATGAGAGAGGACATGCAGGTGGTTGATGTAAATCAGGAAGATGCAGAGGACTGGAAGAAATGGAGAAAGATGATCAGCTCTGGTGAATTCTAATGGGAGCAGCTGAAATAAGTTTTAGTTCCATAAAAATTTATAATTTGGCTTTTTTCGAATTTTCTGGAAATGAGATTAAAATAAACATTTTTGTAAAAAGGATTTGTGAGGAAGAACCACTTTGGAATTTGAAGAATGCCACATTATGTAAAAATGATAGTAATGACCCTTACATTTGCACAAAAGCTTCATGAAAGTTTTTAAAACCTTTGAAAGTTTCACATCTCTTTTTCAAACATGCTTTTTTTAGGGAGACAAAAGTGTTTCTGCAGTGAAGCACTTTTTTAGGAGCATATCTCGACTATGGTGGACGTTTGCTGTAGTTCTTTGCATTAGTGACACATTATTAACTTTACCAAAGGAAACTACTCGATTTCCCAAAACCATTCATGGATTCATTAGTGTGCAATTTATTCTGCCACATGATCCTAATTTGGTTGTCCAGGGAGACAAGAACTGAACAGATTCTTAAATTTAATTAAGATATTTCTGCTTTATTTCCTTTTTTCATTTTGTACATGGTTAGTGAAGTGAAAGTGACTATTTGTTATTGTGAAACATGGCACAGCACACAGTGAGACACACCGAAATTCAACCTCTGCTTTTAACCCATGCACACACGTGCAGCAGGGGGCAGCTATTTAAAGCACCCAGGGAGCACTGATGGGGATGGTATCTTGCTCAAGAGTACTTCAGGGCAACCTGCTGGTCTGGGATTTGAATCCATGACCTTCTAATCCATGGGCCAACTCCCTAACCACTAGGCTACTGTTTTGCCCTTATCAAACATGGCTTGTATTCCTTGTCTACGGCTTGTTTCCAATGTGAAGAGAACTGGAAAGCATATTTAAATATTTATGAATGATTTAGAATTTTTACAGTTTAAAGTTTAGAAGCAGTAAGTGTGTCTTTAAAGATTTGTTTCATTATATATCTCAGTATTATCCAGTAAAAACTATGAAGTAAAGATTTCTAAAGTGACGCCCTCTCTAGGAGTGTCATAGGCACCGGGGGTGTGGAAGTTTCACCGTGCTGAAAGCTACTGTTTAAAAAGTGAGCCTTGGCCATTAATGCGGTCGTGCAGATGACAGATGACTTCATATGCCATGCAAGCCGGGTCCAGACAGTAGCTTTAGCTATGACAGATTGCCTGGCTGTAACCCACTTTATGTTAAACTCATTCTCGCTGTTCAATTTCACAAGTGTGATTTCGTCCCCCTCTGCATGGCATTGTCCTCGGTGGACTGGCCCGGGTTTCCTTTTGGTAATGATTCACTTTTCTATTGTATTGTTTTCTGCATAATCGGGGCCAGTAGTCAAGGGTTTGGGTGACACAACCATCTGTCAAGTTCATTTGCTTTGTAGGGGATGCTTGGAATAATGGCCTGCACTACTGGAGGCTATCCGTTATCAAAGGAGAATATAGGCCCAGGCTCTCTGCTTCTGTGCGCTGGAGAGGCTTTCCAGAACAGCCCACCCCCTGCCTCCCCTCCGCCGCTTATTATGCTACACCCTCGGCTCCATCACCTCATTTTTTTCCAGCGACTGTCACACGGGCGTCTTGTATTATGAAATTTAAAGGCACGATTCAATTAAGGGTATGAGTTATCACCCGCACCGCCTCACCTCTGCACTCAGCGGGGGAGGCTGCCATGGACCACTCTGCTCACCAGTGATGATGCGCCACTGGTTGAACCTGTCAGCTCTTGTTTGGGAGAGTCCAGATTAATCTGGAGCTGAGTGGAAACCTCATACTGCCTCCGCACCCTGCTCATCTGTCTTGCCTGGGAGGGCTGGTAGATGACTGCTAAGATTCTTCTATATTCTTCCATATTGAGTGGGCTTGTGGCAGACTGGGTGGGACTCTAAAGGGCTAATCGGAGCGGTAAACATGTGCAGCTGAAAGGAACATGAGGAAGTCCTCCCAAATCGATCACTATGGATAGACACCTCTGGCACTTGCCATTAGATGTTGTGCAGACAGTGAAGGAGAACAAGAGGAATGGAGTGAGAAGGAGAGTGAGGGAAAAAGAGCAAGAGAGGGAGAGTAAGAGAGAGAGCAGAGCTGGCAAATTCTGAAGGGATAAGAATATTTTCCACGGCCTGTTCCCTTATTTTGCTGTAACGTTTCTCACTTGGTGGCCTGCAGAAATCCCACATACACGGTCTATAAATGGTTTAACATCCACTGTTTTATTTCCTTCTGTGGAGCCCAAGTTCAGAGATCACTTTGCAGCACTTGTGCCAATAGCTGGGCCTCGGGCATCTTCTCACACTGGACCATTCCCACCAAGGATTGCCCTGCAACTTGGTATTCTGCATGCACAGACATACGTGGCCAATGATGGATGCAGTGTTACCATCTGATGGTTAAAGCTCATGAAGAGGATTAATCTGCCCACTTTATTACCATGTAACTCCACCTGGATGGTGTAAAGTTGAAGCCTGTCTTTTGATTTTATGTCATCTTATAACTCATCAGTGGTCAGTTTCTAACCACAGAGCTGATCTTGTCTGGATATTTTTGGCGTGGCTTATTCTCAACCTATCCATGACACTGACACATGCAGATATCCCAGCAACACCGCTGGGCCTGATACATTAATACTAATAGCACAACACACACACCATGAAACTACTGTATCAGTGTCAGACCCCAAATAAAATCATGCCTATGCCTGCAAGATCTGGCCCATGTTGAACAGAAATTGACAACATTGTGCATGACAACGGACAGTGAGTGAGTGCAGAAACACTCTTTTTCATCCAGTATTGCATGTTTTTATTTATTTATCAAGCAGTTCTTATTATTTTTAGTTTCAGCAATTATATCATATTTTGTACTGAATGAAGAAAGTCCATAGCACTGAAAGGCGAGAAAGAGATAGAAAAAGGGGGGAGCGAGAGATTGCTGCCAGTCCCTCTTGATCCACGTGGAGCTATGCTCTCTGGCAGAGCAAGGAGCCGGGGATGGAGGGGCTTCAGATCAGCTGAATCGAGGCATTGGGCAGTGATGGCTGCTGCTCTACCTGGCACGGTGGAATTCATTAGGAGAGCATTTGGCCCCATTCAGTGCATTGTGATGCCCACAGCGATTGGCCTCGTAACACGGCAGCTTTTAGCAGCTTCCTGGGAGACCCATTAGAGTCAACGGGTGATTAGGCCTGTGCTCCATCACTCCAGGATGCCAGTAGCCATGGCAGTTTTAAAACAGGAGAAATTCAGTATTATTTGTGTGGCAATAGGCACTGTTCTAAAACAATTTTCCAGAAATGTAAGTTCCGACCTTTAATGATGAAGCTGAGGGAGGCAGTGTCAGTAAAATACTCTAAGAAAAGTAACACTAGATACCATTTTCCTCTGGACTGCACTATGAGCACTATGACAGAAGTAGAACAAGTTTACAAAGAAGAAACACTTGGATCACAAATAAAGATCTGAGGAGTACACCAGTGACAATAGTAAAAATCATAACATTTAGTGGATCTGCTTGTTTTGTCAGAAACCGTCAGTAATTTAATCAGTATAAACATCGTAAGAATAAATACAGACTCTTCAGTATAGGAAGTATATGTAAGGTTGCGAGGTAGGGAGAGATGTGTAAGGTTCAACTTTGATTTTATATCTCATATTATAAATTCAGACTATTCTGAATAAGTAATCATTAAGTAATCATCTGAGTAATCTTTAAATAAAAAGCATATTCAGATTTTTTATGTTTGCTATGTTCATCAAATGAATTAAAAGCCCTCTCACAAACTGATGATGCTAGTATTCTAAATAATACATTAATAAAACATTCTATTAACAAAGAAAATACAAAAGTGTCACCAATAATTAAAAATGTGTGATATTCTTGGAAATAAAAAAAGCCCTTATAATGAAAGTATTTGCATGCATTTATTATAAATAAAAATGCTGCAGATTTCCCAGCATCCAATTTTCACTGTTGAAAACTGCCATCATTCTGAGGTAAAGATTTTTTAAATAATTAATAAACATCCTTCTTGCTGTTCTTGCAGCTGAATGTTCTGCACTCCACTTATCCAGCCTCTATAAACCTTCCTTTTTACCCTACTGGGTGACTAGAACATCTGCTGCGAGGTTTTATTAAAGTTTATTGGCCATGTAAATACACCTCCGCCGAGAAGAGCCGCAGATTTCCTCCTTCACGTCAGGCTGAATTTGAATGCCGGCTCAATCCTGCCGCCTCCAGCTGAGTGTACAGGTAGCGCGAGTCTTCTTCAATTACACCTAATCATCCTTTCTCTGTCAATAATGGTGCTAAAGGCTGCCGTCAAATCTGTCGGGGGGTAGGAGGTGGCTGTGGCTGGATCTGGCATGCCTGAGCTGGCTTTCCTGCTTATACTCAAACCAAAGCAATTTAGTGGTCGCCTACAGGGGCGTTCAAGCAGTGGCTGGGCTGCTATGCAGCGACTAGGAGATGTGAGTTAATCAGAGACATCTGTGCACAAGTAACGGGCCTTCTCCCTCAGACGCAAGCCGAGAAGAGTCTTAGGCGGAGGTCGGGTTTGAAGTGCAAGGCATTATCGCTTTCCTATAATAACAAAAGCGCCAGAGTGCACAGAGGCCTTGGATAAACAAGCCACATCCATCTAATCTGAGTGATCCTCTCTGGCCCGTCGGTGCCGGGGCGCGAATAAGAGTCAGATCCAGTTGAGACAAATGAAAAAGGCCTCACAGCTGACCAATCAACTCGCCACTAAGCCAAAACAGACAAGGGCAAAGGAAATTAAATAGGTGGAGATGCTGTGTGTGTGTGTTTATGTGGGTGCAGTGTGTATATCTGGATAGTGAATCATGACCATCACTGTTTGTTCCAGAAACCAAATACTGGCCACAAGATTACAGAAAAAGCACAGAGGTTTCCACCCTCAGAGGACTTCATGTATGAATCATTGTCGAGGTTGCATCAGCTTATGAGTTATCTCCAAAATGATTGTTTCACAATGTGTTTCACACAGTTTCTTGAACACTAATTAGAACAGCAGCCTAAGCAGAGCTGAGGGAAGAAGCAACACGCAGAAACAGTGCCTGCTCCATCTTACCTGTGAAGCTGAAGAGATGAAGTGTGTGACTCACAGGGTCAGAGGTTTAATAATGGATTATAGATGATCCCGCTTACAGAAACTACTAGGATGAGTAAACAGTACGTCTCACTTCAGCTGTTTGAGTTTTCAACAATACCTTTTCAATCAATATGTACAGTAACACAGTGGATAATCTCACTGTTGACATACACTCACCATACACTCTATAAGAAACCTTACTCACCTGGTCCATTTATGAGCACCACCTGTCCACTATACAGGTGTACAATTATCCAGTTGTCTATATTATGTCACAGTC
The DNA here is from genome assembly GCA_017165825.1 of Hepsetus odoe. Classification (NCBI taxonomy): domain Eukaryota; kingdom Metazoa; phylum Chordata; class Actinopteri; order Characiformes; family Hepsetidae; genus Hepsetus; species Hepsetus odoe. The sequence goes on along the minus strand of CM029379.1, from coordinate 7,581,405 downwards.
AATTTGTCAGACATCCTCGATTCAGCATTGGTCAATTCCTGACCAAAGAACCACTGCCAACCATACATGCCTTTTTCAGCACAGCGGTGACACTGCCATGATAATTGCATGCCAATGTGGGTGGCACTGTTCCAAGTATGCAGTGTTATTTCTGGGGTTTTATGTGTGTCTAAGCCAGTGTTAGGCTCAGAGTGGTTCACCACTCAAAGGACCACCCAAGAAACTAAGACTCGATGAAGGGCTAGGGGATGACTAATACATCAACATTCTGGAAGTGAAAACCAGAAAGATGGAAAGTAATGGTTTCCAATAAAGTGGGTTGGATGAGTGGATATGGTCCTTATCATTTATAAACCTCTTTTGAAAAGGTATAATAGTGAATGTATCATTTTAATATGAGTCCATCTGTGCAGCTCTTTAAGCTTTGGCTCTGTCGTTGGGAGATCATTCCTGGCGATGCTGCAGCCGTCTGCGGCTCGAAGTCCAAGAAGGCATAATTGGTCTCACTCTCTTCAATAAGTAGAAAAGCCCTCCTCCCTCAGTATGATGATAGCTGATGCAGATGTCTGCTAGCTGATATAACAGAATTGGCAGTTAAAACTGCCACAAGCATGTTGAGCAGTCCAGTGACGTTACATTAGTAGCAGGTGGTAAGGGTATCTGCATCAGCTATGGTGGCACTTCTCTACATGTTTGGTGGCAGTGTGTCAAGGAGGGGGCAGTCCTAGTGGACAGAATGGGGCATGATTGAACTAGGAAGAAATCTGAGGCAACAAAAGAAATCTTAATGATTTTAATAAGAAAACAAAGAGTGCATTGATCAGTCATCATTGCACAAGCTGGCCTCCATTACATTTCTTAAGTTCAAGTACTCCTTTAAGATTGCTCACAGGAATTCTTTGTACCCGCCCTTGTGCCAGCAAGTATTACCAGATGTACATAACTTGTAGATATGAAGATGTAATTTTGTTCGCGTAGCTTGATAAAATCAGTGAGTCATGCTACAGGAGTAATACGCCTAAGTCTACATTCCCACGAGCCGTTTATGCTGGCGAAGTCACCAAACAGATACGTCTCAGATTTTCAATGACCATTATCTGTTTCGAATGCTTCGAGGGGGCCTCACGATAACACTTTTAGAGCAGGGCGGCAAAGGTTAAAAGGAAAGATAGCTCTTGTCATCGTTCATCTTGCAAGCAGGAGCAAAGCTCTACCAGAATGGCGCAGTATCTTTAAATAGTCAAGTGATGGAAGCACAGCAAAGATAGAGAACTAAAGAGGTTCGAGTCACAGTTCAACAAGCTCTGGTGCTGTCAGACTGAACTGCCTTCACTATCGGCATCAAAGCTGGCCTGCTACTTCCAGCCGTCACCTTTTCCTTCCTTTGAAGGTTTGCTGTAATTATTTTTCATGGGATGAGGCTTGAGTGATATTCGCCTCTAAAAATGCAATGGCATTGTTTGTTAGACAGCACTGAGGGATGTGATTTGCTGGTTAGAAAGACAGAACGTTCTTATCAAGAGAGCAAACATAAGCTTTTGTTGTCGAAGGTACACCATGGAAGTTTCAGAGGGTAAAGCCTTTGTTTCAGAAAGGCCCCGATAGAGACTCTTAGCATAAACAAGAAGCAAACTATGTATTTCATTACAGACACACTTTTACTTGCAAAACACATTTTGCAATCTCCCCATCTGATAACTCTCATATGAGTACCATTATGCAAGATTCTGCAACCCCAAAAGTTGTAGTGACATCTGCCAGATCTGCTCCCCTTCATGAGGAAACAAGTCAAAAATATAATGAAATATGTTCCAATAGTCTACAACACCCATAAATTATATTTCATCATTCATGTTACAGTATCAGATTATAGGTTTACAAGCTAAAGTAATCTACGCAGTTTGCACCAATCAAAAGGAATGTTTAAAGACACAGAGAAAGAATAGCAGAGCCTGGTCCTTCCCTATGATGTGATATGTATTGGGTTCAAAGCGAAGTGGCCCTCTTTTCCCCACCAACCGGATAAGTCGGCTAAATGAGTCGATGTGAGTCCATTCAAATAAAGGAGACTCCTCTGACTCCCAGATAATGTTCTTCTGTTTTCCTTAAGCAGCTCAGTGACACAAGCTCGAGGAAAGACAGTAATTACCAGGCTGATTACTATCTCCTGGCCTTGGGGCCAGACTGTGAGGAGTGCCCTGTCTAAATGACACTTTAATAAGAGTTTACAGGATCACGGTAAGCAGACAACTCCAGCAGCAACTGGCCCACCTCACTCGCTTTCATCATTACTGCCAAGGGATCTTTACCTCGACCCCACTCTGTCTTCTCCTGCCCACTAAACTTTTGCTGCTAATCACACCCTTTTTAAATACATGCCAGGGAGCAAAAGACAGATGCTTCTACTGCTGTTATCCTGAAGATTTTGTAAGCGTGCAAAATCAGAGTGCCATTAGCTTCCAATTCATTCAAAAGTTTGCATGAACGTGCAAACCTGCTTTGAAAATCGTTAATTTTATGCCAATTGCACATGCATTTTTTCCTTGATTGGGACACTAAATATTGCCGTTCAATGTGTTGAAGTATGTTTGAAATAGTTACACTCTTTATTTAAAGACATGATGAACATGGAAGAATGGGAATCAGCCCATTAGCTAATAGGTATTATTAGCAATTCCTCTTGTCCTACTTGAGGGGAAGATTACTCTGTGAACAGAGTGCAAAGTGAAAAGGCAGACAGGCAGCATTCCTGTCGGGTGAGAGCAGAGGCGATGTGTTCACACACACAAACCATCACAAAGACCTGCACTCATATTCAGCCTATTTATCAAGCCTAGGTCTTCAAAAGCTCCTTCAACTCCCACGCCTGTACATGTTTTACATATTTGTTGTGGTCTGCCTAACAACCAGTTGTTAGCGTCGCAATGTAAATCAGCGTGTTTTCAAAAGGACGATAAATTAACCATCAACTGCTCCTGCTACCTAGCTTTCTCTTTGCCACAGCAACGAGAAATTTCATCTCAGTAGAGTCTCATGATCATTTCTATTTAGTAAATGCATTATTTTTTAATGTCAGCATGTATCATTTTATAAGAAAACAGAATTTACCAATCTAATTTCTGAACTTGAATACATATTTGATGCCACACTGTAAAGGTATCCAATAATAATTAAAGTTTGCTAATTAAATGCTAAAAAAAAGTACAGTTTCAAACATTGTAGAAAACATTAACCTGATTTACTTTAATAAAATGCAAAAAAAAAAAAAATGCAATCTCAGACACATATATTAGCAGAAAGCTTTAGGGAGCAGTTTAAAGCAGCATTCATCAAAAATTAGGGCTACAAATCTCATTGTAATTATGCAAAAGCTTTTCCCTAATAATAAAAATGCAGAACCTTAACAAAAATTCAATTCTCTTTAAAAAAAAACAAAAAAAAAACTTAAAACTTAAAAATATAATTCTTTGGTCAATAAGACTGTAGACAGTTGGTATGATCAACAAGGAAATATGGAGAGAACTCTGGCCAGCGGAATGACTCAACCTTCACTTCTGCTGAATATCTTAATTTAGGCCCAGGCTATGGCTCCACAAATAAGCCAAAGTGATGATTATCATGGAGCCTGTGAGTGTGTTATTTCTTAATGTCAGCATTTGGGTCAGGTGTATAAATGACTTTAATGCACAAATTATGGAGATTATTTAGAGGCTGTTTTATCTCAAACTAGAAAGTCTTGTGGTGGTTTGTTCATGTAAAAATTATGTTTGTTTGCATTTGCTAACAGAGAAACTATATAGCATGTGACGGCGATCTTGGATAGGCTATAAATACTGCAGCCTCTTTTCTTTCTTCTGGCCTCCAAACATCTCAAAGACATTCAAACTACATTAAAATGACTGGGACAAGATAATTGTGCAGGGGAATAATGTCTTTTGCTTTGAAGAACGCTCAAAGATTCAGGGACGGCACGTGTCGCAAGTTCATTTTACTTCCAAAAGCATGAAACAATTAGCACCTGTGAGCTATGCTTTGTGCAACTAAAGACCTTAAAGGGAGCTGTAGGGTGGGGGGTTAACCCAGCTTTAGAGCAGGGGAGCTTTTCTTTATTGGTGAGTGGGGATTTCTCTCTGTTGCTGCCTCCCCAGCATTCAGCACTTCCATATCAGAGTGGGCCGCCAGCGATGCCTAAGCTCACGTATTCATGGCCACATCTGGGACAGTTTAATGACTTAATTCTAGTTAATTACTCGGCCCAGTGCAGCTGACCAAACTCTGTCACACACACTCTTCGCATGGCAGAGCACTGAGTGACTTCAGGAGGAGGCCTGGAGGGAGCGAGAGACGGATGCTGGAGAAAAAGCCTGCAATACAGGCATGGGTTGGAGCCACTCTGAGAGAGGGATTTGACAAATCTGATCACTGAGGACAATCCAATACGAGTAGGTCTGGGTGAAAGGCTTGAGATGAAATTAAAGAGAGCAAAGTATTTAGAATTCCTGGTTAAATTAAAGATGCTTGTTTATGTAATCCTAAACATGCTTTTAGCAGCACAGTGTCATTTCTCTTCACACTTACAACAGTCATCTATATCACAGAAAGTATGAAGTAGTTTGTTAAATATAATATATTTTATATAAATATTTAAAGATAATTACCCCATTAAACAGTTATTATAGAAAGTAGCTTTAATTTGGATTTGCATTCCATTGACATGTTTATGTTTGTTTCAGTGTCAAAAATGCTGCTCATTTCTCATCAAAAATGTAAAAAAAATTATATATTTACATATATATATATATATATAATTTTTCTAATTAGAAACACAAATGTGTTATCGAGTCAGCATCTAAGATGATCGGAGGATGTGATAAATTAGTGATGGCGTTAAATATAAAAGCGAATGTCTGTTAGAGTCGAGGCTTCAGTCTGGCCCTGGCTCAGCACTATCAGTGTGTGCAAATGAACTCAGTGAAGAAGATTTGCTGCCTCTGAGCAATGGAGCACGAGGCGAAAACCCACACATACATACGCATACACACAATAGAAATAGAAAGGGAAGTTTTGGGGGATCTCCTGCTGCTCCCCAATTTGTCTGAGTACTGCCCCGACCAATAATTCATCACCCTGCTGGTTCATGGCCATCGATTCCACCCCCTGCACCCTAGGTCTCCAGATAGCCAAGACAGAGGCAGCTTCCTCCTGGCTCTCTGGGGTCAGCCAGGGTGTTCCAGAGGAAGGCCTAGGGTCACTGGCTCCGGCATGCAGCACTGTTCTAGTATGGACGTCGTGTTTGCAGACTCCATCATCTGATCCATCCACATGCTGCCAATTAGGCTCGGCAAGTTTCAGCAGCGCTTACATTGTTCCCGGGTGTGTAAGTGGGTGATTATAATCAGCCATAAAACAGCATGGCTTAGCTGAAGGAGAGGAGATAACCCATGCTGTCTTAAAGTGATAGCTTGGCGAAAAATGAAACACTTTTTTCTCAAATATTCTTGATCTCCTAAGACACGTGCTTATGAATATTACTTCTTAACCTTGCTCTGCAGCCACGGAGCTACGGTAACAATAAATGGAAGCTTAAAATTGGTTGTCTGGGTAGTGTACATCTGAATCATCACATACTTGCCTCAAACCTGTTCAGTGAAGTCAGACATGCTAATGTGGTTTCTGACAGTGTATAAAATATTAAAGTACAGACACGGGTTACATAGCTAAAAACATTATTAATAAGTATGAAGGCATTGAGTGTATTTGGAGAAAGCAGTAAATCTGTGCAATATTGATCGCTCACCAAACTATCATTTTAGGAGTGCATGAGTTATTTCCTCTCCACTGACCAAGCCACACTGCTTAATGGCAAGTCGTAATTACCCTGTTACACCGAAGACAAGGTCTCACTGTAGCTGCGAGAAGAGTGGAGCGAAAGAGAGGTGAGAAATGAGAAAAGAAAACAAACTAAAAATAAAAGGACAAGGGGAAGAAATTAATGACCCTTCACATATTGTCTCAGTTTCTTTTGTGGAGGCCATCAAAAGAAAGGCTGAGCAAGGCCTGCGGAGTGAAGGGGTGAGGGAGGGGCTGGAAACGCCATTAATATCAGGGCTGTAAATTCCACAAAACATTAACTTCATTACATGGCAATTACTAGCCATAAGCGGAGGGATAGAAGGGTCTACTTTCTCATCCTTCTTTCAGCGCTAGCCTGGGCCTCAACAGTTTCTCCCCTTCCTCTCTCACTCTCTCTCTCTCTCTCTCTCTCTCTCTCTCTCTCTCTCTCTCTCTCTCT
>CM029379.1:7510530-7561169 GCA_017165825.1 Hepsetus odoe | reverse complement strand
ACACACACACACACACACACACACACACACGTGTGCCCGCACGCTCAAACACGTAGCATATAAGCAATACTCGCACAGTCACAGTACAACTAATACCTACACCAGTTCAACACAACACTTTAATGAAAGGAGGCAACTCCTGTGAGCTCCACTTACTTCTCTACTCTATCAGCTTATGACTGAGTTCTGTTTCAATATGGAAAGGGCTCGTTTGCCTTTTCTGTCATTGTACCAAGCACAATATCACACCCTGTGATTGAGTCAGTTACAGTTCTGCAGGTGAATTATCCCAAACCTGCCTGCCCTGCTGAATTTTACATCCACCAATCTGACTGACTGACTGCATTTTCTTCCTGCATTCTCGATTCTCAAATCTTTCCCGTTTGAATAAAAGACCATCAGAAAATAGGTACAATATTTCTAACTAGTCACTCACTCATTTTCATAGCTGCTTGTCCCAATTAGGGTCACGGGGGATGCTGGAGTCTATCCCAGCTCTCAAAGGGTGAAAGGCAAGGAAACACCCAGATCGCCAGTCCATCACAGGGGAGTCACACAGACAAACACACTCACACACTCACACCTATGGGCAGCAACAGCGCTACCCACTGTACCACCCTTTTTCTAACTGATCAGCAATCATTCTAAATACATTAATACATTTTTATGTGTGTGTGTGTGTGTGTGTGTGTGTGTGTGTGTGTGTGTGTGTGTGTGTGTGTGTGTGTGCATGACCAGCCTTATGGGACCTTCTGCCTTTAGATGACTGAAGCTGTTTATAGTAAAGACAGCATCCATCCCATTTCTCTGTGTTTTCTCTCTCTCTGTTTCTCTATTTCTGTATCTCTTTCTCTTTCTCTCTTTGACTCTCTCTCAATTATATTTTTGTAAAAAAGCAGGTGTAATGAAAACTTGCTGATAGTAACTGGTGTGTGGATGGACAGGGACAGGATTTTCACATGGAGCTGGAGCTAGAAACTAACATATGCTGTCCTCTTCTAGCCCACCAACTCCTTAACATCTGTTCCAGAGAGGAAGGGAGAACGAGAGAGAGAGAGAGAGAGAGAGAGAGAGAGAGAGAGAGAGAGAGAAAGAAATCAGAGACACTTGAGTGTGAAAAAAATAAATATCCGGCAAAAACACATGCAATAAAAATGTATGAGCTGCAGACGGTCAGGCGTGTGTTTTAAGTTCTAATGTGGCGTGCTTCTAAAAGCAGCACCAGACCAAACTAAGCTTTTTTCCCTTTCCTTTTCACAATCCTTTTTTTTTTGGATAAACAACAAAACTAAATAGTCTCACGTGCATTAATTAATATGTAATCTATGTTTATGTATTGTTGACACACAGATGGGTCATATTCACTTTTGAAAAGAAATTGTAGATAGGACAAAGAAATCTCCAATCTAACATTTGCAGAAGTAACTAGATAAATAATGTAATAAATACATACATACACACATACACACACATATACATACATATACACACATACACACACACATACATACATACATACATACATACACACACATACATACACACACACATACATACACACATGCACAAACACATACACACATGCACAAACACATACACACATACATACACACATGCACACACATACATTCATACATATATGCAGTATTGTGCAAATGTTTTAGGCAGGTGTGGAGAAAATGCTGTAAACAAAGAATGCTTTCAGAAATATAAATAATGATTGTTTTTTTTTAGCAATTTACAAAATGCAAAGTGAGCAAACAAAAGAAAAATCTAAATCAAATCAATATTTGGTGTCATTACCTTTTGCCTTCAAACCAGCATCAGTTCTTCTGGCCCCCACAGAGCCCTGATCTCAACATCATCCAGTGTGTCTGGATTACATGAAGAGACAGAAGGATGTGAAGAAGCCTACATCCACAGAAGATCTGTGGTTCGTTCTCCAAGATGTTTGGAACAACCTACCAGCCGAGTTCCTTCAAAAACTGTGTGCAAGTGTACCTAGAAGAACTGATGCTGTTTTGAAGGCGTTGAAGGATGTTCACACCAAATACTGATTTGATTTAGATTTCTCTTTTGCTCATTCACTGCATTTTGTTGATTGATGAAAATAATTAACACTTCACTAATGATTAGCACTTCCATTTTTGAAAGCATTCTTTGTTTAAAGCATTTTTTCCACACCTGCCTAAAACCTTTGCACAGTACTGTACATACACACATACATACATACATACATACATACATACACACATGCACACACAGACACACATACATACATACACACATTCACACATACACACATGCATACATACATACATATATACATACACACATACACACATGCACACATACACACACATGCATACATATATACATACATACATACATTCACACATACACACATGCATACATACATACATATATACACACATACATACATTCACACATGAATACATACATACATACAAAGATACATACATACATACATACCCACATGCACACATGCACACACATACATACATATATACATGCATACACACATGCACACATACAAACATGCACACACATACATACATGCATACATACATACACACATACATGCAAAAAAATAAAAAATAAAAATAAAGGCTTTATCTGCATGGAAAGCTGCTACTGTGTAATGCAGTCTGGACTGTTTGATAACTCCTCCAAACAGGCCTGTGTAATTTTCTAATTCCAGAGGCGAGAAGAGAAGAAAGAAAAGAATAAAGATAGAGAGTGAGAGAGAGAGAGAGAGAGTATGAGAGAGAGAGAGAGAGAGAGAGAGAGAGAGAGAGAGAGAAGGAGGGAGAGAGAGACAGAGTTTCAGAAGGGAGGAGGAGTGAAGAAGAGAGAGAGAAGGGCACAAAGGGCTTTAAGTGGATTCTGTTGCGGCTGATGTATAGCGGAGGTGGGTAGTGATGGTGTAACGTCTGCGCAGGGCTCTCTCAGCATTCCGCTCGCGCTGCCCTTAAATGCCTCACATTATACCAATCATTACAGGGCTCCCATGACCCTGGCTTAGGCACATACTGACCCACACATCTGAAACCAGAGGGGGGGCAGGGAGAAATCTTTGGACTGATAAAGGCCTCAGCCTTGGTCAGTTTTAGTGCGACATAATATTTCTTTTGGCGGGGTAGGAGGGGTCAGTCGCGCAGGCCGTACATCATCACTAACTTATTAGATCTCCAAGGCAATTAGCCGAAAACAAACAGGCCAGACAGAGGCGGCATTGAGGCCTTGTGAAAGGGAGTCAGGAGGGCTGGGGGGGGTAGAAAATAGCCCGTGGCAGTGGACTACTGCAGAGCCGCATCAAAGGGCAGCCAATGGCATGGGCCAAAAGAAAGCATGGCATTGTTGCGCTGTAACTCCTATACAGTAGAGAGGCTTAGAGCATTATTTTGACGCTGATTCAGGTTACAGGCCAACTCGCCCTCAGAATAATGGACCCGGTGGAAAGAACTTTTCACCTGAACACTATATGCAGTGTGCAGCATGGTTAGTTTAGGATTAAAAAGCCACTATGTCTGCCCTCCCACTTCCCCCAAGGGCGTACGGGGCCGACAGTCTCCTGTCATTAAGGTCAGAGGTACATCTTGATGCTGTCCATTCACGATGGCTTACTACAAAACGAGCTGCAGAAATCTTAAACCTCAGCACTCCCCCACGCTCCAAAGGCGAGTCTGAAACTTCCTCGGGTAATTGCGAGCAATAATTACAAATTGTCTGAATGAGCCAAAAGAAAATGCACTTGGACTGGGGACCATTCTACAACAATCTTTTATTGTTGGGTATTTGCAGGCATCTTTCCATTTTCAAGATTTTCAAATGCACCTACTCTGCACACTGAAAAATATGTAAAGGTATCTTTTTACACTAATGCTATATGTATGTATATATAATTACACATGTTGCAGCATTAGTGTACTTAATGTACAGTAAAAATATATGCTTTGGTAAAACAATGCAATGTTGCATTACAACTGTAATTGTATATTTGCATCTACTTAAAGACTCAATAGTAAAAATCTGGTGTGTAAATTTAGGCGTGCATTATTATTATTATGATTATTATTATTGTTGTTGTTTTGTTGTTTTGTTATTATTATTAGTGTTGTTGTTATTGTTATTATTATTATTGTTGTTTTTTTAGATAATTGTTATTATTATTACAGTTTTTAAAGACTTGAACCTATTGAAAAATTTTAATTAATGAAAAGAAATTGATTTTAAGGTTAATTTGAAAATACTCTCTGATCTGAGTTCCAGTGACAACAGGATACAAAATACCCCTGAACCACTGAGACTACGGGGGCTAAATGAAGACGTTAACAGATAAGCTGTGTAGGATTTGAGAGAATCCTTAATAGGGACTGTGATTTTCAGGAGCTGGAAGCAGTAGAATTTTATAAAAGTGAAGTGAAAGTGACAACTTGTCATTGTGAGTACACAGCACAACACTCAGTGAACCCCATAGTAATGCAGCCTCTGCATTTAACCCATGCACACACGGGGAGCAGTGATGGGGACAGTACCTTGCTCAAGGGTACCTCAAGGCAACCTACTGGTCTGGGATTCAAACCCACAATCTTCCGATGGGGGGGACCAACTCCCTAAACACTAGGCCTCCGCTGGCCCTTACTTTAATTAACTTGTATGTATTTTTACTCAAAGCAGGTTAGCATGGATTACAAGGGGAAAATGCCTTTGATTAAACTTGTGTTTTTAAGAATTTGCATTGTGTCTTATTAACAAGCTGCCTATAAAATAGTTTATGTAATTGTATCAGTGATGTCATAAACAGTACTTTTTACCCAAAAATTGCAGGCCATCCTTTATGTTTGTGTAATATGTGTGTAATAAAGAGCACAATACAAATGGTATTAAACGACTTGCTCTATAACACTAATGTGAAGACATTGTGTGGAAGAATTTAAAGTGGTGCCATCCGATTATTTGGTGTTCCATATGCCATCAGTTTGACAGATCTGCTAGCCATAGCCTCTCCCTGTGGTGCCATCCAGGTATAAGGATGATTAAGTTTTAACTGTGCAGGGCTAAACTGGCCTCCTGTGTCGGTTCAGCGGGTGAGCCGATAGGATCGGGGGCCAGGGCCCGGGGCCCAGGTAGCGGCTGTAGTTTGTTGCAGTAATTTGGATGCAGACAGACAGATGTCAGGTCGAGTGGCTCCAGGTGGAGATTATCATGCGTGAGTGAGGCTATACGGGCCGCTTCGCGACATGGCCCGGCTGCGTGGTGGTCTGACAGATGGCTGAGGGGGCCGCGGCTGTCACACAGCTCCACACCAGGTGCGGACGAGAAACACAAGGTGTCAGGAAGCAGGAGGGAAGCGTGTGCTGTCCCCAGCTCGTCAGCTACAGCCACGTTAAAACCCGTCCACCTGCGTCTTTCAAAACACCAGCTCTGTGTGCTTAGGGTCTGTAAAAATGCTTCAGACGGCTGTTTTTTTTTGGGGGGGGACCATCAGTTAACTCCCTCTATCTTGTATGTACTGCATTTTTGGGAAATGTGCAAAACCAATTGAGACACTCTCTGCCTCAGGCTGAAAGTGATGCTTTGGCGAAAAATCTAATTTACACATTTTCTCCCCTTACCCCAAATGTAGTCGGAGCAGCTGAGACAAGTTTGGTGTGCAGAGTTTGTTTCTCTAGTTATACACTGGGGCTACGGGGCTCACGGAAACTTTTAGCACACCAATTAACATTGTGCCTAAGCTCAAACACTTGCCTCAAGACACATCCTTTCTTAGAAATAATAGTATTTCAGACAGAAACCGCATAAGCAAATCTATTTAAAATTACTCAACAGCTTGACACATTTTAAGCAAAAATTTAGGAATTTAGGGATTCAATGTGATGCTAATTATTAGGATAAGGTCCGATCAGCCATAATGTTAAAACCACCTGCTTAATATTGAATAGATCCCGCTTGTGCTGAAAAACAGCTCTGACCCAAGAAGGGATTGACTCCATATGACCTCTGAATGTCTGCTTTGGTATCTGGCACCAAGAACTTAGCAGATATTTATTTCCTGCATGTTGCAAGATGGGTCCTTCATAGATGCACCTCCAGATACTGATAAGAATGAAATGTTGAGAATTGGAAGTACCAGTCAACTTTATACTCTGTTCCTCGGACATGTTTAGAGCACAGCTTACCAATGAAGAAAGTCAGTGTTATTAGATAATACAGTTGTAATAAAGGGGTGCAGCAATGTTCAGGAAGGTACCAAGTATTAAATTATCCTCCAAATAATTGACAGCACAGGGATTATGGCAGAACATTGCCCAGAGCACAATGCTGCCTTTACATGCTTGCCTTCTTCCCATATTGCATCCTGGTAGCATTTCTTTTCAAGGTAAACAATATGCACACACCTGGTTGTCCAAGTGATGCAAAAGTGGCCATCATAGGTAATCTGGATGTTGTTTGTCTATGCAGCCCAAAAATATCAAGTTGTGATCCATTGTGTGTTCTGAGGCCGTTTAAATCATTGCCTGCGATAACCTCTGTCTAGCAAGTTGTGCTACAGTAGCTCTTCAGTGAGATTGGACCAGTTCAGCCAGCCCGGTACAGCCAGCTTCTGTTTTCTTCAGTTAACTTTCATTCACTCATTTTTGGTGGATACCAACCGTTAAGATCCCACAAGTCTGCTGTTTTGAAGCCATCTAGCCATCACAATTTGACCCTTGACCCCTTCAGATCCTTATGCAAGCCCGCTTCCCTGCTTCCAGCACATCAACTTCACAAACCAGGAGCGCACTTGCCCAAAGTGAAATATATTGAGACATTATTAAATATTAGATTATTTGCGTAAGTTGGCTTGTTATCTACAAGATTGTCCACATTTAAGGTGAGAGGAAAATTTATGTAAGGGACATTTTCTGCTATTTGAAAAGCCACGCAAGATGCTTTGCAGAACTTTGCAACCTCACCGAATGGAACTTGCTCTCATGCACAGATTAGAAACATGCAATTGTCTGTGATTGATTTGCACAGTTAAACCAGCTCTAGAACAAACTAGCATGGCCGTCATGGATTAAAGAGATTTTAAATTAGGCTTCAAACACCCCTTGCCCTACTTTGATCATGTTTACTTCTGGATGACAGCAGCTCTGGTCCCACAACACAGGGACAGGGGCATGGGCAGGGCCAGGGCAACAGATATACAAAGGAGGATGAAGGAGAAGAAGAAGCAGAAGAAGAAGAAGCAGAAGAAGAAGAAGCAGAGAAAGAAGAAGAAGAAGAAGAAGAAGAAGAAGAAGAAGAAGAAGAAGAAGAAGAAGAAGAAGAAGAAAAGGGGGGCAAGGGGGACTGGGAGGGGGACATGTTTCATCAGACTGATCAGTTTCATGTGAGTGGCCACTGGAATGCTGGGGTTTGGGCCTTGGTTTTTTCCCACAAGACTTTTTTCCCCCTCCTTTTCTTTTTTCTTTCTTTTTTTTTTTTTTTTTTTTAATTTGTTCTTCATTCTCTCCCTGGATCTGGTTACTGGACACGATATGCTGAATTACCTGGAGGATCAGTGGTGCCAGCCTGGGCTGAGAAGCGACGGCTTGAGAACCAAGTTCAGATGAAGCCTCTCGGCTGTCATTTGTCTTATTGTCTGAAGATCGCTACGGTCTACTATGTCTGCAGCCTCTCTGAAGAAGAGCGTTCTGGTTGTAACAGGCTCCATCATAATGATGTCTCTGGAAAAAGGGGAAAACTGAGGAGCTGTCTCAAATTGAGATGTACTGTGAACCTGCTGTGATCTGATCACCTCTCCTCACTGACCTTGTAGTGGGAATTACAGGGCATATCATGGATACAATATGTGATTTTTATAGACTGTAAATTGTTACAGACTCTTCAAACATATCTTGCCAGTATTGTGAAAGAAACAGGTCTAAGTAGAATATTACATCACCTCATCATATTTGTTGCAACACAGATGTTGCGCTATGGACAAACCTTAGAAGTCTTTTAAAATTGATTTATTATTTTTAAAAATTAGATTTTCAGCAACATCCCTGCTGGATTTTTTTTTTTGTTTTTTTTTTGTTTCAGGTGTTCAAAATAAATCCACTTTTAAAAAAGTAAAGGTAATGAAAAAAAAAAAATGCAAAATATAATACTCAGTTATGCCACCATTCAAAGGAAGGTTCTCTTGACTCAAATTTAGGCAGTAATCGAATACAGATTTTGAGTTGAAATGCAAAAGTGTCAGCTTTGCTAAAGAGCAGTGAAGGCTAACTTACACTAACCAGCATAATATATCTGGATAAGAGCGTCTGCTAAATGCCGTAAATGTATTTCAGCAAACGAGCACAAATCATATGCTGAAGTCAGTGCATATTTCTATTGAAACGTATCCTTAAGACAATAAGTAAGACGGTGCTGCTGGACTATCTGAAAACATCTGTCTTTTTTGGTGTTTTTATGCAAATCCAAATTAGATTCTCATCCTGATCACTGTTACCTATTTGGACCAGAGACAGCTGTGCTGATGTGTTACTTCAAAACGGACTCCATGAGTGCTGTGGGAGGGCTTGTGTAAAGCTGCCTCTGTGCAGATGTTAACAAAATTCCAGGAAATAATGATATGAAGGTACTTTTTATACACATCTATATAACTAATTTTAAATGAGTTTACATTTTAAAGGGAATATATTGCTTGTTACTTAAGCTACGAGTCATCTTTTGATTATAAAGAATGCAACTTGTGTATATATATATATATATATAGAGAGAGAGAGAGAGAGAGAGAGAGAGGGAGCAAGAGAGAGCGAGAGAGAGAATTTTTCTATAGAATGAGTATTACACTTATATGCAGCTTTACTAAGTGCCAGTTATCATTTTTCATTGCCGTACCAAAAGCGTTCATTGCATTACTAAAGAGTGTAAAGAGAACATCTGTTCTAGCTTATTGACCACTTTTGAGGCAATACATGATGCAAACTGAGCTATTCCCATAAGCAACGCTAAATATATTACCAATTACACTGTGTGGGATTTTCCTAAATGGGGACACCCAACCCTCCTCCTGCTATAAAAACAATGTCTGAGTCTGTGAAAGAAAGACAGAGAAGCTTTATTTCTTGCTGCTTATCTGCATTAATTATAAGGTGCAGAATTGTCAAATGCAGTGGGTGCTAAAAAAAAAAAAACACCCCCAAGCTGAGAAGAGAAATAATTCAGAATTGCTTATTAATAAAATAATTTAATATTTATTGACTGTGCGTCACTTTGGCAAATTTTCTCACAGTTAAGCATAAGCATAAGTTTAAGCATCTCAAAGCATAATGCTTTCAGGAAAAACAGGCTTTTGTTTTCTTTCGGATGATTGAGAAAGTGCAGCTACACAGTTTGTATAGTAGTTGAGTATACTTGAGTGGGTTTCAAGCTTTGTTGGGTGCATATTATATTTAGTCTGGCGATTAGTGAAAACTAAGTTCACATATATCCTAACATATTAAAAGAGACACTCTATTTTTAGTTTCAAAAACAGTGAGAATAAAGAGCCATAAATAGACATCGCTTAAAGTAAATAAGTAAGGAGATATAATTAGAGCTAGCACCTCTTCCAAGTCTTAACATTAACTTGTTTAAGTGTTTGCCTGTAAATTTCAGTGGGGACATAGTGTTAGAGTGTCCTCTGCATTACACAGTCTCATGCCTCATTCAGTCTCACACTGCACTCACTGCCGATCTCATCTTTTTTCAGTCCAGCCGGCCACAGATATATAATACAGCTAATAAAACACAGCACAGGGACTAATGGAGGTACTGGTTCTTGCACAAAAGAATGGATTAGTTCCAATTTAGAGGGGAAGAAGAAAAGAATTACCAAATGGGCTGAAACTGGAAGAAAGAGAAAAATCTGACCTAATGACTTTTTACAAGATGAAGAAACAAATATATATAAACAAATATATATATAGCAGTTTTTATTCTGCATCTTAATTTTTTTTGTAGATGTCAAAATTTAATGCTTTCGCTTTAACAATGGTTTAATGGAGCTTTTGCTCTTTTACTGAATGTGATATTATTTGTTTCATGTAATACACCAGAAACAGTGAAGTGCTCTTTTGGAAAGCCTCCAGTCCCTAACAGTCTGGCTTAATGAAACCCAGGAGGTCGCAGTGTGTGGGAGCGCTGCAGCTCATAACGCAAAATCAGTTGCTAAAAAGACTGGTGCCAATTAATCAGTTATTCCGCCACTCACTTCTTGTGGCTCTGCCAGCATGTAATGCTTACGATGATGATGAACAGTTGACTCAGTGGGATTTTCTGGCTTCCTTCTATCTTATTGGGAATAATGTATAGAAACGTTATTGCCCCAAACCTCCATGCACCAGTGTGTCTGGCTCTTATTTAGTGGAGATACACATCATGTCCATGCTTGCTGGTTGACACCTATATTAAGAAGAAATACCGGCAGAGATGATGTGTGTGAAAGAGAAAATGCCATTACAACACTGCATTTATTTAATGACCACCTTATTGTCCTTCACACACAAATGATTAGGCGATAATCTCTCCCTCGGCAGACGATGGCTGTCACAGAACCGCCAGTGAACAAACGCATGGGCAATGAAATGTGCATTTCACACACACAGTGGATTGTGTCTCTGCGTGAATGTGTGCTATTCCTGTTCTTAGGGATATCTGTATGTTTAATGTTTATCTCTGATGGAGAGTGGAGGCTCTCTAGAGGACAGAGGGAGAGAGGGAGAGAGGGATAGACTGAGGGGTCTCATTGCCTATGCATGGAGGCGTTGTAGACAGATTAAAATAACACTGAGTAGATTGTGTAAATGAAGGGGAGAACTAAGGAAGGCCTCCAGAGTCCATTATAAATTTTAATAATACATCAAGGTAGTGTAACTGAATAACCGATCTCTTAGGGAAGAAACACGACATTTGGCTAATATTACAATATGAATTATGAAAACAAAAAGAGCTTTTAGTTAATCTTGTCTTTCTACTTTTATTCTTTAGGCTTCCTTTTTTTTTTTTTTTTTTTCGCTTCCCCACTCACTTTTCCTGAATCCAGAACAGCATGTAAACAAATAAAAGTGGGGGAAAAACAGTTTGGCATCTCGGTAGATTAATTAATGTGCCTCCGACTTGGCATCGCGAGGTTGAAATTATGTGCATAAATAATATCACTAATTAAAAAGATGCAGATTAACATGCAAATAATGTTAATGAGGATCTGCAATTCCAGAGTGTATTCGCATAACATCAACAATTTAATGTGTTGGAAGGCTTGTGTTTGCATTACATTAATAAAATTCAAAGGGCCCCCCACATAAAAAATTCTGTCGGAGTCTCCGCTTCCACTTGTGAGCTGTAAATTCTGCGGGCAGTAACAGGCCTTTCCTTTGGCAGATGCGGGAGTTATTATCAGAAAAGGCGAGGCTGAAGTGCTGCCATGTGCCAGGCCGACCAGCTGTTTGGACCCGGGCAGCCACAGCAACTCGCACACAATTAAGTGTATTAGCTGCCTGTGGTGTGCTTTGTTTATTGTGCCTGATGTTTTATTTATTTGCACATTTTTTCAGGGGCTGACAACAGGAATAATAAAACAGATTAGATCAGAGACAGAGATTGAGAGGTAATGTCAATGCATATTCGTGTGTTTATGTGCATTCAATGCAATGCAATACTAACATGCTGTTTCTGTGTGTGTGTGTGTGTGTGTGTGGGTGTGTTTATGCATGTAGTGTATGTGTGTGTAAAAATGTGTCTTTGTGTTTTGATCTCTCTGTGTTCTGTGTAATCAATTGTTCGGTGTTAATTGTTTGATCAAGCCTGTGTAAACAGAGTAACAATGTTACATTCTAATAGAGTAAAAAAACAACAATGTAACAGAGTGATGATGTAACAGACTAACACTATAACAGGGTAACAATGTAATGCAGTAACAGTGTTACAGTGTGATAGAGTAACAATTAGATAGAATAACATAAGAACAGGTTGACTGTAAAATAAGGACCAGTTCAACAGGGTAAAGTGGTTAGGGTTTAAGGGGAAAACATTGTAAAGTGTTACAATATAAAGAAGTAACTATATAAACAGGTAACAGGGTAACAGTACAAAGGAATAAAACTATAAAGGGGTAACAGGGTCCGTGTGCAGGGGTATCAGTGTAAATAGGTATCAGTGTGAAGGGGTAACAGTGTGAAGGGGTATCAGTGTGAAGGGGTAACAGTGTGAAAGAATAACAGTGTGAAGGGGTATCAGTGTGAAGGGGTAACAGTGTGAAGGAGTATCAGTGTGAAGGGGTGACAGTGTGAAGGGGTATCAGTGTGAAGGGGTAACAGTGTGAAGGGGTATCAGTGTGGAGAGGTAACAATGTGCAGGGGTAACAATGTGCAGGGGTATCAGTGTAAAGGGGTATCAGTGTAAAGGGGTAACAGTGTGAAGGGGTAACAGTGTAAACGGTAACAGTCTGAAGGGGTAACAGTGTGAAGGGGTATCAGTGTGAAGGGGTAACAGTGTGAAAGGGTATCAGTGTGAAGGGGTATCTGTGTAAAGGGGTATCAGTGTGAAGGGGTATCAGTGTAAAGGGTATCAGTGTGAAGGGGTATCAGTGTGAAGGGTATCTGTGTAAAGGGAATCAGTGTGAAGGGGTAACAATGTGAAGGGGTAACAGTGTAAATGGGTAACAGTGTAAAGGGTATCAGTGTGAAGGGTATCATTGTGAAGGATATCAGTGTGAAGGGGTAACAGTGTGAAGGGGTATCAGTGTAAAGGGTATCAGTGTGAAGGGGTAACAATGTGAAGGGGTAACAGTGTGAAGGGGTAACAGTGTAAAGGGTATCAGTGTGAAGGGTTATCATTGTGAATGGGTAACACTGTGAAGGGGTAACAGTGCAAAGGGGTATCCATGTGAAAGGGTATCAGTGTGAAGGGGTATCAGTGTGAAGTGGTATCAGTGTGCAGGGGTATCAGTGTGAAGGATATTAGTGTGAAGGGGTAACAATGTGAAGAAATAACAATGTGAAAGGGTAACAGTGTGAATGGGTATCAGTGTGAAGGGGTGACAGTGTTCAGGGGTATCAGTGTGACAGGGTATCAGTGTGAAGGGGTAACCGTGTGCAGGGGTATCAGTGTAAAGGGTATTAGTGTGAAGGGGTATCAGTGTATGGGCAGCGGTGGCCTAGTGGTTAGGGCGTCGGCCACATGGTCGGAGGATCAGGGATTCGAACCCCTTCCCAATTGGTTGCCCAGATGTACCCTTGAGTAAGGTGCCGTCCACGTCCCGCTCCTCCCTGCGATGGGCTGGCAACCTGTCCAGGGTGCGTCCCCCGTCCTCGCCCTGTGTGCGCTGGGTTGGACACCAGCACTCCCCCACGACCCTGTTTGGGGCAAGCGGCATATAATGGATGGATGGGTATCAGTGTGAAGCGGTATCAGTGTGAAGGGTATCTGTGTGAAGGGGTATCTGTGTGAAGGGTATCTGTGTGAAGGGGTATCAGTGTGAAGAGGTATCAATTTGAAGGGGTAACAGTGTAAAGGAGTATCAGTGTGAAGGGGTATAAGTGTGAAGGGGTAACAGTGTGAAGGGTATCAGTGTAAAGGGTATTAGTGTGCAGGGATATCAGTGTAAAGGGTATTAGTGTGCAGGGGTAACAGTGTGCAGGGGTAAGCTCCTCCAACACGAGCCCGCTCTGTCTGACAACTTTACTGCGGACTTTACATTTCCTAACAAACAACAAATAATAATAAACCATTGTCAGACATCTCTACTGAAGCGCAGAGTGTACAACTAATTTACAAAATACAACAACAATAATAATACACTTCTTACTGTAGCTATTGCAAACTTACAAACAACAATAAAATGAATAATAATATAATAAAGTAATTCGCGTATTATTTTATAATATTAATAAAAAGCAAATGTTTTTATAATTAAACTTTTAAATGGAATAATATACTTTATTACACAGTGCATATAAATTACAGATGAGTGCAGTGTATCATCATCACATTACAGATGTATCATGCTTAATATTACATTGTTGAATTATTTAGTTTCATATATTTTTTTTCAAATGTTAGTTTACATTATATATAAAGGCTAAGTACTGCTGTACGTATTATTATTATCATTATTATTATTTTTAATAATAATAATAACAAAACAGCACCACAACAATGTAACAACAACAACAACAACAACAACAATAATAATAATACACACAATAATACACACAATAATAATAATAATGTAATTGTTAATATTATTATATTTTTGCAGCCTTTGAGAAATTCTCCTGTCATAATCCCGTAGGAATCAGCATGTGCTGAATCAGATGCAGGTTTATTATCTTTCTCTGGGATGGAAAGCCCTACAGCCTAACGCAGGCATTAAACGCGGATCTGAGATAAACGCGTTTATTGGTGAGCCTCAGGTATTTTGTGGAGCAGATCAGCCAGCAGCTGTCGACACATCTATCATGTCGTTTTTGACAAGAAAAGAAAAAATGTGTATATAAAGTGTATATAAAAAAGAGAATATACATCTCTCTCTCTTCTCTCTCTCTTCTCTCTCTCTTCTATATATATATATATATACATATATATAGATATATATATATATATATATATGTATATATATATATATATATGTGTGTGTGTGTGTGTGTGTGTGTGTGTGTGTGTGTGTGTGTGTGTGTGGTGTGAGTATAACAGACATAGACAATATGCAGTTTAGTGGACAAGTGGCCAAAACGGAGCGACAGCACAGATCATAGTGTGTGTGTGTGTGTGTGTGTGTGTGTGTGTGTGTGTGTGTGTGTGTTGTGTGATGGGTGAAGCCTGCTAAAATATTCAGACACGGTTAATGCAACTGATAGCTCCTTGGGACATACGGTTTGTATTATGCTGCTTTTGAGGAGCAGAGCAGTGTGATATTGGGAGAAGGAGGGAAAAAAAAGAGAAACACAATGAACTCTTCAGCTGGGCACTGGAGCAGCTGGTCACTAACTTAGACCGGGGCTTGTAATGTGCTGCTCTGGGCTGCGGAGAATCCACAGACAACACATAAAATTATGACAGGAAGATGATGGATTAGGGTCATCAGTCTCGGTCCAGCCCTACAAACACAACGGCACGGTGGCGTTTTAGGCACAACGCGTTTAATAGACGAAAATTAACAGATGTTGATTACGTTTCAGCCCTGACTGACATTAAAGCAGAAAAAAAACATCTGGGATCCGAGCTGGATGGATGTTTAAAACCAGACTTCCTGACCCCAATTTGTTTGCGCAGCAGTCAGTTTTTGGGAGACTAAGGGATGGGAAGTAACATAATAAATCGTTACTGTACTTAAATAGGCTCCTCAGGTATCAGAGCTCCATGTACTTCTTACATTTTCACCTGAATCTCCATACATTCTAGTCTTTTTTTAAAGCATGCACTAACATGCATATCTTTATTTATGCATATTTAGTTGTTAAGGACTAGGCCCCATAATCTAAAGGTCATGGGTTCAATTCTAGTAGTTTGTCGAGTTACCCTTGAGCAAGATACTGTCCCCATCACTGCTCCCCGGGTGTTGTCTGTAAGGGTTAAATGGAGAGGATACATTTGGTTGTAGTTCCCAAAAGTTAAATAGCAGATGCAAAGTGGTGGAAGCGCCAAGTTTGTTTACATGTCAACCAGACCTGCGTAGTTTAGCTAATTCTTCCCTCTTACACATCACCAATTAAGGATTACACAAACACAATGTTCAGAAAGCAATAATGGTGTAAAATGTCATGTTTTGAGTGTTGTTTTTTTAAAGATTTGTCGAGTAGTGTTTGCTAAGCATAGGTATGATAATGACTCATTGTTAGCATGTATGCTAATAGCTGCAGCTAATGATTTGCTTGTTATTTTCATATTTAAGGCAAAACAAAAAAGATCATTGACATATGCACTTCTGTAAATAGTTCTTTATGTAATCATTACTACTAAAACAGCTCAACCAAAGGGTGTCCAAGAAGTAAAGCAAAGATGGCTGATAAGTTCAACTTCAGTCATGCCTGGGTTTGTTGTGTCTGGGAAAACTGAAAGGTGGGACACTGCTTTTACCTACTTTATAGTAGCAGTAGGTAACTACTTTATGGCTTCTTACACTAGTCAGAATGTATTTATAATGATTCTGACTGTAAAATGAACTTGGCTAATGGCTTCATGCTCAAAGACATGCTGACCCATTGCTAAGCTGTCCAGTTGTTCTTGAAACATGGTGGACATCAGATATTTTCACCTTCAGATTCTATTGCGACAGTTGCAGGATTCTCGGATATTTGAGTACCCACCCAGGACTAACAGGAAACAATGATCCTGAGGTTTCAAACAGCTTCCAACACAAACACAACAAGTCCCATTTCTCAATCCAAACCCTACCTGGGTTTTGTTTCAGCCGTCTGCGTTTTTAGGGTTAGGTAACGGGGGGATACGTCCCATTCGATCAGAGATGACATTGTCTTAAAAGGTGTCATACCAAAAGTCTTTGCACACCTTTAAAGTTCCTTTTATCAGCTCAGGTAAAATACACAATTCATCAAGGTCACTGTGGGCTGCTGGTTCGTTGGCCCTCCTCATACAGATAGAGTTAGTTAGCTGTGTCTCTGAAGATGCTCACTACAAAGCATTCAATTGAATGATGTTTAGGAGCCATTTGAATTCATGATGGTGTTTTGTTACTAGTCTGCTGCTGTCTCACAAAAAAGAGCTGTTAAGGCGTGACACATGAATGACAGAACTGATCAGTGACATGATAAGGAAGGACATGATGTGATGTGCAGCCCCCTTTTGTCAAAATGCATAAACCTCAGGGCTTCAGTATCAATAATCCATGCTCGGATCAAGTTAAAAGCAATAAAACTTGCTTTTTCAACATTTAACCTTTGAAGACGGCCTCATGACTTATTGATGTTGGGCTGAAAATGCTAAAGACAGTCATAGACTCCAGTTTCTCTTTCACACTGCTGCAGCCTAGCTCAGAACTGGGCCTGTGAGTCACGCCGATAGCATTTCACTCGAGGCTATTTCACGCAGGCAGCGTTAGGGGTCCTCCAGGAGCAAAATTACCTTATGGCTCATTGTCCATCCTCACTAGAATTCGGTGTGATGCAGGGTGGTGGGCAGAGAGCAACAAGTGAGCTCCTGTTTCATAAAACCCAAGACAGTCTTTATTTAAATTCTCTGAAAAATCAATTACACCCACCCCTGCCAACGCTGCCATCGAGGTCCAACTAATACAGAATTAATCGCATTCAAAATATTGGCCAGATCATTTCCGAAAAACTCTGGGCGGCAGAAATTAAATCGCAATTATCATAAAATCCATCATACGATGCGCATTGTGCCGCGGTGTTTGGATAGGTAATGGTTTTCTAATGTGGCAATTTGCATAAGTAGCCCTGAGATGGTTTATCGTTCCTCGATCCGTACAATTACGATTCCGGCTCCATACATCAGAGCCCTGGAGCTGTGTAAAAACCACAGTGCTAATTAATAAGCCACTTACTGACTGCAGCTAGTTACGGCAGGTCCTGCCGCTGACCCCGTCGGAAGATGAGCCGTCTTAGAAGTGGCTGTGTGTAACTACAAACATAATGATGTGCC
This sequence comes from Hepsetus odoe, assembly GCA_017165825.1. Lineage (NCBI taxonomy): Eukaryota > Metazoa > Chordata > Actinopteri > Characiformes > Hepsetidae > Hepsetus > Hepsetus odoe. The sequence goes on along the minus strand of CM029379.1, from coordinate 7,543,511 downwards.
AGGAGGGAATCATTAAAAATAATGTACACAAGCCTTCATTTACAAGATCTTTTGATAGCACACTTCCCCTCGCCGGTGTTTAGATCGGCAGTGCGGCCCCCGCCATTTGGGGGGAGTAGTGAATAAGGTGAAGAGAGAGAGACAGACAGACAGAGGAGCTGAGGTGAGAGGGGAGAGAGAGAGAGAGAGAGAGAGAGAGAGAGAGAGAGAGAGAGAGAGAGGGGGATACCTAAGTGGTTAATTAAGAGCTGTTGGGGCACCTCCTGAAAAATCCCTCTGATGTCTTCCTGTGTCAAGTGTCTCTCTCAGGGAAGAGCCACATGAGGTGGCTGCCTCGACTGGGCTAATTACCGGGGAGCGGAGCGACGGCAGCTGAGGACGAGGGGCCTAAATGAGCCCCCGTACAGATCAAGTCTGAGCCCAGAAAATATTCGAGCAATCAACCACCCCCACTCACCCCCCACTCCTTTTTTATGGCTGCTAAGGACCAGGAGCAGGAGGGAGGCGTCGGGGGCGTGTTCGTTCCAGAGTTGTTCTGGGAAGGTTAACTGTCTTCGGCAAGGAATAATATCATTTTGTGACAAAATGGGATGGGGGAGCAGGGAGATTTTTTTTTTATAAAACAACAGGCAGCCATTAGAGATCATTTTACATAAACACACACACACATGCAAGCAAACAAAGATTTTCCACTCAGCTGTGAGCTAACGTTTGCACATGAACTGAGAGTAACACATTGAAGGAGTCCATCTATCCAGCCGTGTAATCAAAGTGTTTTCCAAGATGCAAAATCATATTCCATTCATTTAAATCTGTTAAACTGTCACTACAAAAAAAACCCCAAACAAACAAACAAAAAAAATCAGGATGAATTGATGCAGCAGAAATGAAATAAGTTTAATGTCGCCAAACCTCCCCCAACAAAAAAACACACTCGTCGGGCTATATCACAAAGAGCCAGGAGAGAAGTGTACCAAATATATCCTCTTTAATCTGCCCAATTCCCCACTGCTGTGTCGAAATTCAGCTGGAACTTGGCTGCTGCCAAGGAGCCGGGAACCTTGAACAATGGCCGACCCAGGCGGGCCGTGGTGGGCTCTGAGGCGGTCCAGGGCACCCGAACAGGCTGTAGGCTTGGCTGGCTCACCGAAGCCCCCAGCAGACCCTCAGCCAGGCACTAGCTCAGAGCGGACGCTAACGGGAGGAGGGGGGGGTGGGTACAATAGAGGCTTGCAGAGCCAGAAGTGCCTTCAGCAAAGCGGCTTTGCACCCAGGCCTGGTCCAGCCACATCAGCAGAGACACAAGGCTGGCAGAACAATCATCTTAACAATATGGCTGATCTGCTGACCTGCCGTTGCCATGACTTTATCTTTCCAACTATTGGGGTTTGCAGAGGGTTTAGCGACAGGGAGGGTGTGGAGATGGGGAATAGTGGATGAGGGGTCAGGAGCCCAGGCGGCTTCTACTCTGTAACGGAATGTTATTCCACCAGAGGACGGACTGGGGATTAAGGAGAGAAGACAGGACCTGCTGCTAATGATGAGGTCAGGAGAGGGACAACCACCAAGCACACAGACGTACAAATGTTTCACAGCAAATGTCACGTTTAGTTCTGGGATCAACACATCACTGACTGCCACTTTCATTTACATCGTTTCTTTTGCTCGCCACAGTTCCTGCTGCCAAAGAGCCACCGACATTGAGAGTTGTGGCCTAAATAGTGTACAATATAATAGTGATATAATCTGATTGATACCAGTGCCATCATAGATTCTTCTTGTCTGTCTGATTCTTCAATCAATTTTCTCATTCATACTGGCAAAATATTCAGTCTGGAAAAAGTAGGCCTACATAGTTTTAAGGTCAAGGCAGCTGAAGCAGTGTTATTGACTGTTTCCCTAATCATTTTTGAACAAGTTGAAATAATGTTCTTTTTCTTAAAACCATTTAACACTGAAAACAAGTTTAAACCAACTGACAAATGTTCTCTAGAAACAATTATAAAACTGGCACATTAAATCTGCAATTCTTCCGCAGGTTAACAGGTTTCCTTTCCTTGGAACATGTTTAGTGGGTATTAACTACTGCATATAACAGGGCCACCCTAAAATCTGCAATTTTGAAAATGCTATGACCCAGTCGATTAGCCTTCAAAATCAGGCTCTTGTTAGAAGCAGTCAGATCCTTATGCTTGCCCATTTTTCTCTGCTTTCAAAACATTAAATTTAAAAACGGTCCTCTCGCTGCCAGATATATCCCCTCCCTTGAGATGTTTCATTGTAATGGGATAATATTGTTCACAAGTGTGTGTTTTGTGTGTGTGTGTGTGTAGATGTGCGTGTCTGTGTGTGTGAACATTTGATTTAATTTTATTATTTGAAATTTTAACTGAAATATTTTATTATAACCACACTACTTTCACCATAGTCTTCATTTACAAAGGCATACCCAGCTAAATAACACAGCACTATTTTTACTTTTAATTTGTAATGTCTTTAAAAAGGATTTATTGAACTCTCCTCAAACGTATCAGCTCACTAAGAATTAACAAACTCAAATTTGTCACCGGAGGTTTTGAATTGTGTTGGCTGTTCGTTTAAATGTGAGTGATGAGAGCGACCTCTTGACCTCAGAGTTTAGCTCAGACCAGAGTAGCATGTGAGTGTAGTGTGTGTAGTACAGAAGAGCTCAGTGATGTTGTGAAGGGGGCTATGGGCTGGGGACACAGCTGCTCTCTCTCTCTCTTTCACTCTCTCTCTCCCTCTTTCTCTCTCTCATTCACACTCACACACTGCACTCATTGTTTAGCTGAGCAAACGCCTCACTGTTTATACAAAGAGGTTATAGCAAATGTATTTCAGCTTTCTAGAGATCACCAGCAGACGGCTTTCTCACATTACTGCGTGTCACTTTGCTTCTTTTTGATCTATTGTGATTCTCCAATTATGTAAACGAAATCGTCCTGAGCCTCACACTGTAAATGATGCCCATTTTTCAGATGCTCAAAACCTTTTTTTTTTTTTTTATCGGCAGTGCCTGAGAATGTGTTGTAGACTCTGTGTTTTCAGAATAATATTTCTGTTAAACCAAAACTACGTTTAAACTCCAAAGGACTACATCACTGGCACCATGAGTAGTCGGCTAAAGAGATAACCAGACGTAGAAACACACTTTAATTTTCCAACCTTAACTCTTTTAATAGTTGAAGTCAGAGAGTAGGCTTCTTCTAAAGCCCCAAATACTGAGCCTTTAATTTGGCATTTGCATTCCACTCAGGTTTTATTAATGAGATGAAAATAAAGGATTTTACTTTTTAATACCACATTTTTATGCCTGCCACGCTCTGCGAATCGTAGAGAATAAACAGTGGTATCAATGCTTGGCCAGAAAGTAACGCCACAGCGGCTGCCATGAAATTTGTTTATCTAGCCGCAGAATGCTATTCAGCTGGGGATACAGCACAATGATGCTAGAACTGTTGGGTTCGCAATTAAGTCCGTCTTCAGATGCTTCCCAAGCAATTCATTAACTCCACTCATTCCTGCCTAATGTGTTAAAAAAACACTGCGTAATTACACAGCAACTTAACACATAAAAGACCTTCAACTTTTCTTTTTTTTCACCCTTTCCAACATCCAGGAGAACTTTGTTGCCCATTACGGTACAATTATGCTTTCTCATTAGCCACTTGCCAATGCGAAATCTTCATTTGCCGCACTGCTTGGAGTCATTAGGAACAATGCTTTCTTAAACATGTGTGTTCTGTGCTAGGAGCAAGTGTGGTTCTGAGATATGCGATCACATTTGTTTCGTTTTTTCTTGACGGCCAAAGACCTTGGAGTTTAACCAACCAGTTAAACTCAGTTTGGGGTTTACATGTAAAATCCATTAAAATGCATACTAATTCACAAATATACGTTAATAATACATATTCTACATATTCTACTGTGGTCAGACGCTGATTATTGATGTGTGGTAAAAGATCGACTAGACTCTCGAACTGTTCACCAGCAAGGAGGTACATGTGGATACTGAATAGCAAGAAGTGATGTCAATAATTAGACCTTTGTCTAAGGGTTAGTCAACAAACTGGGGCAGCGTTGGCCTAGTGTTCATGGAGTTGGCCCCAGATCAGATGATTGTGGGTTTGATTCCCTCACCAGTAGGTTGCCCTGAGGTACCCTTGAGCAAGGTACTGGACCTGTTACTTCTCCCCAGGTGCTTTCAATAGCTGCCCCCTGCTGCACGTGTGTGTATGGGTGAAACGCAGAGGTTGAATTTTGTTGTGTTGTGCTGTGCGCCAATTGACAATGACAAGGGTTGTTAAAATAAATGCTTCATTAAGGAGAGAAGAATGTGCATTGTGTTATAAAGATGCTCATGAATTTTGCTAAACCAGCTGAACACATTAATTAGCCCTTCATGTCTGTCCATGTTCGTGATGGGTATTTGGACCCAGGTACAGGAAAAACAATCTGCATTCTTAGGCCCAGAACAGATTAGACATTCTCTGGAAGTCCGGGGAAATCACACTTGTTCATTAATCATGGTAAAGGGTTGTGTTTCAAGAGCAAAACATGCAAACCATCCACACAGTATCATTTATGAGAAGTATGAAAGTATCGAGGGTACTTTTCAGGCTCACAGACTGAGTCTGGGAGCAGTTTAGCTTGCTTTATTCCCTTTGGTTTGTAAGTGAACTGATATTTGAACGCTTATATTTTCACAGGCAGCCCAAAATGATTAATTGTTCCGGAATTGCACTTTAAAGATTTTCGAAAAACGCTCACTCTGGCAATGGTCGTCCCAGAGGAAGGTGGTAAACTAACACCATGCAGAGAGAGATTAAAAAAGCACATTCCACAAAATATACTAAATTAAATATCACGGGGCTGTGTGTGATGCTCGGCAGCTTCTTTGCTCCAAACCACTGTGGATCTGTAGAATCACGGCTTTATTATGTTTAATGCATTAAGTAATTCGCAAATCAGCAAACACACAGAGTCATTGCAGCATCTATTTCATTATACTTTTATATATGTACGTTTAACATAAAACACCTGCCTACAAAATGTAATTCCCAGTGTTGAATTAAACAGTTGAACATTCTACTGCAGAATTAAATTACATTGCATTACACACTGCTCGAGCTCTTTCAAAACTGAACGGAGTGCCATATTAACCAGCGCAAATGATCAACGAAATGACTATACGTACTGGATTACTTGAAAAGGTAACCCATATTTGGTTTGATGCATTTTGAAAATTTCTGTCCTTAAACCAGTATAGCCTAACAAAAATGTTTCTTTGTTTTTGCAGCATGCATGTTGCACACGACAATACAGAGCAGCATTTCAAATCTGTTTGGACAGTGATAGTGTAGGAGCTGCCTGGCAAGAGGAAAAGAGGAAGTCCAAAGAGGAGGTTTATGGATGTGGTCAAAGAGGACATGCAAATGGTCGGTTTGAGTATGGAAGATACAGAGGACAGGAAGAAATGGAAACGGATGATTCGCTGTGGCGACCCCTAAACGGGAGCAGCAATTTTAGTGTAGAAATAATTGTAGACATAGTAACAATAAAGACATGGTATGTATGCAGACAAAACATTAGTGTTAATGCAAAACAGATGCAGGCCTGATACCAGTGTTGACAAGTGTTGACCAAAGTTTATGATAGACATAATATAGTTGTATTGTAAATGTAGTAAATATGAACTTACAGTATAAGTGTTAATGCAGTTCCTCTGTGTTTTCCTGTGTTTAGTGTTTTCAGTCAAATTGTCCAAAATAATGAGTTTGGTTTCCACTTGTGCTGTGGTTGCGGTTGACTGTACCAACCATTCCAAAGAATCTAAAGGTTTTTTGAGAGCGAGTTTTGCACATAAGAATAATTATAAATGAGCTGTAATGGAAACCTTATACTGTTTCTGATCAGCAGTGCTTAAGGCTATGTCACAATCTAATAAACATGTTCCAATGCAGAATAAAACAAAAATATTTTATTTTATTTTTAAAATAAAAAAATAAAAAATAAATCAAAAACAAATGGAAATTTTGCAAAACACATGGATATTTCTTCCTACTTCCCACAAAACAGCTGCTGTGGTTACAGGATCTCCCTAACTCAGCTACACGAAAACACAGAGGAAGATTAATTGGGTAATGCTTCTGCAAAGTACAATGAATAGAATAGAATAGAATAGAATAGAATAGAATAGAATAGAATAGAATAGGAGCCCTTCGATGAACTGGTAACCTGTCCAGGGTGTTTATTCTCCCTTTGTGCACTGGGATAGGGTCCAGCACCCCCTACTCTTGATGAGCAGTTACAATATTGAGTGAGTGAGAAAATAATAGACAGATCCTTAATGTCATTATATTCAGAAACAATGAAACTCTATGTACAATGAACATCTGAACCTTACAAAATTGCACCTAAGCACAGAATAGATATTCTATTCTATTCTATTCTATTCTATTCTATTCCATTCTGCTTTGCAGAACCATAACCCGACAATGTGCTTGGGCTGGCTAAGTCTGCATAAATGTTTATAGAACAAAACACATCCAATTTTTTTACTGTGGATCTCCTCACTGTTAAAAAAAAAAAAAGCCACAGTTTCTTTCTTTCCATTTAGATTGATAACACAGTGATAAAGCAGTCCTTACAATGTTTTAAAAACTTTGTGTGACAACTGACAGCATGCCACATTGGCTAGTCTGATAACAGATCGATCATTTAAAGTACATGAAAGGCTGATCGTAGATGTAAACACTCCATTTGAAAGCACAACTGCCAACTGCTTGTGATGCACTATGAATCATGCAAAACATCATGTGAGTGAAGATGCAGTGCAAGTGCAGACTCAATGTGAGTGAAAGCAATTCAAAGTGTGAAAAATACTCAAATGCAGTAACAATGTAAAAGATTGTAAAAATGTGGATGGTGCAGGTTAATATGCATTTATAAAAATACTAATATTTGTATATTATGTAGAAGAAGTGCTGACAATGGAGGAAGTATGATGTGAAAAAGAACAGAATGTGCAAAAAGGCAAAGGCAGGTGTGGTTGTTGACAGTGAATCAAGTAACACCAAGTATTAGAGTGTCAGGAATTACACTATCATCCCGAATGCAGTGGCTTGTGCATGGCAACATTTGTGTGCTTTTAAAAATAACAACAAATGAGGTGAGAGAGGACCACATTCCCTTTGCACACTGGATACTTTTCCAGTCGATGTTGATGCCTAGCCAAGCACTAGCCGCCTTCAACATCTAAAAATGCCTCTTTTGCCACCTTTGTGAACATGCCAACTGGCTTGCGTGTGGGAATATCTGAGGACCAGAGGAGTAAATCTCAAAGCTGGCCTAATTAAACATCTTCTGACGTGTTAAATTGCGCCGCTGGACCATTTGGATCTCTGGACGTCCCGCTGTGCCCATCCACATCTGATCTGCTTCACCCTAAGTGAGGGGTGCCTACTTGTGTTTTTGTTTTGTATTTTTTTTTCTCATTCCCTCACAATCTCTGATTTGTTCCATCTGATGTGCTTCCTGGGGTCAGAAAGGGGCGAAAAAAATTATACACACATAAATGTGCTTTTTATGAAGTGCCTTTTTGAAAGCACACTAATAAAAATAATAAAAGATAACGTCCTGGACAGATGCATTCCAGTGATCAGAGGCATCCAGGGGGCGCAGGGCCTGGCGTCATCCGTTGACAAAACAGTCATCTTATTTACACGCTCCACAATAAACCCACCACAAATGTCGAAAAGAGGAATAAGGGAAGGGGGGGGGATAATTAGCATATTAATCTTTTTTATGCCGTCATCTTTCAGGTCCGGGAGAGCACGGTGTAATTTAAATCTAAATGCTTTCCTGGCATTAGAATTCATTTTAGATGGGTCAATTGTTCCCTAATAAAGGGATAGAAGGTGTACTTCATGCAGGAGATTTATGTTCGCCATTTGTTCATATTCATGTGCTGCTGAATACCCCTCAATTCAAATGGTGATGGCAGGCCATATCAGCTTCCTCGCAGCACCACACATCACTAACCACCAGCAATGAATTTCATTTGTAGGACAAAAAAGGGAGAGAGAGAAAGAGCAAGAGAGAGAGAGAGAAAGAGCAAGAGAGAGAGAGAGAACTCCAACCGTTTATTGATTTTTTTTTTCCTGCCTCGGCCCAGGCCTGTATAACAGCTCTATTGCCCCCATAATGATTAGTGACAAAAGTTTAATTAAGCAATTATGAAGGCAATAATAGAGTTGTCTGGTTTGCTTAGCTTTAGACTGTTTAAGACTTATCTCCGGCCCGCACGTCACAGCAGCCGGGATGTGCTAGAGCAGATTAATGCTTGCAGAACACACATGGCCACTTCAATACGGCAACGCCGACGCTTGTCGCCTCAGTGAAGTTGAGAACACAAGCTTGCCTTTATCAAATTACAACTCTGCTTTTCATGAATATGTAGTAAAAAGGAAGGGGGGGGGGCAGTAAAAAAATCCTGTTATGGCTTTAAGGTGTAATTATAAAGACATACAATGCAAGTAAGGCTCGCAGCTCTTTTCAGAGTAATCTCTGCAATGAGAAACGGGTTTGATAGTAGTGGAAAGAATAAAGACATACAATGTTCTAAGAGGCTTTGGTGTTTTTGCTGGCCAGTTTGATTTCACCTCTTTCTTTTGTTTGTTCATTTGCTTTCTTCGTTTTTATTAGATTATCATCCCCCTTGCCACACACACACACACACACAAACACCCACACATTCTCAGAGATGCATACAAGCTTCTCATCTGCAACTTTAAAACCAAGTTATTCAAGGAGCTGGTGGGGTTCTGCAAGGCACAAGCAAAGGAAACAGCATCTTAATGTTCAAAGGCTATCATTGTTTCAAAGCCACCATTTAGCATTTGTTTGTTGGCTTTCTCTGTTTCTGCCTACTCCTTTGGTTCACAGAAGGGTGAGAATATCTTTGTCATACATTAAAAAGGAACAAAAAGTCTTCAGCTGGATTTTCACAAATTTTGGGAAAGAGTTGTTTTAAGAATAAAAGTGGTTTGGTGTACAGAAGTGCTTGTTGAATGTATTATGCTCAGCGGTCAGTTGAAATGGGAAAATGTCCTTTTGGTTGCCAGTGTGTGCATGAGCTTGTTAAATTTACTTGGAAATAGTGTTTGTCTTCCTACCCTTAGATTCACTGCCTTTTCATTTCACAATCATCAGTGGCAAGTTTATTACCTGGGACCACTGCGACATGATTTGGGTGGTAGACTAGCTAGGACACTGACATGATTTGGTATAAATGTACCAAACAGTGGTGTTGTTGGGTTTGTTAACATGTCATTGCTATTGCTAGTTTGATATCAATCCAGCACTAGAAAATGCAAAGCAAAACTTGAGCATGTAGCCAAAAACTGATCTTTGATGAAGGGCTAAACAAACTCAACAGACCAACAGTCTCAAAATGTATTACAGCAATGCAATGGTAAGGGAAGCCAATAAACTCATGCAGCCAGAGGAAGCTACTGTAGTGGCCCTGTTTAGCGTGGAAAAGTGTGCTTAGGGGTGAAAGCAGTGCATGGTGGGAAATTTTGGGGTGAATCCAGCAGCCGGAAGGAATCTGGGAAAGGAGATCATCTGTTTATTTGATGGCATGTCATGCTGGTTTATTAGGCTGTCACCCATCCAGTGCTTTGTCAGGGGCTGATGCCTCCACTCTCTCTCTCTCTCTCTCTCTCTCTCTCTCTCTCTCTCTCTCTCTCTCTCTCTCTCCCTGTCTCTCTCTCTCCTGGAGTTTTTCTTCAAACTCAACAACTTTGCTGTAGTAATTCCTCTTAGCTCTACTAAAGCAAACGCTGCATATAATAGGCACAATAAGCCAAAGTGAGGCCAATCCAATACTTCAGTAAAAAAGCTTAACGTCCACGCCGCAACTACACAGCAAAAACGGCTACTTACACTTGTGAAAATAAAGCTATTAGATGCATTGGAAGAGGCATTTTGAAATGTTTACACAAGCTTGAATGCTTCCCTATGCTTAAGACTGCAAATCAAACGGTTGATTAGCTTAATAGTGAGCTACGAGCCCAAACCTAAGTGGTTTTTGTCAAATGCCTTTACATGGACACCCAGATTTGGAGGCTGTGGTCAGCTCACGTGGACGGTATCAGCCGCCAGCAGAGGACGTTTTTCATCTGCAAACCGGGAGCGCATTCATAGTCCCAAGCAAAAGCTCTGGGCTGCCAAGATGGCAGGCGTCTTTTCGGTTAATGAATTGAAATCCTGAACAGACAGTCAGAAGGGAGGAATACAACACACATGACATTTAGACAGACTGTCTGCCAGGGGGAAAAAAAATAGAGGAAAACACTGAAAAATAGTGAAGGTTCAATTGCAACGTTTCAGCAGCAGGTAACACATTCTAAACCCTATTTATTTTGGTTAGTATTTACTATAACAATACACTAAATCATGACAGCATATTGACTTCATATGTAATAATGTGTAATATAACATAACACAAAATACCTCAACTGTTAAAATCCAATAATAATCCTGTAATGTTCTTGTTATTTTATTATACTTTTGATTGATATTGCAAGCTTATGTCTATGTTCTATGCAGACATACATCATAATAGCATGAGTCTAATGTGTAGTTTGCATTTGATTATTGCTCACTATGAACAGATTTTAGTCTTTTTGTCTAGAAATTAAATGGCAAAATTGTAAAGGAAGTTTTTTTTTATATTCTCTAAAATAGACTGTACGCACTAACTTTCCATTAGATCATAATAAAATATCTCCTCTACTCTCATCACAAATTGATATTGATTGTCTTTTCAGTTTTTTTTTATGTTCAAAGATAATTTCTCCCATTGTTGAGTTGTGAGTGAGAAATAACTTTGTAAATTAATTTTACCACCTACTGTTTTATCACTGGCGATTGCTTTGATATTATTTGGTAAGATTTTTATTAAATATCTTCCTCTTGTTTCCTTCAAACTGAAAAACGTCTTTTGTCTTCTGCTATTTGAACTCAACTCACTATTCCAGCTGCAGCTCTTTCCAAAGTGATGAAGCACTGGTTTCTGAGAGGTTAAGGCCTCTCATGACACTACTACTGTCTACACTAAGGGTCGAGGTTGGCCAAAGTCACCTCTACTGTCCTGATTCTCAGCTGGGGTGTGAAATAGTGCAGGAGAGAGGAGCGTCCGGCTGGACCATGGCCTGTCGGTCCATGCCCTGTCCCCACGCCCCCCACCCCCCCACGCCTACACAATGAAGTGACACACTGAAGGTGGAACTGCATCTGGCACTGTATCCTAGCAGGCCTGCCACGGCCCGGGAAACACACGCTGTTGCCAGATTGCCAGCTAATTAAGGAGCTCTTGGATGACCATCAGTAGTTCTTTTTTGGTAAGGTAGCTCAGAGCCGATCCCCCCACCCGCTGTCCTGGTGTGAGGCCTTGGAAGACGAATGATGAGAACCCCCCCAGAGGGCCCCTAATTCTCCTTCATTCTGCCCACCCTCCCTTCCTCTCACAAAAGACACATTCCAATTGGATTATTCCAAAAAAATCAGGCTTGATCAGGCTTTTGGACAGCTTTTTAAGCGGTGGTCTATCTCCTGACCACTGCCCAGTGTCTAATTAGCCATGCAGGGCCTATAATCTGTGCAGATCCCCTCAACCATTTCTGTAATCAAGTTTTTTTAGCCATGGATTAAATGCAGTTTATTTTAAAAAGAGACCCCAAGTTTGAAAAATGTTGACAGAGAAAGTCTCCCCCATTCTATTTTGTTTATGCATAATGTGTGTGTGTGTGTGTATGTGACAGGCGGGCACAACATGGTAAAATGTGCCCAGTTTGACAGCAGCTCTGTGTGAGGGCAGCCGCGGTTGTTTACCCGACTTTATTTCTTCTGCTCGCTGCCTTTATTTCTCACGGCTAGAAGGAAAAGTGAAGAGAGCGAGAGTGAGAGAGAAGCGAAAACAAGACATGGAGGAGAAATGTTGCTGCTCACTAATAAGATGCCCATCATGTTAGCTCGACTGATTTGCCGTTCTCTGTCTCTCTCTCTCTCTCTCTCTCTCTCTCTCTCTCTCTCTCTCTCTTTCTCTCTCCCTCTCTCGTTTTCTCATTCTCTCTCACCCCCTCCCTCCTTGCCATGATTACATTCTAAGAAGCCCTCACTCCTCCCCAGCTGATCCTCATCTTGTTCTATGGCATTAATGATACTTCAGTCACCACAGCTTTCAAGCACCCCCACACACACACACACCGAACAGAGAGCTGACATTTCCTGACATTTTCCCAACTAATTACAGTACAAATAATTAAGCGTGTTCGCGTATGTAACAAATGAAGGCGAAAGCCGTCTGTCAGGCCACCCCCCCACCTCAGTGATTGATGACACTCGGCGGGACTTTATCTGATGGGTCCCTGCCATGGGGCCCTCCCGAAAGAAGCAAATTTATTAGAACGAACAATGCAAATTTAGAAGTCATCTCATCCAGTTAGGCGCCCAGGCAATATCCGTGTCAAGGTGAACGTGACAATGAAAGCAAAATATTTGCATTTTTTTTTTCTTGTGCGAAGAGCAGGGTTGAAGGGGGGGGATATCAGAGCGGGGAAGATGACAGGCCTAATTATTTCGGCTCACACGGGCCAAGACAGCTGTTTCTGCTGTCCTGAACAAGCCTGTCATGCAGGCAACCAAATAGGTCTGCATGCGAGTTGCTACCCGCCACCTCGGCAGGGATGGGTGCCGCTAATGACCAATGCTAATGTCGCTGCCATGTCTCCCCGGAAACGCGGAAGTGTCACAGCGCACTTTCTGCAAGCCAGTCAACATTTTGCTCCATAATTACGTGTTAGAGAATTAATTCCTGCCTGTCAACTCACCCACCCCCCGGCTGCCTCTCCACAGCACACATTGACGAAGACGAATGACATTGAATAACCATGGTCACACCATTGAGCATTAAAATAATGTGAGAATGAAAGATGAGGCCTACAGTGTTTATAAAGAGCTCTCTTACTAGGTAACGCGGCCTTACGCTGACAGTGACACAGAGATATATGTACCTAAGCTCCACACATACTGACTTAATTAACATCTAATGTCACCTGGTATTGCAGTAAATGTTTATACAAACAATGATATAAAGGCGAAGGCCGCAGTGTTTAGATTTTCATATTAAACTCTTAATTAGTTGAAAGATGACAATTATCACTGGTGGTAATGCAAGCATATACTATTAATTATATAAAAAAATACTCATTTAATGAACAGTTATTATTGTCCTTACAATTTTGTACAATCTTTGCATTGTTACAAATGGGGAAATATCATAAATCTACCAACACAGAACGCAAATGTAGCTTTAAGATGAAATTATATTAACAGTGTGGCAATTTTACACTGAAGGTTAGCATATGAGAAGCAGAATCTTTAATGTTAAGGCCTTAATTTCAAACTTCTAGTTTACACAAATGTTAGTCAGATGGAGCTCTGCTGAAGTGTGAAATCGGTAAAAGTGCAACCTTATGCTTGCTTCCTCTAATACAACCACAAAAGGTGGTGGAATTGCAGCTCTTTTGTGCCACCAAATAGCAATATGTTTTGTGTGCGCTAAGCACTTGAGGGAATAAAAAGGGTCGCCTCTTGCACTTACAATGAATTTACAATTTGTGCTCTGGAGCCAGTACACAATAGCTCTCAAGGGCCAGGCAAATCCTGACGGGCCTTGGGAAAGCTACATGAAGAGCGAAGTTTGCCACTTGGTGGCTAAGCTCCTGCAGCAGAGCAGATGGGCAACGGGTCACACTGAGATCCCGTTGAGATTCAGGATCCAACACGACTGCCGTTTGGAAGGAGTGTGTGCAAATGCTTCCTTTGTCTAATATGCACGCTCTCGGTGGTGTACAGCAGGCTTATGTAGAGTGAAATTGAACATTTTTCCCATTTATTGACCTACTTATATGAATCTGATCTGAACAACATTAAGGTATAATCACTTAAGCAGAATTCCCTCGCCTCAGAACAATGAATCATTTGTATTTTAATAGCCACCTCATTGTTTACATGCTCTCTGAACATTGTACTATCGGGACAATATTCGTATTACTAATAGGAAAATGTTTCTGACATGTGTGATGATATTAAAGTCTAACGCTCCCAGATGAGCTATCATCTCAGCCCATACATTACTCAACATTTCAGTGGGCTCAGATTCCACACCATTTGACCCCTGACCTTCCTGAAAGATGAGCCAAAGGATCAGTTATCTCTTCAGGACAACCATATTGCCCTCCAGGTGCAGGAGAAGCTCAAGACACGGACAGACCACCATGCATGACCTATTTGAACTTACTCAACTGGCCGCCCAGATCTGGGAGGCATTTAACCGAAGCAAAATGATCAGATCAGTATTCAGATTCCTGCTGATTCTGCTCAGGCTTGATGAGATAAATCAAATAAGGTTGTCCTGTTAAATCCTTTTTGACTTTTCCTAATGATCACATTCATTTAAAACATTGTAGCTTCTGTTTTTTTTAGTGAAAGTGTTTGAGACTATTGCACATTTGTTGTCACGTAGACCTTTGCTTTGCCATTTTCCTGCCATATATCAATGTGCCTGCTTTTGACCACTGATCTTGACTGGATATTTCTAGATTTCAACCTAGCAGTTACACTGACATGTAAAAACTCCATAACACCCTCTGCTTGTCACACTGGTACTTGTGCCTCACACTCTACCATGCCACTTCACTGTCAACTGCTGTGTTGTGAATGTTTTACCACCCAAATAATATTTGGTCAACTGTGGTCCTGTGGGCAGAAACTCTGGGAGTTGGCAGCTGGTTGATTTTGTGTGACATGGGATGGACTATAGTCTGTACACATATTCAGTGGATTTATAAGGCAAAACGAACTTATAAAGTGGCCAGTGACATTAAAGTATAACGAATATCTACTAAAGTGGATAGTGAGTGGATACTATGCATACCAGTTGGTAGTGAAACTCTGGTTACAAATATTCCACTCAAAATCCAAGCAAGACATCTGGGGTTCATTTCCCATCTGATTCACATATCATGACTCATGGATGGTGGTCCGTGGAGGTGTGCGTTGCGATTGCGTGAAACCTGACAACTGTCAGCGCTAGTTGAGCAAGAGGAACACATGAGGCCACCTGAAACTTCCCATGTTCACCTCGCCACCTGTCTTCGTGTTGAGCAGGAGACCTGCTTGAGAATGCCAGGCTTTCCATAAAGACAGCACCGTCAGCATCAAATGTCACAAACGTCTCCAGGTTCAGCGTGGGCCAGGCGAGAGCAAGAGTGAGAGCAGGACAGAGAGCTTTACATCGTCTTAGCTGACTCTTCACATTCAGACAAGACAATTAGGAATAAAACAAAGACTCTTACAGGACTGAAAGAAAAAAAAGACTTTAAACAGCGTAAAAAAGGTTGAAATTTCCTTTTTATAAAGCCACCAGTGATCCTCAAGCCCTTGGGATATAGCACTTTGTTCGCATGTCGCAGAGGGATAGATAATTTTGTCAGTTTTTCTTTTGTTTGCTCTGGTTTGTTTACGCTTATTTTTTTCTTCTTTCCTTTTTTAATAGCTTCTGAACAAGTTTTCAGGAACATTTAGATGCCAACTTATGAAGCTGCTATAGAGAAGAATGTATAAAGCTGCATGAAGATGATGTGGTGGATACTATATAATGTCTAAAATATTGGCTAAATCTGAATAGTGCGTAGTGTTGCTACAGTTTCAGTGTGTACACTGTTTTTCTCAAATGCAGAACAGTAAAATCAACCAAATCACCTTTGACTATGGGTCTAAACTTTAGATTGGAATATTTTACATTTGCAGTAGGTGGTTTAATTCAGAATAAACAAAAGAAAAGTCAGTCTAGTTGGTTGCTAGTGGCAAATTAATATAAAAAGGTAATCAAAATAAAGTGTTGAACACTCCTTGCTTTCCCAGCCTCCCAAAG
This sequence comes from Hepsetus odoe, assembly GCA_017165825.1. Lineage (NCBI taxonomy): Eukaryota > Metazoa > Chordata > Actinopteri > Characiformes > Hepsetidae > Hepsetus > Hepsetus odoe. The sequence goes on along the minus strand of CM029379.1, from coordinate 7,527,487 downwards.
AGTCAGACAGATATGTTTTAATCTGTCCATATTCTTGCACAAATCATCTCAGCAATGCAATCCTCCTTAAATGAGTGCTTTTAATGAATGCAAATGCACTAAGCATTGCAGTGTCTCTCCCGCCACTGCGGTAGGGCTAGAAGAAGAAACAAAGGGACTAAAGGGCCTAAAATAAACACATGAAAAAAATCCACCCATGTGAAAGAATGGCCTGCAGCTGTGTGTTTAACCTATCTAGCAGCTCCAATCAATGTCGATCCTCCACCTCCTCTCTCCTTCATGTCTGCAGCCTCCGCTAAAGAGGGAGCCACTCGTTTTGTCGCCCTATGAAACATGCACAAACTAATAGGATGAGATATAAAAAGGAAAAAAAAAAATATGCTGACAGTAAATCATATTACATTCCTAATAAGCATTAACTGGATAACTGGGTCAAAGCGGTATTATCTTAATTGATTTTTTTCTAAAGAAACCTGACAGGAAAATGTCAATGCTTGAATATTTCTTCATGCATCATTAAAACAAGATTGGCTTTTAACAAAAGGAGATTCCTGTGCCGAATTGATTCTTGCTCCAGGCTGCCTGCAAGTAAGTGTATTACATAAAAATCTATACAGGATATTAAAACGACGCTATTCGGTAAGACAGTTACAATTAAAAGCTGACACCCTCCCTCATCCCCCTCTATTGTTCAGGCTTCGGCAGCCTGCCCACAAATGCATTGGTGCTCTGCTGAGAGGCAGACTAATCAATGGAGGCGCACAGAGGCGATGGGTTACGAGACTGGCAGCAAGGGGTAATTGAGCTGTTCTGGCTTCTGCAGTTGACATGTAAGAGTTTCTTTCTCACAGATCCACTAACCAGAAAGTGACAGGGCATGCCTGGTCTGAATAGATTGACCTATTGGTCTAAACTGTAAGATCACTGGTTGAATTCAGCCTCTTCTTCTAGGATATGGTGAAAAAAAGACATATTAAAGCACTCAAGAATTTAATTACCAATAACATGCTTGATGTATATGTAAAAGCAAAGCAGTTTGAACACCTTTCTATAGTTTTCAGCAATTTGCTGTACATGCACACCAGTGAGCCTTGGGCAGATCCTTCCTTGGACCTTTTAATGACATAACTGGAAAATCCCCCCAGACCTGCTCTAATCATCACAATTTGTCAAACAGATCGTAACTCTTTTCCATTTTTCCAGCTTTTAGCACATAAACTTAACTGACTGTTCACTTGCTGCCTACTATATCCCACGTCTTGACAAGTGCCATTGTAACGAGACAACACCATTTCAGTGAGCCTTGGGCACCCAGGATCCTGTGGCTAGTTCATGGGTTGTTCTTTCTTTAACCTGTTATGGTGGTAGGCACCACTACTTACTGGGAAAACCCTGCAAAACCATTTTTTGCAGATGCTCTGAGCCAGTTATCTATCCATCACAGTCTAGCCCTTGACAAAATCATTCAGATCCTAATGCCTATTTGTTTCTGCTTTAAGAACTAATTATTCACTTGCTGCTTTATTTATCCCACCCCTTGAAAGACACCATTGTTAGAAGATGATTATTGTTATCGTGTAATTGATTATAATGTGGCTAATTTGTAGAATCAAATCAATGGCATTCTCTTCTCCCATCCGTTATGGACGATTGCTGCATAAGTTAAGAAAAGCTCATATAGTGCCCACTGAGCTGAAGCAACGGGTAGCGATTTCTAATAAAGCAGATTGACTGTCATGACTTTACTGACACCTGGTCTGGCCTGGACTTTGTGCTGATTCCTCAAATCTTTTCAAATATTTTTGTCTAGGATTGCATCTCAGTGATATCTGAGGAGGAGCTGAGGCAGCGCTAAGCAAAGGACTGCCAAATTTCTGTCAAGGGAGTCACACTATCAATGAATATCTGAATATGGTCATCAGCTACTGGAAAAGCATTAGGGCATCTACATTCCCTGCATGACTCACTTTAAAATGTGTCATTTGTCTTTTACAGAGATTCAGAGCAGGATGAAGTCCCATGTCATGCAACTCACCTTTAAGGTGTTGCATTCTAGTAAAACATGACATGGTCTAAGTAGCATTTTTGCATGCCTGAAACACTTGTTGAAATCTAAGTACATTACTCCTTATAAACGAATAATATATATGAAGATAATATGCAAGCCAGAGGGGTGTTACATCTACAATTACCAGCTGAGTTTCAGTTTTAGTTTAGTTATTGTCAAAGAAAAGTTTGAGGAAGCCAGCCTATTTTTGACATTTTCCCAATGAAATGAATTTCTTGCCTTTACGTTTTAAATTAAAAAGCTTTTAAGCAAATAACTTGCAACAGTTTGAATAAATGTTCAATAGTTGGGGTATATTTCACAACACTTAGGTTCTTGGAGAGCAGGTTCAGATTGTGTAGTAGTTTAAACATTTTGTCTACCAAATCATTGTTGGAGGATTGAGGTTTGACCTTTCAGCTGAACAAGTGTCAGTATTGTTTTTTGGATCAGCACTATAAACACAATTAAACACAAAAAAAGAACAAACAAAACAAAAGAAATCAAATCTTGGAGGAATAACCTTTCTATAAAGGAAACATGGAAACCATTATTCCTTCAGTTCTGCATTGTTTACAAAAAAACATTATAAGGTACTATATAGCAGTTTTTACATGTTACGTTACTGCAACCCCCCTGCAACCCCAGTTAGGAAAAGGGGCTCAGATCATGAATGAGTGGAAGTCACTTCAAACTGAAAAAAGGTGTTTGTATTAAGGTTAGCTGTCCCAGCGCTTTTGATACAATTCTGTATCTGTGAAACTGTAGAGCTCTGGCAGCATCCTCAGCGCTAGAGAGAGACTGACAGAGATATGGAGAGAGTGAGACAGACAGAGACGGAGAGACAGAGACAGAGACAGAGGGAGAGGGATATTGGCACAGACGCCCGACAAGTGTGGTGGAATAAATGAGTCTCACTGACACGCCGATACTCATCAAGCGACTTCCCACTGAGAGCCATCAGTTAAGACCCAATAAAGATGTTGGGGCTGAAGGAGACACACACACACACACACACACACACACACACACACACACACACACACAAACACACACACACACACACACACAAACACACACATACAGCCTGTTGACAGCTAAAGCACTCAGATGCACTATTTGTTTGCAGACACATGGGGCCAGTGGATTTTTTACTCCTTATTTTTATTTGTCAGGTTATATTTCAGGCAGGAATCTGCACATCTGATACAGTTAAACTGTACTGATGTGCCAAGTTTAAGTTCTGGAAATAAAGATTTGGTACCCATGTGTTTTTTGTTTTTCATGACAAGTGTAACAAGTGTAATTTACTGTTAAATGTATGAAGTGTTTATCCCACGCACGCTTCTTAATTTGGGTGGATGTGTGTGAACCACTCTCTTTTCAGTTACATGTAGGGAGGAATGTAATGCCAGCACACACACACACACATGCACACACACACACACACACACACACACACACAATCTAACAGAAGTGCAGAGTTTGCTTTGTAGTTACAAATTCAGCTTGTGTCTGGAGTAGGAGGACGAGTGTGTTGTGAGTTTGTGCGAGTGCATGTGTGTTTGTGCAGGCGTCTACAATGCAATATTCATGACAAGCACTGCAGCAACTTGTCTGTTTTCTGAGCAGCTGAAAAGAGAGAGAGAGAGAGAGAGAGAGAGAGAGAGAGAGAGAGGGAGACAGAAAGTGAGAAAGAGACTCACCTGACATCTGCATATGCCATTCAGCATTTGCAAAGGGGACATGCTTGTGCTTGTGCAAGACTTCCTAAACACTTTGAGGTCAACAAATTATTAATATTTAGCATCAGTACTGATGACAGCATGGCGTCCTCTTGGGAGAAGGAGAAAAGAGGAGAGGAGAGGAGGAGAAAGGAGGTGAACAGAGGGGAGGGATGGAGCGAGGAGCAGAGGGAGACAGAGGAGACGAGAGCTCCAGGGGTCTCATCTCTCCTCGATGCTGAGCTTGTTTGGCAGATGGAGCTGTCAGTTTGGCTCTCCACTTAATGCCTTCATGCATATGGCAGGCTCCTTTAAAAACTCACGCTCATGTATTATCTATGGTGCTAAAAACAGGCAAGGTGGGGCGGGGGGAAGGGGTGGGGGTGTGCCGGGCATATCACAGGAGTTTAAACTTCTGTAAACAACACAGGCCGTCGGCGTAAGACGTGATTTCGCTGTCAGGAGCGGCAGGAACATATGGGCTGGGACAGGAAGTGGCTGCGTACCTGCACGAGGCGCCCACCTCCTCCTCCTCCTCCGGCAGGCGGATGAGGCTGAGACATGATGTCGTGTGACAGTGAGAGACAGATGAGGTATGGGAGGGCTAGGGGGAGGGGAAAAGGGTAGTGATTACTTTTTCATGAGCTACCTGACAACTCATGTCCTGACCACTAAAAGAGCAGACTCGATACAAGGGAACAACTCCATTGCTACTGTTTTATGAGGAAGGTCTGCAGAACCATGGGGTGACAGGATTGTGGCAGGGTGGGGTTAGCATTGACTGGAATGAGGATGCAATCAGGTTTAGACTAGTTGAAAACTGGGATGGAATGGGGTGGAATTTGGACACATAGAGAACAGGGGAGAACAGCAGGAAATGGGAAGAAGATGTCATGTGACTGTAGGGAGACAGGATGGAGTAAAGTTGGACCAACACAGGACAAGATAAAGTGATCATCATCATCATAGGTGTGATAAAGACAGCGTGGGACAGGATGATGACTTATCAAGATAAAACTGGGAAGATATATCATAAGAAGAGGACGGGAAGAAAAGATGATAAAAGCTATCAAAATTAGGGGGGCACTGAATAAGGGACAAGATGGGGTGGACAAAAGGACAGAACTGTATGAGGAAGGAAATAAATAGGGTTTGGATGAAGGACAGGATAGGACATGGAGAGAACCAGGACAGGTGGACAAAACCGGATGGAGATGGGATTTGAAACTGTGGGATGGAATGTGATGGGGACTAATTCATTTGGAACTATTCTTTTATATGACTCAGGAATAAAGATTCATCTCAGTATGAAACATACCATTCTTTCGTTCACCTGACCACCACACTTTGTCAAGAGGAGAAAAACTGATTTGTTCAAGAATCGTAAGAACAGGTGGTGAGGTCTGATTCTCTCGTTCACTTTTCTCCACTACATATTCATCAGTATATGACTCCAATGACTGATCACTCTTTCATCATCAAAGTGGTTAGAATTGTTACATCAGACCTATGTTAATAGGGAAGCTAGCCAACATAAGCTGATCAACATTTTTATTGTTAGCTTGATGTGTGTAGTATAGCATCTGGTGTTTACTTTGCAGTTTCTTTTGGAAAGAGTTCATACACTAAGCGTCTTCAATGACCAGGCAGGCTAAAGTTAATAGTTGTCATAGAATTATCAGTTATTTCAACCAAATAACTGACTAGATCTGCGATGGGCTGGCGACCTGTCCAGGGTGTGTCCCCCGTCCTCGCCCTGTGTGCGCTGGGTTGGACACCAGCACTCCCCTGCGACCCCGTTTGGGACAAGCGGCAGATAATGGATGGATGGAACTGACTAGATTGCTTAGGAGCTAAAAAAAAAAAAAAAACAAGTTAAGCAAACCATTGTGTGTTTTAGTCATTCTTAGAGTATTAGAGTCCTGTTTTTACTGCCAGCAATCAGATGACACTGCTGGCACTCTAGTTCCAGTGAACAACACTGACAAATTATTTGTCAAAAGATACAAAAATCCAATAAAAGTTTCAAATTTTAAGAAAGGTTGTGCCAGTCTAATACCTTTAAAGCCTGAACGAATGTATCACTCCTTCCAAAAGGAAACCCTGCCAGTTTGAAGGCCCTACCAATAAGCTAAGTATGGGTCAGATTTATGTAAAATGGCTTTGATCAGAAAAAGAACAAAGCTATGAACAAAGCTATTAAGTTTTAGCACTTACATGTTACATTAGCACGTACATTGGGGAAGATATAAGCAACATTTCTTGTTCCGATGTTCTGCTTTCTGTATTTTTCCAGCGCACACACTGCGAAATATTCTTGAGCCTAAGAACTACTTAATCATGCCACATGTAAGGCAGATCCATCAGAGGAGAGGAAGGAGGAAGAATGGAAAGAGTAATTAATCAAAGCTAATGCTACAGACAGATGATTTGGGCTAAAAAAAAAAAACAAAAAAAAAAAAACTAAACGAGAAAAAAATATATACAGGAACAGAGTGATATATTTTTGTAATGATGCTCTTCACTTTCACAACTGCTCCATCTCCCAGAACACTTCACAACTGTAATCCTTTTGAAACCAGGGCATGAGGTTTAGCTTTAAAAGGGCGAAGAAAAAAGAAAACCTGCAGTCTGATCAATAATTAAGCCTTTCCCTTTCGTCTGTCATCATGTGGCCCTGTAACAACAGCCTGCATGACTGACAGATCTGGAACGTTTGATGATGGACTGCTTTCGTTCCGGAGGTCAGCGCTGCATGTCTCTGAATTCAGTAGCATCAGAGGTAAAGAACAAGTACCTATCAACTGTATGCATTTCTTATAATCATCATCATAACTATTACTTTTTTTCCATCTTCTAGTATGTTCTGCTGTTCTCTATGTTTAAACCCATTTTTTATGCTCACTGATTTTAGAGCAGAGTAGCTGAATCAATAAAACATTTTCATGAATTGATTTTGTAATGGGCATAAGTCTATAGCGTTGAGTGCATAAAAATATCAAGAGCAACATTGCTGACTACTTTTTTTTGGAAAAGCCCAAAAAAATAAGTTACTAATGAATCTGATTCTGCACACCTTACAATGTACTGTACTTTGATTATGTTACCTCACAACTTAAACTTCAGTCCTAAAACCAACTTATTTTCCAGAATTGGATGTGACTTGTCTTAAAGACGAGGGACATCCCGCTGAAAATGTGTAAGAACTGAAACAAAAGTTTTGACATCACTGGATTGGTTCTCAGACAAAGGTAGTGACGTTAGTAAAGCCTAATAAAGGTTTTTTATAGCAAGAGAACAGTCACTTCATGAGGTTGATGCATTAGAAGCATGGAAAAATGGGCTGGCATACATTTCTAAATGACCAGTCTGTGATGGCTGTGATGATTCTGTTAAATTGTTTAGTATTTACCAAAGACATTATAAAGAAGGGCATCATGAGCATCTGTGATTCACTGAATGAGCCAGGGGAGTGAAAGCCAGCTCCTCTCTTCCAGTGACAGTGATGATCTACTGTGGTAGTCGTTACTGAAAAATAATGTTCAATTGCATTGACATGCCAAGATGTCAGCAAGGTTTGAGGACAATAGAAAATGTATTGGCAGAGATTCTGACACTGCAGAACCACAAGCTCCCATTGGGTGCATTCACCAGGAATAAGTATAACACATTTTATGGAAACAGATAAATATGACTGTAATTTTTGGAAACATATAACAGTTCTCTACATTTTCCCAATTTCAGCACTGCATAATCATTGTGGAGATGTTGGTGGCTGGTTTACATCATTAGGGCTTTTCTCATTTATGCTTACTATAGACACAGAACTAGCCTAGAAATAAACCTGTTTGAGTTTTAGTGAGAAGCCCTCAAACCAGCCAATATTTTGTAACAGGTGTTGTAATGTTAGAATAAGGTATACACATAGCATAAGACTCAGTTCTGTCAAAACTGGACTGGATTATCATGCACTCTGAAGCCTAACGCATCTTGGCCTGAGAGGTGCTGCTCCTAATGGCCAGATTTACCATACTGTGCGGCCGGTAGCTGCTTGTTATGGCCGTTATGAAGAGAGACGGGCCGGTAAATAAAGCTGACGGTAATGGAGGAATCGATGGGCGTATTAAGGGCTGGGGAAATATTGATCAGACCTATCAATAATTCAGAAACACTAAAAAGGCTCACACTTGGCTTGCCAGACTGTCTTTTGGTATGTGTGTGTGTGTGTGTATGTGTTTCGAATTGCCGTTGTCATCATGAAACCAGCAGCTCCCTGCTGTCCTTCTCATCATTTTTCAGACCCCTTTGCACTATTCCTCACGTCTCCCTCTCGTTTGGGAGCTTGCGGCCGTGTTATTCTGATGCATGGCAGATAAACGACTCCTTTTATTTATAGCTTGGACAAGGAATGACAGCTGCTGTTTATTCGGCGTGTCGGAAAAGTTATTTTCAGCACGTCAGACGCACGGCGAATGTGGAGAGGCGGTTTGCCTTCGCTGAAGGCGGCAGGGCCGCAGAGAGAGAGAGGGAAAGAGAGAGAGAAAGAGAGAGAGAGAGAGAGAGAGAGAGAGAGAGAGAGAGAGAGAGAGAGAGAGAGAGTGGAAAAAAGAAGGGCTTGGCCTAATAAACTGGCATCCCCCCTCGGTGTGCGGTGTGTAGCGAGTGTTATTCATTATTCATGCTCATTAAACTGGAGTCCTCCTAAGAGCTCTGGCTGCCAGCTCCCTGCCAAAGTCTGCTGGGTTTGTGATGTGCCCACTTGAGACCGACAGGATTTAAATCCAGGACACTACTACTGAATAACGAGCAGAAAAACCATCCCCATCACACACACACACACACACACACACACACACACACACACACAAGTACGGACACACATAGCTTCCAAATTCATCTAAACACATTTGACAAAACAGACAATTATTCCTCCACCTCTTCCCCCCTCTGTAACCCACCCTCCCACACACGCACACACAAAACAAGACATACACAAACTTACATATGCATACACTCATAAACAAACAAAACAAACAAACAAGCAAAATCTATTAAAATACATAAAAAGGTGCACATTTTGTACAAGCTTGGGTTTTGTGTGATAGAGTGCAATGCCAAGGCACATGTATTGTGTTCTTTTCAGCCCCCATGGCATTAGGCTTTGATGCCCCGCGCCGTCGCTCGTCTGCTCTGAACATTTGTAAAAACATAAAATGCACTGAGAAGCATCTCGCGTTTCCCGGACCTCCTGCCGTCTCAAGATTTTCTCACCGTTCCGGCTCCGAATGAAAGCACCGCGGCCTGCGGCTCTTAGTCTATGCAGGCGGGAGGCCGGCAAGTGGTCCGAGGTGTAAAAAAAAAGCACTACGAGTGGCCAGATTCAGTTTGTACAGAACAACTGGCCATGCCGTCACCCCTCAGCCTCCCTGCTGGAATGCTGAGACGCTTTATAAGCAGAAACTTCTTCATTTCCCATCTCCAACAGATGAGTGAAGAGCGGAAGTGGTGTCCAGGAAACTATTATTTATTGGGATGTGCATGCCCATAGGCCCTGGCTGCACTGAGGGTCTGTCTTAGGGGTCTGAACAGCTTGGATAAATAAAGCTTTGTGCAGGTAGGGAGCTAGCGCTTTCCCATATGTGCATGTGTGGAGCGGCAGCACGGACTCTGGCCAGCTCTTTCATATACTCCTAATGTACTGGAAAGCCGGCCACAGTCAAGCGCAGCGGGCTGTGGTCCAGAACAGAGCCAGCCTGAGAGAGAGAGAGATAGCGAGAGAGAAGGAGAGAGAAGCCATGTGGGTGGAATACCCAGTGGACTGCTCGTTGTCAGTTTGGGTTATGTTTTAATAGTGGACACTCCGGGGCTGGACTGGAGCGAGACGATGTCAGAAACAAGAGGTCTAAGCAAACACAGCGGCTGCAAGAGCCCCCTCATTTATCATGGGCCCGTCACAAACACACACACGCACTCCAAGAGTCGACGGGGCCGTGCGCTCTCGTCTTCTGTAGGCCTCATCCAGGAGATATCTAAACCATTTCCTTCTTTCTGTTGTCAAATCCAGAAGCCCAGCCTAAATTCATGTTCCAGATTCAAACAGAATCATCAAATGAATGGAACTGGAAACATTGTCATCACATATGCTTATCAGTTGTTAACTGATTTAACTAAATTTCATTCATGTTTCCAAACTTCTGCCTAGTTCTGTTATGAGATGAGTCCTTTAAAGTTGTGTATAATGGTGTGTAAGTAGAGAAGCATACTGTATCAAATTTACTTTAACAATGTTGATAATATTTATTTGATTAATTTAGGGGTCATGATTTCTACCATTAAGTCATAATTTTAGTTATTATCCAAATTGTGATTTTACATTGGAAAAATGGTGATTAAATGGTAGCAAACCTCGAAAAATAATTCTAAAAAGTAATTGTATGCCTAATGACATTCTGCACGTGAAGGTGTTTTTAAAATGATGTTTTAAGCCAAAACCGGATCTCAAAAGCATCACAAAACATCTCAAATAAATGACCTTTAATAACTTTGCTAGGCTGCTTTTAGAGATGAGCAATTTTATGAAAGTCTTGTAAACTAGAGGAGCATTTCTGACTTGGCAATTTTTCATAAACCTAAACCTTTTTTGCATTTTTTTATATGAATGGCAAATGGCTAACTAATAAATGCTAATTGTACTTTAAACTTTTAAACTCTGTACCATCAACTTTAACCTCTACCCTCCCCTGTGAATTTAGTGAATTTAGGTTGCAGTGAGTTGATTATGTACTTCACTGCTTCTCAAGCTTCTCTTGCTGTGGAAGAACAAACAGCACTTCAAAGGCAGAGTGTTTGACTAAAATAAGGTGAGGGTGAATGCAAACATGCATTCAATATTCCTCCTTTTTTCCATCTCTCTTTAAAAGGATCCGCTTGCTCAGATCAAAAGCCTAACCTTTCGACCGTAGAGAACTCCCTCACCAGGGCTTGATTTTCTAAATACAACTTTTCGCGGCAGCTCAGGACCTCCGGAGGGCACGTCTCATCTCTTCTGGGGAACTTTACAAATGCCACATGTTTGCAGGTTGGAGAAGAACAAGTAAGTGCAGCTAAAACAACAAGCGTCAATTAGCGATTTTCACAGCGTGTTTTTGATTCCACTGTGGTAAATCCATGGCCCTTTAGTCAAAGAAGCAGGAGAAGCTTCTTCAGGCCACTTTGGGACAAAGCTCTATGAATAACCCTAGACTCCGATCAGAACTAAAACCAGTGTGTTCGAAAAACGGGCATTTCAGAATCATTGTCAATGACTGCCACATTTATGCCGCAGGCAGATGTAGCGCTCATCCACTTTATTCTACGCAGTTTTCCAATAATCTACTTTATGAGCCCCCTCTCCCTTACAGCTCCTTTATATAGGTGTAAAATTACAGACTGTATCTGTTGTCACGGACAACATGTCATCCATGCTGCACACCATCCTTTTACATTTATCATTGCTCAATTTATAACCACAGGATTTTTTACCAGATATTATTTGTGTGGTGGACTATTCTCAGTACAATAGTGAAAAGCTTGATTGTGAATGTGAAATGAGTATTTTTCTTTTTCATTTTTATGCATATATTCCAACTCCAAGCTGTATAAATTTGAACGCTGATTGGATTTAAGCAGATCAGGTGATGTGTATTTGTGTAATGAGGGAAGGTGTGTCCTAAGGAGATCAACACCCTTTATCAAGCTGTGCAGAATTGTTAGGCATAGATAGAGCTGACTGTGAAAAGACAAAATTGTCTTTCAGAGGAATAAAGCTGAGATATTGGGGCATGATCACAGAACCATCACACGGTTTGTTGCAAACAGACAACCGGGCTGCAAGAAAGGTGTTTAGAAACAAAGGCGCAAATAAACTGCCAAAGACTTGAAAACAAAATCAAACGTGAAGCTACCAGGAACCCACTATCCTGCAGTGCTGTCATATTCCAGAAGTGTACCTACCTGGAGTGTCCAGAAGTACAAGGTGTTCAGTGTTCAGAGACATGGCCAAGGTAAGGAAGGCTGAAACCTGACAACCACCGAACAAGACACATCAGTTGAAAAGTCAAAACTGGGAAAAGAAATATCCCAAGACAGATTTTTCAGGTTTCATGGTCTGATGAGATGAGAGTGACTCTTGACCAGATGGATGGGCTTGTGGTTGGATCAGTAACAGGCACAGAGCTCCACTTCCACTCAGACGCCAGCAAGGTGGAGGTGGGGTACTGGTATGGCCTGGTATTATTAAAGATGAGCTGGTTGGACCTTTTTGAGTTGAAGCTAGACTCAAAATCAAGTCCCAAACCTACTGCCAGTTTTTAGAAAACTAAAGAAGACCATGATTTTTCTGCAGGAGGATGCTCCATCACATGCATGGAAGTTCTCCGCTGAGTGGCTACCCAGTAAAGGTCTTAAAGATGAAAGAATGATGACATGGTCACCTTCCTCACCTGATCTAAACACAATTAAGAACTTTTTGACCTTCTTAAACAGGAGATTTAAGAAGGATCATCAACAGATCAAGAAACTGACAGTAGGTAGGGGTTTCCAATGAAGTGGACAGGGTCTGTAGTGCATTCTGAACTGGAAGGATCATTTATACTACAAATTATGCCACATCTTTTTAAGTTCCTAGCCATAACCTTTTGCTCTTACATCTTAATTTTAAGTGCAGGGCTCTTCTTCCTTATTCACACATTGGAGCTAACAGCGCAGCTCATCTGGTCAATGGAGATGATCTGGTCAAGGGAGAAATCATGTTTTGGAGTATTTCATGCAGATAATGCAGATAAGGCTAATGCCTTTAAGGAGTACATTTGTTATACATGTATTAAGACATTATTCTGACAAGTACGATTTCCTGTGTGTGTAGTGTTTGCTACACCTAATTCAACAGAACTTTAATCTCAGAAACTATAACTTTTCTGTTTCTAATGAAACTGGCCATGTTTTGGGGGATAGAAAAAAAAATGTTACTTTTTCCAGCATGCTGGGAAAATTTGTTCTCCACAAAGAACTGCACACACAGAGAAGCTACACACAGAGGCCTGTCATCAAGGAAGAGGGCAGCTATGAGGAATTTAACCAAATTAATTAAAAGCAGATTTAAACCCCTAAGCAGCTCTGTGATGGGAAATCAGATGAAGGGCTAACATCATGCACTAATATAGAACCAGTTAACCTCTTCATGGTTCACATGCCAAAATACATGGTGTCTAACAACCAACCTCAAAACCAACCTCTTTTTTTCTCTGTCACTCTCACAGGCCCAAACATTTTTCATCTTTTCGCATAGTTCTTCCATAGCTAATACTGGTTTTGCTTTGTTTATATGTTATATATTTAAAAGTGAAAGTGACTATTCTTGTCATTGCAAGGCCACAGCACAGCAAACCACAATGAATTTGGACCTCTGCTTTTAACCCATGCATACACCATGCAGCAAGGGGCAGCTATGAAAGCTGCTGGGGAGCAGTGACAGGGACGGTACCTTGCTCAAGGGTACCTCAGGGCAACCTTCTAGTAAGGGGTTTGAACCCACAATCTTCCAATCTTCTGGCAAACTCCCCAACCACTAGGCCACCGCTGCCCTGTTAAATACACTGCCATGACTCATTACATAATTACATTACATTACAAGAGTTACATATTGAATTACAAGTTCTTTCAGTTTGGGAATGTTTGAAACATGCACTTTTCCCTAATACAATTTACTGAGAATATTGCGAATTTACAACACGCTTTTGCTATTGCCAGTAAGAACTGTGATTTCTAAAGGTTAATCTCCCACCTTCAGATCACTTTTTTCGATGTCAGAAGTGAGAGATTTCAGCACGGATCAGTGTGTGTGAGGGGACTCCTTCGAGCAGCAGGCTTGTCAGATTCTGTCACGGTATTTCCATCCCCAGGCAAGCGGCTATGATGGCTGACTTCATTCCCCCTTCCCATTCCCCCAATCGCTCACTAAATAAATCAATACTGTAAATAATTGGAAGATGGGTGTCTAAATAGCCTTCTGTGCCTCAGAGGTGTAGCCAACACTGAACTGCAAGAGGCATGTTTACTTCCGATTCTCACTCAAGAAGAAGAAATTTGAGCAAATGTTTGACACATTCATGTCCTTCCAGTTTTCCCCATTAACTCATGCAACAATATTTTCAAGTTAAGAGTAATTTTTGCATCATTTTATCGTAAGGTCTGGTGTCTCCTTTGCCAGTAAACCATTCTATTTGCATTTTTTTTTAACATTTTTCATTCAAACTGAACTAATGAGCTGAGAGATTTCCCAAAACTTGCAGTTGGCGAACATCATTCCAAGTCATTACAGAGCATTGATTCAATATCCAGTGCATAAAGCACACTGAGTCCCATTTTTGGAAACTCCTGCCTCAAACATCCACTGTATTCTGGCTATTGTGAACTCCACTTACTTGGATTCACTATATAGGTGTGCAGTTGCAGATACTAGCCTGTCTGTTCACGACTAGTCTGTACAGATATGCCTGGTACAGTCGCAAAGTTTTTCTTTTCAACCACATTAATGCCACTGTTGGATTGTATCTACCACCCAAAAATCAATGCTGAGGAACTCCAAATGTCCATCAGCAGTCTGTAACTGTACAGCAGCAAGGTGCTTCTATTGAAGTGGACAGTGAGAGTGTTTTGGTTGACAGGTTGGGTTACTCAAGAGGTCGTTCCGGTTCATCTCCGACTCTATAAAAAAAGCAACTCTTTATCTTTCTTTTCCATCTCCTCGTGTGATAAAACGTCTCATTAATTAGCCGCCTCATAACCATTACGTTAAGCTACGTGGTTGGAACATCACATTAAGTGCTTTAAAAGTTGTTCCTGTGCTTGTGTGATGCTGCCTTTGCTGCCCACACCGGTGTGAATCACATCCTTAAGTGTGAGCTCTTTTGATAGCAATGTCAAAATTAAATTATGAGCCTGGGGAAATAGTGCAATCATACGGACAATCTTCATTTTTATGATCACACACAGCACACACACACACACACACACACACAAAACACTCTGTGCCCTGCTTTATGAGCCATCTTAAACCCATTTAAATAGCGGCAGTAAAGAAATGCAATTATTAATAAAAACCCTTATTGTTCAGTCATGCAGATCTTATATCCCACTTTCATGCAAGTTTGTGTGTGTATGCCTGTGTGTGTGGTTGGGTGGGTGGCTGCAATTCAAAGGACATACATAGGAAGATGGTGGCTTCATATAATAATATTGCATTGTAGAACAACATACATTATGACGTCCACTGCATGAGTGCACACACTAACGCTGAAGCACATGACCTCCACATGCTTTTTGCTGCAGTATAACATCTATGGGGAGAGTTGAGAACAACGGATAGCACAGACATAAGAGCTTACAGAGCATAACATGATAACATTATATTCCAGCCATATACTATCTTGCCTAACTAATACATTTTAGGGGCTAAATTGCATGTCACTGTTGCCCTCACACAGTTTATGTGCACAAAGAACACTTGACTAGAAAATCTTACATTATAAATGATTCCTACCCATGT
Organism: Hepsetus odoe; assembly: GCA_017165825.1. NCBI lineage: Eukaryota > Metazoa > Chordata > Actinopteri > Characiformes > Hepsetidae > Hepsetus > Hepsetus odoe. The sequence continues at coordinate 7,512,132 of CM029379.1, read as the reverse complement.
GGAGCTGGAGATTGTGGCTCCTTTTTGATAGAAGATTGCTTTTTTTTGCGGAGTAAATCAAATAAACCGTTATTGTAAGTTGTTTTGGATGGCTGGTGCCCAGCATCATTTGGTAGTTCCCTTCCTAACACACACTAGACCTTACAATTAACAGGTAAGTTGAACCAGATGTACTTGAACAGAAAAATCACTAAACTGTGCTGAAAATTGCTCATACTTTGGGCACATATAGTCAAGCCCTTCATCAGTGGTCAGTTTTTGACCACAGAGCTACTCCTGGTTGGATATTTTTTGGGTTGTGGAGCACTTATAAACTAGCAGTGACACTTGGGTTGAAGAATTCCCAGTAACTCCACCATGACACACCTTCTACACACACCACTGCCATATTAGTGTCACTGCTGAGCTGACAATGGTCCAAAGTATCGGCACAAGCAGCAATCCTGCAGTCCGAAACTGACTAATGATGAATGAAGTAGAATTTGGCTGACAAACTATCCGACACTTTCTAAATATCACTACAGCTTTCAGGATCGCAAAACTCGCTGAGAGTTTAAATAGCTGTGTTCAATGAGCAAAGATATTGTTTATTACACTAAATAAACTCCTGCTTTGTTGAAGTAAAACAGTTAATCACGCAGACTTTTTGTGGAATCTGACACCACCGTGAAAATAGTTTGCGCTTTTTGTGTAAGATTTGAAGATTTTATACGTTTTTTTTTTGTCTTTTTTCTTTTAAACTAAGCAAAACTATCAGTGATAGTAAGAGTTTTCTGAAGATTCTTCATGGGGAGGGAGCAAAGGTGAAAACTATAGCAACCACAAATTTGTCTGGAATGAATGGAAATTTTCAAGGATAGTGCTGAATATTGGAAGGTGGTATTTAGAGAAAGAGAGAAAAATGGAGAGAGAGAGAGAGAGAGAGAGAGAAAGTGAGAGAAGGCCCATACTTCAACTGTTGCTTTATTTGTGTTCTTGACAATATGGGGGATGTAGCTGAAATGTGTTTAGAAGCAAAAAAATCTAGAAAAGAAAGAATAATAACGTATAAAATATAAATGTAGAATTATGCTTTGTGAATAATTCATGATTAATATGATTAATTAATATAGCAATGGTGAGATATGTTTTTGTAAATCAATCCTAGGTCCATATAATCTTTATATAAATTAAACTACTACAAGAGCATAGTTGCTTAATATTGCTGGTAATAACAACATTGTCAGTGAGATAAAAATTTCTCATTTGGTTTGTGGTTGTTGTCCATCTGTGCCTGAAGGTCTTGACTAAACTGACCAGAACCTGCAGCATAAGCGGCTGTGTTTCCTAATAGATTTTGAAAATGGAAGACAGTCCTGGGCCTGGAACTATCTATCAATTGTAAGAGGCCTCATCTCAAGCCAGAAAAAAAAAATGTTCCGCTCACTCTTCACACTACACAGCTGATGCAACCCTCTTAAGATGTAATTTTATTCTCTCCATGAGATTTCTCTTTGAGTCCGTCCTCTCTCTCTTTCTCTTTGTCTCTCTCTCTCTCTCTCTCTCTCTCTCTCTCTCTCTCTCTCTCTCTCTCTCTCTCTCTCTCTCTCTCCATCAGGGAGG
>CM029379.1:7493963-7505583 GCA_017165825.1 Hepsetus odoe | reverse complement strand
AGAGAGAGAGAGAGAGAGAGAGAGAGAGAGAGAGAGAGAGAGAGAAAGAGTAAGGAGCCAACTGCAAAGATTATATTTTCCATTGGCGTAATACGACATGACAGGTTTATAAAACTTGCCACTTGCAGTTGAAGGGCTGGAAATTGACTCAGGCAGCGGTAAGCGATAGCATATTCGACTTTAAACAATGCCTTTAATGATGGGATTATTGTGTTACTGGAATGGAAATAAAACTTTAATTCCCTTGGCGAAGGGCGATCTGCATGCTTCAGTGTGCACGCGCTCAAAAGGGGATTTCGTCTGGCATTCCCATGGCCTAGTGCTCCAAAGCCTCCCTCTCTCTCTCTCTCTCTCTCTCTCTCTCTCTCTCTCTCTCTCTCTCTCTCTTCCTTTTTTCTTTCTCTCTCTCGCTTTCAGTTTGCAAAGGTAATGAGAAGCTAATGAAGCTTGACTTGAATTTTTTCAGCGTTCCACTCTGCTCACGTTCCCAGAGGGACCGAAGGAGCTGTTTGGTTTGTATAGGGCCTGTGCTGACGGATAGATGGATGGATGGATGGATGAATGAGTGGATGCAGGGAGGCGAGCATTGCCGATTGGGCTATTCAACACAAATGCAGGGGAAGGGAGGGAAAAACGGCCACTGAGGAAGAGAACAGGCAGTCTCGAGGTGAGATGATATCCAGGCTGCAAGCTGTACAAGAACAGGCCATTTCAGGCTGCAGCTTCAAAGATCTACAGGCCCATGCAGGTCTGCTGGGTGGTTAGACATGGGCTTAATCTAAGTGAGGGATAGAGAGATGTACCTTTTCTCAATCTTGAAAAGACAAGAAAAAAGAAGACCCCCCAGGATAAGGATAAAGTATATTTAATAATGATATAAACAACAAGTAAATAGAAAATTGGAAAAGATGATGCCTTTCTATGAAAACCACAAATGTTCTCCATTCTAACAGGTGCAATACACCTTTAGAAGCAAGTTAATGCTTGTTTAGTCCTGCACACTTTGCAAAGGGTTTGCTTAAGAAATTCTAACAAGGCAATGCTGAAAGTTTACACCAGTGGAATACAAAACCATATAATAAATTTATGGTCCACTGCACTGAGAAAAAGCAGAAAAAAAAAGATTTGATTTGTGGCAGTCCAGCATGTAACCTTCTCTTTGGTCAAAAAGTGATTTTAAGAAAGGAAGAGAGAGAAAATGAGAAAGAAACAAGACGTGGAAAAAAATGAATGCTGCTAAAGTTGAGTCTTTTTGCAGTTGACCTTGCTGCAGCCTGCCAGGGCAGAATGACTTCTTGGGTGTAAATGACAGAGTTGACCGTGCCGGCAAGCTTTCGGGGCTCGTTTAATGAAGTCGTGCAAGTTTCTCCTGCTGATAGACTCATTAATGAGCTCTACTTCTGAGACTGTGGTGTAGGGGAAGTTGTGGGGGGGGGGCAGGTAGGCATGGGCACTGTGTTGAATCATTAGTGTAATTTAAGCCGAAAAAGGTCTTTGTTTCTCAGCGAATTGCCAGCGAGGCCGAGGAGGGACCTTGGGCCCTCTCGAAAGCATTTTGCTGGCAAGCTCGTCGAGAATTGATTGTCTTTGTTGTGGTAATCTGAAATTAATTTGCACTTGAACCCATCTTTCTTCTAGGATCAATTTAAAACACGGTTATAATTATGTGCCCGGCATGAAACTGAGAGGAGACACTGATATGATATTTTAATTCCCCAGGTACTTAAGAGTCTTTTTTTCCCCCACCCTCCCCAACTTATCTTCCGAGGTAATAAAACAAAACGCTCCCCGTGTGTAGGCTTAAGGGAGGGCTTATTTGCCTGAGGGGTACCAGGCATAAGTGCTGTATCACTACTCGTTTCCCCATGTACTCTCTCGGCAGGTCACAGCTTTCTCTCCAGCGATGTTAAACGAGGGCTAATATGCGCCGGAACCAGCTGATGGCGAACCAGCTGAATTCTCATTGAAAAAACTGGCTATTTTTGTCTCGGCTGTCCCATTCTTGATTAAATCATTTGATTTCATCCCATTACCAACTCCTCCTTCAAAGCAAAACCTAAGGGCCTGAATGATAAGCTAGGATCTTGCTTAATTATGATATGGAGAATCTCATGAATACAGTTATCGTCAGTAACAAACAATAATACATTGTGATTTCGGATTAATTATTGGTCCTATATATCCCATCTCCTATTGATGATTTGTTGATGATCAACAAATACTTTTAATGTTAACAAACTATTTGGTGAAACCCAGTGGATTATCTAGAGAATTAAAGTTTGGGTTATAGTTAGGGTTAGATCTGAGGTTAGGGTTAGATTTAACAGAATCGTTTAAATTTACTTTTAAGTCAAGTTGCATTTTATTAGATTGCAGGCTGAATGAAATTAAAGGCTGGATGCAAGCTGAATGTTGCCAAATTATTGGAAACAAGGACTGAATCTGTTGATTCAGGAGATAAACTGAACGTAATGATGCATAAACCAATGTAATAACAGTATAATTATTAGTTTACAGTTTTTAATGTTTGGTGATTGTGGACTTCCGAGGGTTTACTTTACTCCAACTTCTTTAACTGTTTCCCACAGCTTTGTAAGATGACCACTGAGGTCGCCACCCAGGATGAGAAGAGGCAGCACAGACTGTCTATCTTTATACCACACATCCGACACACTCACTGAAAGAAATAAAGGGTGTCGCTGATCTTCTTCCAGCAACTAGCAAAGTTTTGAAATCAAAAGGAAAACATGGTGCACTGATGCAAAGCCTTCCTCTGACTCATTCCTCCAAGAGGGAATGAGCTGAAGATGATGTCGTCAAAAGAAACATCCATGTCTCCAAAGATTAGTTCCACGACAACAAGAAGAACTAATCTTTGTTGATGTTTGTAGAAACTTGTGCATGACAATGCGCCATTAACAGGGCCTTATGTAAATCGAAGGGAAAATACTGTTCATTTGTAATACACAAACAATTTTTTATGATACATAATTCACTTTATGCACATTTTGTTCTCACAATTCACCCTGTTTTACTCACTCTGAATATGCAAAAGCTTTAAATAATTAAACACTTCGGCGTTTGTTTTTATACTGTGCATGCCGAATGATTTGTTTGAATTTTGTACCAGTTTTGCTTTTTTTCCTCCCTCACTTGTTTATCTGCTCATTTTTTTTTTTTTTTCTTTCTCCAGTGACTGTCGAGGCACTGAAGCCGTGTCTCTGACAGGCGTGTTTGTGGATGCAGGGGTCAGCAGAGTGTTGATGCAGTGACCACATATGATGCTGCCTGCCTCTCACCTCCTCCACACACCTCCCTGAACTTCCTCTCTTTTCTCTGAGTAAAATCACACCTGCCTGGCTCCTTAAAGCTGATCTTGTCTCAGACAATCAGGTGAAACAAATCAGGGTCAGTGGCTGCCTGTGCCAAGGCCCAGACCTTGACAATCCAGGTATTAGCAAATGTGAGGCTACCTCTTCCTGCTGATAGCATTTTCCTTTTTTAGATTATTGATTACTTTAATATGTAAAGGGATGGGCAGGGCTTTGTTTGGGGACAAACTTTGACAGGGGACAGCAAGGGTGGCAAACGATTGACACCGGCACCCAGGAATTTACCACTAGCCTGTTAAGAATGCCAGACTGCAGTATGGCAAGGGGTGTAATACCTGTAGAAGGAATCAAAGAAGCAAGGGAAGAGGAGAGAGAGAGAGCAAGAGAGAGAGAGAGAGAGAGAGAGAGAGAGAGAGAGAGAGAGAGAGAGAGAGACAGAGTGAGGGAGAGAGAAAGAGAGGGAAGGGGAGAGAGAGCGAGAGAGAGAGCGAGCGAGAGAGAGAAAGAGAGAGAGAGAGAGAGAGAGAGAGAGAGAGAGAGAGAGAGGCAGCGTGCTTAATCTTTCCTCTTATCTCCCCGCTGTTGCGAGTTCTTCTGGGCAATTTTCTATTCAGGCTATTGATTTTTATCACCTCTGCTAAACCTCTGTGACAGATTATTTTTCAAAGACTAAAGCTACTTTTCCCACACCGCCGACCCATATATTGCTTCAAATGAATGATAAATAGAGAAATAAAGTTTCAGCTATTACGCTGAGAACACTGCGCTTTTGATTATCCCATCTGGAGCAAAACGCCGGGCTCTATTTTTCTTGGTGCTGCCACTGTTTCAAAAGAACACATGCAAGAAACCGGCAAGTGGCCTATTTGCACTGTTTTGAAGTTATAAAAAGAAATACAACCTGAAATAATATGAAGATATTAATATTGGTATAAGGGACTTCTCCATGCTATAATTGTTTTCACTCTGGCAGCCTCTCTTTAATACACGCAACTGTGCTAAGAACTGATGGAGAGCAAGAAGTGGCTTTTTAACATTTGGCAAATTAGATGATGCTCAGTGATTTTACTGCCACATGTGCATACTAAAAAAAAATAAATAGCTCTGTGCCTCTGTACCTTTGGCTGTTTAATCTCACATGTAAAAGCAGTCGATGAGACATATTGCTGAAGTTAGGTCTTTTCTGTTCTAGAGCAATGCAGAGAAACCTGTACATGCATTAGTTACAAGAGGAATTGATTACTGTAATGCTCTTTACTGGCCTTTCTAAGAAAACAGTACATCGTCTACAATTTGTACAAAATGCAGAAAAATAGGGCTCTAATGAAAACAAGAGCTTAAAGCACCACTGCACTGGCTACATGTATTTTATTTTTTCTTGTCTTTAAAGTCTGTGCACTTCTCTAAATGCCTGTGTGTGTCCCTGCACATGTTCTAACAGTGGTAGACACTGAAAAATCTCTATAAATCACAGAAAACATAGAGTCCTCATTTTTTCACTCAGTTCCACCTTTTATTAGGCAGCTATGCTTAGGGCACATTATTAGCACCTTTCTGCTTCTATTGGTTTTGACTTTGAACATACTGGGACAATATTCAATGTGACCTGTGCAAAAGTGGGACTTTTGATATGCCACAATTTATTAAATTCAGCAAATGAACATCGATTTATTATTGGAGCTGTTAACTTCTTATAGCTTTTTATTAAAACAAAAAAAATAAAAAAACACTTTCATTGGCCATGGATTTGCAAATTGTGGCTTTAATTGTGTGCATTTGATGGGCGGCGCATCGTTCCTAAATTTCAAATATTTAGTTTTATTTCCTCTGACAGCAATAAAAGAAAATCACTTTTTCATATTGCATTAACCGTCTGTAAATAATGGTGTTCTATGGGTTAAAAAGGACATAATAATAGTAATATCACCTAAAATACTAATAATAAGTAATATTATTATTATGTAGTAGTAGTAGTAATAATGTTAGTAGCAATAATTATTATTAGTATTAGTAGCAGAATGAATAGTGCTTAATAGCACTAAATGTCTACGTTAGGGTACCAGCAGCTGTCAGACCATCATTACAAGCAATGATAAGGAGACATGCTTATGAGACATTTTCAAAATGTACTAATGTTGCTAAAATAATGAAATGAATAAATAAAAGCACCTTCCACAATGCTGTACTGATTCTCTCTCTCTCTCTCTCTCTCTCTCTCTCTCTCTCTCTCTCTCTCTCCCTCTCTCTCTCTTGCTCTCTCCCTTTCTTTCTCTCCTGCTGCCGGGAAACTGGGAGGAGAGGCAGCGGATTGAAGATGATTAAAGAACATTCATGCATGGATCCCCAATCCTTTGTGTGCCTAAAGATGGGGATAATGGCAATTTAGCCAATCTGTTCTGAGATCTCAGCACACATGATTTTCTCCCTTCACGGTAATATTACATATAGCACAATTTGACTAAATAGAAGGATCTGTTCTCCTCACTAGAAGACCTTGTGTTCTGGATACTGTCCTTATAGTGCTTTATCTATAGTGTGTAAACGCCATATAAGAATAATAGTGCTTTTGTAAATAGCTTCATGATTTTTAGTCTGTTATCTCATGAGATAGACCTTGCTTATTGTCAGTGTCTGTTTGATATGGCCGATTTTTTATTTTATTTTTTTCAGAAAAGGTTCATCAGCAAAAAACATTATTTCATTATATTATTTCAAGCTATGTACTATAAAGTTATCTTATTTACCAACAGTAATTTTGGGTAATGTAGTCAAAGTAATCAAATTACATTTTGGTAATAAGTAACTTAATGAATTAGTTTTTTTTTATTTTTTTTAGGCATTAGGCAAAAAGTAGGCATTTTAGAAATTAAACACATTTATTATTAATATTATTATTATTATTATTATATAATTTGATATAATTTGACATTATTTATTCTAGTCACAAAGAAAGAAAGAAAGAAAGAAAGAAAGAAAGAAAGAAAAAAAGAAAAAAAGAAAGAAAGAAAAGAAAGAATTCTTTTATCACTGAATGCAGAGCTGACGAATCCCTGAAAAAGTTTGTTTCCCCTCAGACTGATATTGTTCTGGTATTTCTCAGACATCTGTTTCTGGCAATGAACAGAAGTGTGTGCACATGGCAGTGGGGATAGCTAATTAAAATGTGATGGAAAAAATTTTGATTGTTGTGGCCATCATAGTTTACAGTGAATATCTGGTGGTAGCAATACTCTTATGGGTGGAGAGTCTGAGACTGAGATGAATGACTCATCCAGTGCTGGCTAGTTTCTGTTCTTATGCTCTTCTTGGATTTTATTGCCGTAAATTTTAACTCCTGCTTCTTTTAAGGGCTTTTTCTCTGTATTTACTTTGGAAGTCTGTGCTGGAATGGCGCCCCACCTGAGTTGAGTGAGGTCCAGTACAACAATACAAAAACCAAGATGGACGCCTCAGTGGCTCAGTGACACCTAAACAAAGTTAACAGAGTTAAAAAACTAATTTACTCATTTAATTTATCAATTTGCATGACAAAATAATTTAGAACAAACAGTACTTTTCCATGTTCACAGGTCCATCATCAATGTGTACAGTTTTTTTTTTTTTTTTTTCCCAGAAATATTCCACACAAATAATGCTTTACAGAGGTTTAGGTTTAATCAAAATCTTTCACATGTTATGATCAAATCCTAATGTTGAAAACATTTTAACTCTGCAATGATCATTTTCATTTAATATTATTTTTCATGGGGTACAGGAAGTGGGGTTTGCTAGCAATACCAATTCTAGCCAGATTAGCGGTAACATTAAATTACAGTGTATTGGATGGTTTTTGTGCAAACAAACATCATCACATTTAAACAGATAGAACTTGGCCAATAGTGTGTGTATAACTGAACAGAATTGCTGCTAAACAGTTCTTTTTCATACTGCTCTCATGCTCTGTTGATGCATGGGGCAGCCATCTTGGATTTTGAGGTTTATGAGGACTTACATGGTAAATTCATCTTCATGAGGCTATTTTTACAATGGGGACTTTCCAACTTTTAACAGTTTAACTTCAACGCAGCTTTGGTCTTGTTAGTCAATCATGAGCTGATTAACTGACAAGCTGCTCAGAGGGTTTCAGCCAGCATGACTGACTTGGCGATTCAAATATGTTACCTTTTTTGACTCTGAAAATGTCCCTGAATAATTGCATTAGCAGTTTGTTTAGGGTCGCTGACACTGCAATGTGATCCAACTTCCACTGAGATTTAGAGGTATTTGGCTGGATATGAGCAGTTAAGATTCCTCTTTTCACAGAAGCATTATGAGTTTAATGACTAGTTGCTTTTGGAGAATTATTTTACATATTTCACTTTTTAAGTTTTAACTTTTTTTCTTGTCTTTGTCTATGCCTTCTTTGACATTTCTGAGCTTAGAGTGCATTCCTGCTCATCAATGTTAATCACAGGCATAGTTTTTTATATAAAACAGTCAAGAAATTATCAAATTATTTTAAAAATGGTAGTAATTTGACACGGGATGAATTCAGAAAAAAACATGATGCTTTTACTTTATTTTTATTATTTTGTTAATCAAAGTAAATAAGCAAAGGTACAAAAAATTGCTAAAGGGTAATTGTGTACCAGAGAAAAGGGTCAAATTTGTACTTTTTCATGACCTAATGTTTAACTTAATGTATTACAATAAACTAATATGGTGCTAATGTAGTAATATTGTTGGAAGATTAGTAAAAAGTCAATGCAACTTTAAATAATATACATCTGCAATGGAATATTATCTGATGGGGTTCTTTGTAGGTGCCAGCCTGTTGAGTTAGACATCATTCCAGTGTTAGTTTCGTGGCATTTTTTCCTGCAATAAACTGGTTAGTTTATGTTTAGTAAAGTAGTTAAATCTTGTTCAATCAAAATGTTCACTCACAATTTTAACTTTACACACATAATCGCTGTACTTTATGTTGCTTAATTTGGTCAGTGATGGCTTTTTTACTAGCACTGACATTTCTTGGTCCATTGCGTGGATAAGAAACAATAGCAACAAACTCCAATTTAGATGTCAAAACAAAAAGATTGTGTCATTGTCCTGTTACCTATAGTTGGCAAATTATGCTGTACAATTATTACTATACTTACATTTTTTTGGATTTGGCAAAGAAGAAGGACAGTCCTCCATGTAAAAAAAAGTTCAAGTCTTTGCTTGTCATCATTTGGCTGGGTTTGTTTCCACTGGGGTCTGACTAGCGAGGTGGAGGAGATGGTATTTCTCAGACATCTGTTCCTGGCAGCGGACGTGGTGTGCGGCTACCCATCGGACTACTCCCAGGGGCACCCTGATGGAGCAAGAGTGAAAGATTTGCAGCAGGCCGGTTAATGGTAATTACGCGAGGGCTCTCCAAAGACCGGGGGAGACCCACGGGGCATCCACCAAGAGATCTACCCCAACACCTCCCCCGTACTCCACCCTACTTGGAAAATCCTTATAATAAATAAATAAGCACACGTCCAGTACATTAGCCTGTAGAGCTGCACTGGGGACAGACATTTTGCCTATTATTCTTATTATCAAGTCTTTCTCATTGTACTTCTTACGGGTGATAGCAAAAGCAGAGAAAACACATGTAATAAATAATAAAAAAAAAACAATTGCATTATTGTATAGTTCTGTTATGGAATTACACAAAATTATGTGAAAGTTACATTTAATGTATAAAAAGCAACAAATACTAGGCTTAAAAGATAGATTGGTTGTTTTAAATGAGTATAAAATGTAAGAATTGCTAAAAGCTGAAATGGTGCTAAAAACCTAATTTTAGTTGATGGTCAGTGTACGAAAAAGGCAAAAAAAGCCTGAAAATGATCATACCACTTCATTAATAGTTGACATATTGTGTGCCTTGTGATTGTAATTTGTCTAAAACAGGCTTATTTTAGTTCTTATAAAGGTCTGCATGAGCCTTGAGGTGTAAAGGGAGGCTTTGGCACAGCTCGCCCAAGCTTTCACAGGGCGTGTGAACTTTACACCAGGACCAGGCTACTATTTTAAACAATTACAGATGGCAAAGGCAGAGGTGGAATTGACAGCAATATCAGACGTCTAGAGGTGTCTTGACAGGCTTCGTCGAGCCATGATTAATTACCGCCAGGCTTCCTTGGGCATTTCAATTTCCTTTGGCTTTTAGCACTGGGCTTCAGGGGGATAGCAATACAGTAGCTCCTGTTACAACTTACTACTGCAAGGAACAAGCCCTGCTCTCCCTCTCTCCTCCCTCCTCTATCCTGTGGCCAATCAGACCAGAAGAGGTCAGCCAAACAAGGCCTGGCATGATAAGTCTATGTAATGCCTCTACCTGCCACGAATGTTAACTAGCACTCGAATCCCCAGAGCAGGATTCAAGATTATCTCCACCAGGAAGAATTGTGACTCTCTCCTCTCTTCCCACCTCCGATGTTAAGTTCCAATTTATTATTTGAAAGACTTTTATCATGGAAGTTTACCATCCGAGGCCACTTCATTAATCACGACAAGCTCTTCATTTGTTTCCAGATAGTAGCGGTTCCTGGCACTGATGCAAATATGGTAAAAAAAGAAGGTCTGTTTATCACCACTCAAAGGGATTAATAAATAAAAAAATCTGTAGATGTATGGTAGGGAAGATAACTTTGCACCGCACCTCATTTTGGAGTGCTAAGAAAATATTTATCAACTGGTTTGGTTTTTATTAAAAATGTAGACTGGCTGGCATTTCACAATATATGATGTATGTATGGCTGACATCAGGACTGGGAGTTGTTCTGGAGAGTATCAACACTTTGACATTTGAATAGTTTATGAAACCTTTTAAAAAGATTTGAGTGCAAAGACTCAGAGGTCAGTGAGCTCAGAGAATGTATATGATTTATCATTAGTAGTCCAGAGTTAATGTTATCATTTTGCTATAAATTCAATCTTCTTTTAACAAATTATGTGCTGCAAATTAAATCTACAGCAAAATGACAGTAATAAATATTTAATTACATGGTAATCTAATTACGTGAATATTGGCACTCTTGGCAAAACTTCTCAGCTTGTTTCTGCTGTCTGCAAATTAAAAATGATTAATATAAAATGACACCAGGCACTTATCACCAGTGATAACTGGCGTGTAATTGTTAAAATATGAGCCAAATTCAAATTCCCTTCACTTATACTGAGCAAAAAAAGGAAGGCACATACAGATTTGGATCTACAGAGCTCTGTTAACTTTTTTGTGCCTGCTTTACTCTCTTTGGGCTCAATGCAATTAAATCATATGGTTTGGTGCTTTGGCCCTGTAATGTGGCTAAACCAAGGAGAAGCAATGGTTGGATGAGTACCACATGGCAGTGATCGGCAGTGGATGAGGGAGGGCGTGAATAACCGCTGACCCATGAGGAATGGGATGCACATTGAAAAGTGGCCTTGAACTGTAAGGGGATAATCCTGTTTTTTTTCCTCCTGCAGACTGCATGCTCGCTGGGCCACCACACACTGCCCCTTCTCCATGTGGTTCCACCCACTAATGATGAGCAGTGGATTAGACAAAATTACGATATTGGCAAGCACATCTGAGAAATGCACACATTTATTAAGACCAGTAGGGAATCCGCAGAGCTTCCTAGGGCTGTCTTAGAAATCTTAATGAAATTCTGTGCCAAACATACGTGCAATTTTTTATTTATAGATTGATCGTTCAGAAATAACTATAGAGGTTTTTGTGGTGTAGTGTAGTGGTGTAGTGTCTTTGCCAAGACACTAGGTTGTGAACTCATTTTTTATGATATTAAAAATTAACATCATAAATATATTGCTAATACATTGGATTGTTCATTTCTCTTAAATGCTTATATATAAATACTATTCACATGTTGTAATAACACTGAATTTGGAAAGGTATGAAGGGATTTTCACATAAATTCTAACAAAACACCTTTAAATCTTAAATGAAATGTTTAATTTACTAATTAAAAGACATGGTAAAAAAAAAAAAATTATAAAATGGTATAACAGTTTAAACAAGCCAGTCGAAACCCTGTTTACCACAATGCTTGCATACGCTTTCTCTGCTCTGCATTGCTTTTTGAAGACATCTTTTCATCCTGCCTTTTGATTAATAGAGGACAAGCTCTGCCTGTTGTTTTGGGCCTACTTTTGACATATGAAATTAAACCTCCCTGACACCTCCAGTCATAAACCTACTTTTAATGACCATGGCCTCTGTCCTGTTTATAAACCTGAACTTGCAAACAAGCGTTGCAAACAAACAC
>CM029379.1:7401067-7489118 GCA_017165825.1 Hepsetus odoe | reverse complement strand
CTCTCTCTCTCTCTCTCTCTCTCTCTCTCTCTCTCTCTCTCTCTCTCTCTCTCCCTCTCTCTCTCTTTGACTTTAGGAAAGTAAATCCAGCTTGCAGAGAGCCTTATTGCTTGCCTTCCCTTTTTGTGTTTAATTGCTAACAGGGAGGTCAATTAATTTCACTCTCCCCCTCTATCTTTTTCCCACATGGCTGCAAACAACGCTTGCCTTTTTCTCTTTTCTCATGTTTTTCTTTTTTTTTTCTTTTTTTTTTTTGCAATCAAATTCCATGTCACTTCAAATGGATTAATTGAGTCCCTTTGTTGTTAATCTCTGCAGAGCAGAGAGAAGGGAGGGCGAAAACCGGTCTATCTTGCCGACTGACAGAGTCATGCTCGCCCCCAAACCAAACACAAAAATCTACTTGCAAATTCATCATTAACAATAAAAAACACATTCTATACAGAAGGCGTATATACCACTTTGCTCTGGGGGGGGTGTGGCATTGAGTTTGAGCATCATGATGAATCCCAGGTGAGTCAAGGCTTATCCCATCTCCCAGCAGTCTAGCAGGGAATGTAACTGCACTGCACATCCAAAATCATGGAGGGCACTGTAATATATATATATATATATGTCCCTTAAGCCACTTCATTGAGTTTAGAAATTGTAAAGAAGGGAAACGGTAACCATATGTTTATGATACTGTTAATGCCAAGCTTTTTCCCCCTTGATTCACACATTTTGTCATTTTTAAAAGCAAGTACAATACATTGTACTGAAAATCTCCTTTCTGGAAATAAGCTTGCATGCTACTGATTAGCCACTCAGTGAAACCAAGGCACTTTGTTTCTGATAGCAGTTTGCTGACGATAAGCTCCCTGCAATCTGTATTCATACGCGCAGTCGTGCGCAGTGGTAATCATTTTAATTATTGCATTTACAAGGACACCTAGGGATGCACTGTGAATGGAATGAACCAGAACACCAGGGGACATGTTTAGTCTGACTTTCCCCTTTATTCATCAATCAAACTCGCGAAAAACATCACCAACAACAACATCTGCTCGGGGCCAAGCACCAAAACACACACATACACACACACACACACACAAATACAAATATAAAAATCTTTTTTTTTTGCTTTGACTATTCCAGTAGCTTTGGTGGAAGTGATGGGAAACATCTCAGAAATTATTGGTAGGTTCTAATTACACATTTGACTACAGCCATTAGATGAGAAAAGCCAGAGAGTAAAGCTAGTCGTTTCAGGGACCCAACTGGCTGTGCCACCATTGATGACTAATCGGCCTTGTGATCCCAAACGTGTTCGTTGTTGCTTATCGCCTTCTCCCTCTCTTCCACTCCCTTCTTACAGTGGGCCATTAAACATGCACTTGATGTTTGCCACATCTAAGCATTTGTTGGTTCTAAGAACAATTTCTTTTGGGGGCAGTCTGCAATCACAGGCCCCCTTCACCTCCTTGCCCATGGCTTTTTGTGATATGCTGGCAGTTCTAAAGCTCATACAGGAATAGTTTAGCAAAATACACTGCTAATCAATAGAAAATGGAGAAAATATGGTACCTATGTGAAAACAGTGCTAGATATCACAAGATAAATTGTACTTTTGTTCATTTTTGTAGTTAATAGTATGTCATGCAATGTCAGAAAACACAGAAGTCTGTCTGTTTGAGATTACTAAGCAAATATGCAGCAAGTGAGGATTTAGACATGCATGCTAAGCAATTAGCCATGCAAGAAGATAAACTGATGGGAAACAACTATCCGTTAACAGTGCCCTTGTAGCATGAGTGCCAAACAAAAGAAAGTTAGGCTAATATGTTCATTCAACGCAGCCCCTCCTACTCGTCTCAAACCAGGGCCAGGGGGGTTTGCATTCATCATCTTATGGGGTTTTGGAGGAAAAAATAAATAAGGAAATAAATCAAATACATTTTTTAAGTGCACCACACCTCCTACCATAGTCTTCCTGACCCCAACCCACACTGAAGACTCCCTCAAGACTCTCCCTTCTCTGCGTGTCTCACCTTGCTGGAAGTCCGAACGAACCAGTTAAATAAAATATGAAAGTCCCCCTGATCGCAGCATGTTTGAAGTGTAGCACTCCATAATGATTCAAAACAAAACATATAACTCAGTTTTCATAAGTTTCCATGCCGTCCTCTTTCACACAAAGCCAAGAGACACCCCCATCGCTCATATATGGCTGAAGATATAATTTACCCAATAGCATGGATTCATCAAACTGTTAATGTAATCAAGAGAAAAGTTAAATATTAATATTACTGTACCATATCTAAAACTTTTGCACAGTACTGTATATGTGGAATTTTGTTCCCTCTTTATTATTTATTTTAAATGCAAACATAGTTTGTACCCTAGTGAAGTTTATGCAGGCTGGTGCTGTGATAAAGATACTGGAGAAAAGGATCCATTCACTGTAAGCTGTTCCTCTAAACCCCAGTCTTTTAATGGACAAGCACAAAAGCCCCATTACGCTAGTGATCAAACTCTGTTATTCATCATGCACCTAGGAGTTTTCTTGTCAGTTTAAATAAAACAATAAAAAATACAGTTGTCTGTACTGGATTAACTTCATAGCTGTATAATAGAACAAAATGCTCTGTTCTGTTAAAAAACACTTTTAATTCCTTGTTATTATTATACAGGTGAGCCTGATATCTATATGTGGAACAGAAGTTGAAAACCAAGCCCACTTGAAGGCATTATAACTACATCCACTTAGAACTGATGTGTTTGATCTTCAAAGCATTTTACAACTAGACTACAAGTACAACTAGAGCAGGTGACATTTCTGATAAAGTGGTTTGTCAGGTATGTTATCTTATTTGCGCTGTGCATTTGGAAATGTACCTCAACTGAGATTTGCTTTTTGGTGCTAATCTACCTCTTCTACCTCCTTACTGGCCCATCTGCTGATACAGGAGTGCTGTTAGCTATCCTGTTGTACTTTCTCACCAGCTTCTGTCCACACATTTGTGCATGACAACAGATGACTACAGTCTACAATCCTATACTTACACTGTGGATATTATGGCTGCTACGATTAGTCAGCTTTTGGTGATGTCAACACTTTTTTTTTTTTTTTTACATTTTACGTTTCTAAATCACTTCATAAAAATCCTTCTCTTCAGTACCTTGCCTAATCGCTGCATGTCTGCTGTCAGATGACTTCAGCCAATCGCTGCCTGCCATAGTGTTGAAAACTAATGGTGATCACAGACCCAAGGCAGTGAAATCTGTACACTACGCAAATGTTTCAATGGCAGACCACAGCACACTGGTGCTGAGCACTTGAAGAGACGCCCAGGGAGCCATTCTGATGGAGTAAGCAGTATTTGGGATATCTATTCATAATAAGCCTCTAGTAAACTTTGACATTTTAATATCAGTCAGTCATCAGTCAGTCATTTTCTGCCGCTTGTCCCAAGTGGGGTCGCGGTGGGTGCTGGAGTCCATCCCAGCTCACACAGGGCAAAGGACGGGGGACACACCCTGAACAGGTCGCCAGCCCATCGCAGGGAGGGGACGGCGCCTTGCTCAATGGTACCTCAGGGCAACCTATTGGAAAGGGGTCCCAACCCCGATCCTCTGATCATGCAGCCAACGCCTTAACCAGTAGGCCATCGCTGCCCCTACACATTTTTATATGCAAACCCTTATTTATAGTAACAGAAGAATTTATAAAATAGTCATTAGATTACTCTACAGACTACAGCCCTAGTGGACATACAATATTGGTGGACATGAAGTGGCTCAAGTATAGATGTAAAAGAAAGGTGTTTTATATAAAGTGTGCAACTGGATGTTTCTGAACCATCAAACATGATACCCGTTACATCGAAAGAGCTACTTCTAAACTGGTCCTTTGCTTTTTGTTTCTCTACTTTCTCTTTGCATCTAGTTGTAAAAAATGTTTCTCCAGCAGCTCAGTCTTCTGCAATCTAAGCACACACACATATACACACCCACACACACAATCTGTGTGGCCTAGAATCATTATTACACTAAACCGTACACTGTGAGTAATTATCTAATAACCCCCCATAAAGGAGCGTAACTTTCTAATCTGTTTATAATTAGCATTTCAATGATCCCGGCGCTAATGGCCGACCTTCAACAACTCTAGCCTGATCTTAATTAAGCAGTAATATCGCCATCATCACTATGTAAGAAACTAGGCATGACCGAAGGCAACGGGCCTCAGGTACGCTAATTTCGGCGGGCAATTATCTTTTCATGTTGAGAGATTTAGCCGATTATCCACACGATTTCACACAGTTTTATGCAACTCTGCCTCTGCAGAAACGGATTTAAATCACTTACAGTTACACAGCTATCCTCTTGAAGGGGATTGTCATAGGTAAGTACCAAAATTACTGGGTTGCATGCTTATAAAACAGTATGGTGTTCACCTGTATAGTTTCATATTTTAATATTTTGTGAGATTAACTAAGTGAGAGGAAATTAGCAATAGTGGTCTTTAATTTTCAGTATCATGTATATATATATATATATATATCTCCAGAGGGACGAATGATACATGACATGATGATGAATTGAATAATAAAAATAGACCCAAATAATTTTTGCACCCAAATATATGAAATATAGAAAAATTAAAACAAATATGTAGGCCATTAAAAAAAAAAAAAGCTCTATTCTTGTACAAATGTCTGATATTTGAAATGCTGAACGGCCACGCACATACTCTGCAGCCACCCTCAGATTGCAAATGGATTTTTGGACATTTACGAAATGACTGAATGAAATATGCATTACCGCGCCTTAGAGGATTATGAACGGAGGACTTTCCTTAGCCGCCCTTCTTTTGATCTCTGTATTACTTTATTATTATTAATATAATCCTATATGAAACTCTTTACTTCCATTTTTGCCTGGCCATTTTATTTGAATGGCTTCTTAATCTAGCAGAAGTTATCACTCAGTCCTCTGTCGCTGTTTGAGGTGGTGGGCTTGAGGATTCCTGACCAGGATTCTGTTATAATGTTTACTGATGAAATATTTTTTCAAAGCCAGTGGCAGTCAAAACATAGTGGAGGAAAATTGATATTGATAATATGATATCAGCAATAGCTAATTCAATAAATTGTGCATTTTTAAAGCTTTGGTGTCTCCTGCACTCTATTATCCATCTTTCCTCCATGCAGTAGAGGCCATATTCAAATGAAGGGGAAGACCTTTTCACATACATGAGGCTATAATGGGGAGCTTAGCATAACTTCCACCTGATTTCCAATGCAAATATTAGCGAGTCAAGTTCAGTGTGCGGCACTAGATTATGGTTTATCCCTCTCGCACACCGTGCAATTCTTTACGCTCTGGAAACATTTTAGCTTATCAGTGCGACGCAACGATCAACACTCCACATCCTCAGTCCCAGAGAGACTTCAAGAGGAGCGACATCAACATTCACACATGCCGCCTGCTGCCACACGCTCGACCAAACTTTAGCCACCCGTGCTTTTGCCTCATCTGAATACTCCAAGCTAAATCCGTAAATTAAACATCATAATTGCTGTAAGCCCAGCCATCAAATGGGGAATTACAAAGAACTCATGAATACCCTCTCCTATCCTTAATAACACATTACATCTCATTGTTTTCCTAATGAAACACTTTGGTTCAAATTCAGAGATGCATTGTGTGTTTTAGCATGGTCTTAACAGTGCCAGGAACTTTGTAGATAAATTTGAATTTGAAATTAAAAATTTAAATGAATTTTCCAAATTTCAGCCTTATAATTCAATGTGATGTTCTGATTAATTTTTGCATTTGTGTGAAAGGAGTTGCATATGTTTGTCCATTTGCAGCAAACAACTTATCAAGGACATGCGCTTCGTTTTCAAGGCCAAATATATACACTTCCCCTCTAAAAATATTGGAGCAGCAAGGCCAATTTGTTTCTTTTTTCTGTGCACTGAAGGCATTTAAGCTTGAGATCGGGAGATGAATATGATGAGATAAGATCAGATTTTCAGGTTTAATTTCATGGAATTTATTTCTAGATGAGAAATAACAGGGTCCTTTGTATCAGACCAACCATTTTTTTAAATATGGAAGAGAACATTTAAAGTTACAATAAATTACACTTAATATTTGTTTGCATCTTCTTTGCTAGCAGAACTTGCATCAAAAATGTTTTAGTTATAGTTATAGACTTTGTTATTTTCATCTTACTTCATTTTTGTTCTTTAGGATTTTACCTTAGCTTCTTTCAGATGATGTTGGTTCTGGGGGCTTCTCTTGAGGTTTCTCTCTTTAGGCTCCTTTTAGGAGATGAAATGCATTTTCATCTGGGTCAAGAGATGATGTGTGATTGTGTTGTCCATTCCAAACCTTTTGGAAACTTTTTATACTGATGTTTTATACTAATGTTTTTTTTTTATACTGTGTTAACTTTACCTTTGTTCTGGAACATGGTCTTGCTAGTTTGGATACATTTTTCTAATAAGTAGTGGACAAAATGTTTCTGTAGTCTTTCTTTATTCCTCTGTTACCATCTGTGGGTCATCATCAGTAAAGGTTACTGAGCCTGTTCCAGAAGCAGCCATGAAAGCCCCAACCATGACACTCCTTCCACCATGTTTCACAGATAATCTTGTATGTGTATCTTTTTGCAGTCACTGGCCTTTCGATCACTTTAGCAGAGATTAATCTTTGTATCATCAGTCAATAAAACTCTGTTCCAGAACCTTTTGGCTCATCTTTTTGGTTTTTCGGTTTGCACTGTTTATACCAAGTGTTTGTGAAATGCTCTGTTTTTGAGGTTTGTGGATTTTTTCATCTTCAAAATCATATTCTTTTCTCCCATAGGCAGCTCTCTGGTCTTCATGTAGGTTTTCTCTTTTAAACAACAAACGCAGTTTTCATAGTTGAAAGATATCAAGAACTATTTGGAGTTTAAACAGTCCAGGTCCCACCTGTCTTTTATAAAACACCTGCCAGTCTCTTATGTTCCAATAGTTTTGCTTACTTGAAAAACTGAGGGGGTGTGGGCGGGGGGTCAAATACACATGACAGTATATTCTATATAATTGATCATAACTTGATGTTAAAAAAGATCTGATCTCTCATCTTATATTCATCCTTTGGTAAAAATAAAATCCAAATAACTTCAAAAATACTTTTGAAAGGGAGTGAATATCCATTGTTTGTGTGAATAAAGAGAATAATGGGAAAGTAATTATGAGCAGTACTGTCTATAAATCATTTCTAAATGAGCCTATTTCATTAAAAATGCAATATAATATACAACAAGAACAATAACAACAACAACAACAATGATAATAATTATATCTTTTTATATACTAATTAAAAGATTTGCCAAGATCTGTTCACACATATTTCATATACCAGCCTCAGCAAAACATAGTCTCTCATACCCACACCTGAGCTGGAACTGAAACACATAGGCCACTCCATCATTTTTAGATGTCTTTCAAACTTTTGTAGATGATGCATCATTGCATGTCACCCGGCTGTGACTTGTGAAAATTCATGTCCACTGTCAACTTTAAACACTGAATTGATTTTTGAACAGTGAAGTCTAGGACTAGAGTTTAGGACCACTGGTGTCTTCGGTACTGAATGACTCTGTCCTCGACTGTAGTTGTTTACCAAGCCGCTCCCCACAGAAGGCATGCAATTTAGCACTCGCACCTGCGTACTTCCCTCACTCTGTAGAATATTCAAGAAAGCTGTCGTGAGCTGTAAACAAACAAAAAGCTTTAAAGCAACTCAGCCAATTAGGAGCCTGGCAGGGTCAGTCTAGGTCTCCTCAGGGGAGAGGCAACGATAAATAATTTCTAGGTTAAAAAGCAATGGGTCGGCCAGAACAAAATGCATTGTGTTCCTTAACTCCCGCAATTTATATTGGCAGTGAATTATACATGACGTGCGCTGTGGAACACTGTAGTGCCCAGCGAGGGGGAGATAATCTTCAATCTTTGTAAAGCACTTCGACAATGGTGTGTATGACAAACAGTGAAACAGATTTGGCATGAGGCTGTGTGTCTTTTCGCACCCTCTACAAACAGCAGCCGGGCAGAGAACAAAGAGCTGCTCGCCTGAGCTTTATCACACCAGCAAGAAAGAGAGAGAGAGAGAGAGAGAGAGAGAGAGAGAGAGAGAGAGAGAGAGAGAGAGGCAGACACTACATTGCTCCGTCAAAATAATCAATTCTACTCCAAGCAGAGAGTGTGTGTTAAAGACAACAAAAACGGTGAACATGTCTGTCAGATTTGTGAGCCTTTGTAAGCTAAAATCTAAGAAAGACACTTTATTCCAGTTTGATTCTTAAAGCAATAGTTGGACAAAATGTCAGATTTACCCCATTTTTTTCCACATGGACTCAATCAGGGATGACATTTTCAATGTTTTTTCAGTTTTAGACTAGAACAAGGAGGGTAAGGTAGCAAAGGGGTGATGGATGTCTATACCACCAATTAGTCCTGTGGAAATACCTGCTTCTTACTGTGCCAAAGCCTGCTTTTGTAGTTTCTGACACTGTATTTTGTTAGAAAACAGACATAAATATGGACAAATTTGTGGTTTGAGGTGGCTACCATTTGCCAATTTCACTGGACATGAATTGTGTCATGGCTGATGAGCCAATCTGGAGGAGAAAACTGTGCTGATTTAATTGTGATGATTCCTTTAAGCTGGATTCACAAACTTCATTTCAGAATATCGTCACTATGACACTTGTTCTGTGAAATCTCAGAATTGTCACACGTGTACTATTCGGTCCTCAAAGTGTTCCTTTTAAAGTGCTATTCTGTGTTTAGTGCAGAACCCTGCCTGGCTAAGCTCTGATGTGAATCCACCATGCTGGAGGAACGTCTGCCATATGCTTTAATTAAGTGTAAGTAGGCTAGTAGACAAAGAAGGGAGATCTCCATTGTCGGTTCACTACTTTTCCGTTTGATGCGTTGTATCCAATTGGTGTGTTCCAGCACAAATGAGTGTTGAGAAAAGGAGAGCCGCAGTTCATTCTTTTCCTCATACACTTACACAATGGCATAATCTGTCATGAAGACAAGGAGATGGAGGCAGAGAGCTTATGCATTCAAAGTTTTCTGCCTCAAGATTAAAAATTTCCACTCTGAGAGTATCGTAGCGAGAAAAAAAAAAGTTGTGCTCAGACCGTGCACATTCCTTTCAAGCAAATCCAGTCACATGGCACTATTGGACCATTGTCCTCAGCCTACTCTCTTTTTCCAAGATGTTAGTCTTGCAAACTTACCGAGAGCATGAATGCGGCTGCAATACGACGCCTCCACCCCCATTGCGTTTTATACTGCGCAGAGTAACTTATGTGGTCAAGGTTCTGAGAAGCCAAAAATATAATGAGATCATATCCCATTCGCCTCTTTCTTGCCTGTCTAAGTTTGTACAAACAGCTTGAGTTTCTACACCCAGCAACTTTGAATGAAGGACTTCTCAAAGGCAGCAAATGCTATGAGTGCTATTCACCCAGACCCATTGAGTTCTAGCAGCAATAACTCTGTTCCCTCGACTGGGATAATGACAGTTCAGCCACCTCCACCACTCTCAGTGAGCCAAACCACAGTGAAAAAAATTTTGGAACCATGAAGAGCGGTCAAAAGCGTATATATATATATAGATAAGAGCAGGGGCCACTCTTTTAGCCCAAAAGAAACATCTGCAGACTTGAACAGCTGAAGTGAAAAAGTTTGGTTATTAATGACAATGTTTACCAGCTGTTGTGAGAGTGTTCATTTAAACCCCCACAGGTTCCATTTTTTAACAATTACATGACTGCATCTCCAAAAATGGTAACTGCAGAAACAAACTTAAGAAAAATCTTTGTCATGAAATTTCTGCACTGTTTTCTAAGGCTGTTGACTTTGAATGGCATAAGAACATTGCAGTTTTGTATTCTTGTTTTGGCCTTCAGTAAGCTTTTACCATTTTATCTTAACGAGTTTCACCATTTTTTGTTAATACTCTAATGTTCCTAGCTCCTCCCCAAAAAGTGGTATGGTGCTCATTCATGAATTTTTTCAGTGTTTTCTATTATACTGTATTATTATTATTATTGTTCACCTTCATTTCACTTTTCCAAAAACCTAACCTAAAACTTCACCTAATTAATATATCCTCATCTTATTCTTAAACCCTCAAACAAGTCAGCTTCACCTAACAGAGAAAAATAAATCCAATATACAGACCCTAGTGCACTATATGGGTAGAAATCACTAACACTACATTATGGTCAATTTATCATCACTTTACTTGTAAACAACGCAGTTATGCAGATTCTCATGACAATGCATATGCTTAGTTTAACAGAAAGAAACCTCATGCACCTGCGACACAGACTGGGCAAAATCAATGAGCGATCCTATTATTGTCTGTTTTTTTATTCAAAAAAAATAGCACACAAATCGAAGCGACACACACCTACAATCCCACAGTCAATAATCCAGAATATGATGTGTCAGGAATGATGTCTTTCATTTCCAGGAGGGTCTGGCAAGCGGCACGGGGTCAAGCCAACAGCCGTCGCCTGCACGCGCCCAGTAGGGTTGATTAATTCTCACCCAGCTATGCTCCGTCTTTCCCAGCTCACTGAACAACTTCATTTCGTCTGATGAGTTCAGCCGGAGGTCAGGACAGTCCTTATGCCTGCCATTACACATGAGAGAGAGAGAGAAAGCGAGAGAGAGGGTTTGAAATCAGCCAGATGTGAGCAAGACTCATTCAGACACCCAGCAATTAAGACAACTGCAAAGCATTCAAAGAAACTTTCCTTCTTTTCTTAGAGTTAACTCTTGGAAGTGTTGTGGGAACTCTGGAAAGTGAATTAATTCCCCTTTTCATGGGTTTTCCCTTCATTTGAGATGGCAGTGTCAAGCATGTACAGTTTCTTTCCCTGCATTCTCCAAAATAAAAGCAATCAAAAGCGAACAGACAGAGGCAAGTTGCTCAGCCTTCGGAAAAAAGAATCAACCCAAACGCTTTCGTCTGCAGGTCTGGGACGATCTGCTCAGTAGTCTGGCGCCGTGCATTTAGTATTTCCACCACCAAATCAAAGGCAAGCAAAAACTATTTTTTGATTTCTGCATGGTCTCCCATCTGTTACTATACATCTAAATACTGCAAGTCCAATTCTCCCAGGCATTGGCTTTGCCTGATTTCCCTTTCTCTCTCTCTCTCTCTCTCTCTCTCTCTCTCTCTCTCTCTCTCTCTCTCTCTCTCTCCCTCTTTGCAGTCAATCATGAAAATGTGTCTCAGCTGATGACTTCCTCTGCACAGTCGTATGCAGGAGACGAGGGCTTCATCAGAGCGCCTGGACGAAGGTTATTTCAAGTCTCAGCGTTGCGTGACGCGAGCGGCCTTTTAAGGCCGCGTCTCTGCCGAAGAGGAGACAGGAGGCGTTTTAACATTTAAAAGGACGAAGGAATATATTTTGCACCCCAACAATACTGTAAGCATATACCCCCACCCAACTCCACCCCGATATTTGGATGGCAGCCATGAAAAGGATATGAAATGCACAAATAAATCACAAGCCTTTCAGTTCTCTATGTGAAACTCTCCCACACACACCTCTCTCTCTATCCCTCTCTCTCTTTCTTTCTGTCTCACATCTACACTCCCAACCCTCCAGTACAGACTGCTGGCATTATTACAAATAAATATTGGTTCGAATATATAGCCTGTCATTCTGCTGCTTTATGGTTATGAGCTCAGGAATAATTGAATGGCTGTCGATTAGGATCAGTGTAGAGAATTGGTTGGCCGTTAAAGTAGATATGAAGGATTTAATTTCACCAAGAACAATGAACTGCTGGGGGACTTTGCTCATAAGAGCCACCTATTATGCCTAGTCTTAAAGGGTTTCATTAACAGTTCTCATTGTCTGTGTCAGTGACTGCTAAAGACATCTCACTTATAACTGTATCATTTACATATTAGAACACCCTCAATAAACACTCTTATTCAATAAATTATGAGAAAGAACAGTATCAACACCCTCAATAAATACTCACATACATTAAAAAGGGATATTCATTTATAAATGTCCACAATTAATATTCCCATACACAAAAGATAGGTATATTTTTTAAAAATATATACGATTAATCTTAGTGAGCACTCTAATATTAATCCATCATGAATAGATACACCTATAAACAAGAACAGAAGGTGCTAATTTATAAACCTTGTTAATACGTGGCGATTTTGGTTCTTACATATCCTCAACTTTGCTCATATGCAAACAAAAAGGATATATTAGGAGAAAAAAAGCTAATAAACACATCTACAGGGGAACCATCGAGAGCATCCTGAGCAGCTGCATTACTGCCTGGTACGGGAACTGCAACGTCTCAGACCGCAAGTCCCTACAACGGGTAGTGAGAACAGCTGAGAAGATCATCGGTGTCTCTCTGCCTTCTGTTCAGGACATTTTCTCCACTCGCTGCATCCGCAAAGCAACCAGCATTGTGGATGATCCTTCTCACCCGTCCCACACTCTCTTCTCCCCCCTGCCATCCGGGAAAAGGTTCCGCAGCATACGGGCCTCCACTTACAGGATGAGAAACAACTTCTTCCCCCTGGCCATCAGACTTCTGAACTGATTTAATCACGTTACCATTGTAATACTTTGCTACTTATTACTTAGTATTTATTTTTTGCACCCGCACTTTAATCAAAGCACTACTGCTCCATCACACCGCCAAGAACATGTGCTGCTTTGTTCTGCAACACTGCAGCTATCCGTCGGATGAATGCACTGTATGTTCTGTCTATTGTTCTGTCTGTTGTTGTCTGCACTTGTCTGTCTCTCCTGTCTGTTTGTCTTGTCTTGTGTCTTATGTCGTATCTTATGTCGTCTTATGTGTAGCACCAGGGTCCTGGAGGAACGTTATTTCGTTTCACTATGTACTGCGTATGTGGTCGAAACGACAATAAAAACCTACTTGAACTTGAACTACTTGAACTTTAATCAAAAATATTAGTATATTAAACACTTCTATACACTTGAATATATTAACCTTTAAACACCCCAATAAAACACACTAAGGAGTTATTCCTTAGTCAGTCCAGCTGGTCTGATAAGGTTAACACTGACAGTTTCTCCAGTAGGCTAGAATTAAGTGTGCTAGAAGTTATGATATTCATCCTCTCTTATTTCAGTTCATTTACTGCTTGACCTCAACGTCATCCCTTCTGTATATATTTCAGCTCTTCACTTGGAGCTTTAAACTTTAAGCTGGCCTGCGACTCTGGGCTATTTTCTTCTTAACAGGACCAAAAGCCTACAGACCTCATTCCTTCTTGTGAAGACAAACCAAAGCAAACTGTGAAAGACTCCGGGCTTCTGTCTCAGAACAAAACTCAGCAAATTGGTTCCTGAGGTTCATATCTCTTTTTCTGGAGTTCTCTCACCTGGGACAAGAGTAAGAATTGCCCTGTAGGCTCAAACTGCGAGCTGCACTTTCTTTCTCTGTTTCTTCCCCCTCCTCACTCCCATCTGATCTACTCATGTGCTCCCTGGGCATCGTGAAAAAACAGTTTCTCCCAAGTCAGAGAGAAAGCACTGTTCCTCATGCATTTTTAAGTCGGCACAAATCCCCTTTACAACCTTTCAAGCATGGTTCATCAATGCCTGGCATGATGGTCCTGCGGCCAGAGCCAGGGTGGATTTGTAAATGTACGAATGACAAGACATTTGTGTCACTTTGCAGAAATTTCAGAAGCAAACGCATCAAGCACCAACCCTCCATCAAAATTACTCAACCCAGACCCAAAAGCTCTATTGGTGCTAATGTAAATAATAATGCAGATTTAGACTGCTGCAGTTAGTTGCCTTTTGTTTTCCCGCCAATCATTCTGACCATCTAATCTCTCTGAGTAGTAGGTCAGCTGATTAGAGGAAATACATTGTGTAATGCTTATTTCACATTTAAAATGATACATTAATAAGTAATTGAAACCAAACAAGCTATAATGTGATAAAAGTCAGTGTAAACAGGAATATTAAAGCCATTAAAAGTACCTTTTCTATTAAAAATCACTTGTCCAAGGTCCCTCATTGATTGATGCATGTTTAAAATGAATTCTGACTTAAATGTGCTGCACATGTTTACAACCTGTTTCAGTTCCATTGTATGCGTTTATAGCATTTCTTCGATGCAGTTATCAGAGCAACATACGTTGCCTTATGACAGTGGTTCGGGACCATGCACAGGGTCTCACATGGTGCTAGTGCTTGGAATAGGATACAGCCAGCCTTGAAACCACACCCACAACCTTTTGTGCATAAAACAATTTCAAAAAACATAAAAATATGCATAGTTCCAGGAATTGTAACCCAAAAATGTATTTGAATTTTCTACATACATATATTACCCATATCACTTCTTTGCCCTGAGAAAGAGTCTCTTGATGTGAAATTTTCTTAGGTAAGTCCAGACAGGGGTCAGTTGTCTTTCTGTTGCCGTATACTGTCTTTCACCCCAACTCTCTTCATCCACTTTCAACCTGTTTTACCTCTCTAGTGGGTTTACGTTTAGGTGACATCTTTCTAAACAGGTTTGTACTGATATTATAGACCTTACAGCATTTGATACTGAAACATGAAATATCCGTTACTTTTTCCTGGTGTCTTACTGCAGTGCTCTTGATGAAAACTTTAGACAGTGTTTGGGCATAATGATGGGAAAGGGAAATATTGTGCTGTTTTAGTGGTTTAGATTTTCAGTGCTGTACTGAGCTGTGTGTGTTGGTAAAAAGAGCTGTGTGAAGAGTACTGAAAAAGAAAGCTGTGTCTTATTCTTCAGAAGGTAAAGTCCTTATAAAGAAATTCAATTCAATTCATGTTTTGGTCCTTGCCCCACCCTAATCCTGCCTCAGCTCACCTAAAGTCCACCTTTGTCTTCTCTCTTGCCCAGATGTTGTATATCAGCTCTTCTTATGGATACTCTTGTGTCTGAGTCTCTTTTGCTGGTCCTTAGTGACCCTATCTCTTTATCTTTCTCTTGATCTTTGTCAAGTTTATTCTTTTTTCATTCTTTGTTAAAGTTTCTTGTTTTGCTTATGTTATTTTTTCATGAATAAAATTCTGTCTATTGTCTTTCACTTGGACCTACATCCTGCTACTACCACACTTTGTTATTTAGCACTGGGCACAGGGAAAAGAAAAGTGCTCAGCTCTCTTGTTTTAGAATTTTTTTGTGCTAATCGGAACAGACGGAGAAGGTTGCATGGTCAGGAAAAAAAGATCTGTCATGAGAGCAGCAGAATTCATCTAGCCACAACAGCACATGGTCAACGTCCCCAATACTTTCACCTTCAGAACAAGAGAGGTACACACTGTGTGTGTGTGTGTGTGTGTGTGTGTGTGTGTGTGTGTGTGTGTGTGTGTGTGTGTGTGTGTGCGTGTGTGTGTGTGTGTGTGTGTGTGTGCAGAGGGAACACTACTGGCTGGCCTCCTCACCCTGCATGGCAGGAAAATGGATTTCTATTTATGGGCCCATATCGCCGATCATAGTTCATGGCCCCCTTTCAGGAGCAGAGTTAACATTGTTGCCTGGTGTCAGACCCCCTGCTGAAGGCGCCTGGAGACGGCCTGACAGCCCCCGACCTGCCAGTGCCACCACGCCTGTTCTGCTGATACTATCAACTAAATTCTATCACTGCCACTGTCGATGTCTTATCCTGCTGCTCTCTGTCTGTCACCAGGCCCCGCCCTGCTCGTATCAGCCCAGAGTAGCCTCGAGAGAGGCCAGATATGGCGGCCCTTTCAAAACATAAAACGCTGTCTTCCAGATAGACACCTGCTAATAGAGGCTTACTTTCACTAATAAAGCACAAGGTTTGTTTGTTTGTTTGTTTGCTTGTTTATTTGTTTGCTTTCTTTCTTTCTTTATTATTCAAATGTTTATTGGCTCTCAAGCTCCGAGCATCCCATCATTGGCTGCAAGCAGCTTGCCAAACATGAACGTGAATAAAGAAAAGTGTTGTTTGATTTTAAAATAAATAAACAATAAAGCACTTTTATTTCCAGTGAAAAATATAATGTTCTACATTGTTCACGCAGAGCCCAGTGGCAGGTGGTTTAACAGCAGAGTGAAGGGGGATGGAGCAGGCTGATCACAGACAAGCAGAGATGACAGATACTTTATTGTCTAAAGATGTGTGTGTGTGTGCATGTTTGTGGGTTTGCCATGAGCTAAAACTAGAGTCCGACTTGGGGAAGCACCTGACACCTGTAAAACAAAAAAAGTGCACAGTTGAAAGAGCTTATCGCCTTCAACTCCCCCTTCCCCCAAACACACACACAAACACTTTCATTAAGCGTTCGAGCTGACAGCAATTGAGCTTTGTAAACAGCGCTGTTGGCTCAGTGGCTGAAGGTAGAGAAAGTTTGACAAGATGTGCTTACAGATTCTCCACTGCTGGCAAAGTCTATAAAAGCGAGCGATTATAGCAATAGAGGAGGTCGCATTAAACCTGACTACCTCACGCCTGCAGCGCGTGCTGTATTTGGCAATCAGGTAAAGAAAGGCTTGACTTTCAAGACCTTTAGCAATGCCTGTCATCATGCCTTATGCTCAAGCACAGCCTGCATAAGCTACAACTATGATTGGTAGTGAGTCTTCTTCTTCTTCTTTCAGCAGCTCCCGTTTAGATGTCGCCACAGCGGATCAGCTGTCTCCATTTCTTTCTGTCCCTGCATCTTCCTGCTTCGAACCAACTGTCTGCATGTCCTCTCGCACCACGACCATAAACCTCCTCTATAGCCTTCTTCTTTTCCTCGTTCCGGGTAGCTCCATCTCCAACAATCTTCTCCCAATAAAATATTCATTTCTCATCTGCACATGTCCAAACCGACACTTCCAATGAAAATCTCAACACCTTTAACTCTGCCATCTCCAACTCCACCACCTGTCTTTTTGTCAGTGCCACCGTCTCCAACCCGTATAGTGTAGCTGGTTTCATTACCACCCTGTGAAGCTTCCCTTTCACTCTTGGTGGTACCGGTCTGTCATAGGTCATTTTTATCCACCCATTCCAACCTGCATGAACTTTCTTCTTCTCCTCTCTTCCACACTCGTCATTTCTCTGAACTGTTGATCTCAAGGATCTAAATTCCTCCACCTTTTTAAATTTAAACTCCTCCACCTGTCACCTCTACTCCGTGCATCCTAACCACTCCACTCCTCTCTCTTTTGTTCACACACATCTGTTCTGTCTTTGCCCTACTAACTTTCATTCTTCTCCTCTCTAGAGCAGATCTCCATCTCTCACAGTAACTGCTAATAGTACTGGTGGTGGACACTGTTAGCCCAGGATATGCATCTACAGATAACTCCTCTGTACAGAACAATAAAATGTGTCTTTGTATTATTATTTATATTCTATATTGTTCCTTATTACTTGCTTTTGATTAAAAACAAATGTTTTGGATGTGTTTTATGGTATGTGTGTTTAAGGGAACATTTTAATTGCCAATTCAGCTTAAACCACACATCAGTACATTTGTGTGGCTGAGAAAGTTTTTTGTTAAACATTTTTAAACTCTTGAATGTCACATAATCCATTTTACTGCATCAAATAAATCAAATAAAAATGATGCAGTCAGGCTAGTGAACTCCAAAGATCCACTCCTATCCAATATCTGTGATGTTAAGAATGTGTAATGGTTATATGTGACAGACCATTAAAACAGGCCCCATATGTGTGATGGTGGAGGTTACTGAACCCTATTTACGAGTTGGCTCCGCCACAGACCAAACATGGACATCCTGCAGGGAAAGGCTGGAAACAAGACACACCTGCTGTTCACAAATCCAGCTGATTGGACACCCCAGTTCTCTCGGGAGAAGAGAAAAAAAACTTCCCATGAAGCACCTGACTGGCTTAGACATGCAGGGGATAGCTGACTATGAGGAGGCTGCACAGTTCGAACAAAAACACTTATAGAATAAAATGAGAACATGAGAATCATATAACGAGCTTTAAAAAGCATGGATTGGTTATTGGAAATGAAAGCTTATTTGAATGCTTGCTTTCCACTTATTGTAAGGTATGTGTAAAATGTTTGGTTGCAGATACAATGCACCACAAAGATTTATTAGTTAACACACACGCACCACTGTATAAGAGACCCCTTTATCTTGTGTGCAGTTTATTTAAGCCCAATCTCTGGATTTTCATCAGTGATCAGTAATTTTTTTGTGACCACAGAACCATTTGTGTTTGGAAGTTTTTGGGTAATGAACCCCTAAAAACTACAGCCATACTCACTACTCAGACCAACTACATACTCGTAAGTTGTGTCACTACTAAAATTATCCATCAGCCAAGTAATAATTTGGTCAACAGCAGACTTTTGGCCACAAAACTGATTAATGGTGAAAGAGCAAGGGGTCACTTGTGCACGAATGACCTAAACTGTAAACCAACACAGAGTATCTTTAAAGTAGTGAGTGGAAGAACAAGTCAGGAGTAAAGTGAACAGTGAGTATTTAGCAATGCATCCCTATAAATGGCTATAAATAATTTGGTGTTGAAGCGCTTTCATCTGGATGCAGTGTTTGTTTGTACCCTTGTATCGTATCGGATTTGGAATAGTGTGTTCTCTCATTGTAAACACACCACGCTTTGTTTGCAGGGCTGAATCTCCAGTTTGTCCCTCAAAGTGTAACCCAAGCCTGCTGGTACACAATCAGGAGGGCAACACGATGAAGGGCACACAGTGTACTCATTGGCGAGAATAAAATATTAAAGAGTGCTGTAGTCTAAATGGCCTGGCTCTTTAGATGCAGACAGTGTAAGCCTGGTAGGAGCACGAAAAAAGAAAACGGTTGATGCAAGATCTCAATCTCTCCAGGAACTAGGGGTGAAATTCTACCTGGAAGGTGCCCCGTGCATCCGCGGGGCATTTTCGGGGCTATTTTTTTTCAGGCCATGTTTCTGAGCTTCCCACTTCAGCCACCTCCCCAGATTCATTACACACTTGTAAATGACACTAAGTTTGGTTCTATTAATATTTAACCAATGGTTTGGCAAAAATCTAATTTAACTTAAAGGACCAGGACCTGCCAGATGGTGTTAACTTTTGCATGTAGTCCATGTAGTTACTGAATAATATGTGTGGGATTTTTAACAACGTTCCTCCAACTCCCAGTTACATGCTTGAATCCTGAAATTTGCTTTTTAAGTTTATCTCTGCACCTCTGGAGCTTATGTAAGTCACTGTGGTTAATATGTAATTAATGCTTAAACCAATAAACATCATTCAAATGCAAAATAAAATATCTCACTTTTTTTTCAATAGTAGTATTGCATCTCAAATTCACTGGATAATGTGAATCCATCTTTACAAACGGGTCAAAAAACAACCTATAGCTAAGAAGAGCTACGATCAGCCAAGCAGGCCTGGTCATCACTCAGCTCAAGTGCAAAGAAATAAAGAGCCAAACATGCCTTGACTTCTCGACTAAAAGGTGATTTTCATGTCTAAATAAACTACCAATTTTATGGTGTCAAGTCTTAGTGTTTTAGTGAATGAAATAAGGAATAAATAAGGGATCTGAGGCTTTCTAGCTGGAAGACCATTACCCAAAACAGAAACTAGGCTCATTGATAAGGTGCCAACTGTTTTAACCAAATCAATGGCATTGATTCCATCTGATGCTCACCACAGCTGCTTATTCCTGGCCTTGTTCATTACACACACCCCCACCTTTTTCTTCAATTATTTATTTTACTTTTCACTTAGTACTTCCGCCAAAGTACAGGATTAACTACTTAGCTGGACTTTTCATAGCTCTGTCACTTGTAAAAGGGAGCAAGCAGATTGAGGCCGTGGCTGGCGCTGGAGCACAGCTGCCTGCTTTCTGATAAAACTTGCTTGTTCCTTCTCCCACGTCCTGAATCTGATTTGTCCGAGGGTCTCGTATTATAGGAGGTTAACAGTCCACAAGGTTGCACTGGTGCTGATGTTTTTTAAGAGGCTCTGGTCTCTTAAACGAAGTTTGCCTCCTGAGATTTTATCCCAGGCTAGAACAACAGTCATGCTCTCCTCCCACAGTGGGTATTTGAATGGAGCGCAATGGCATTTCTGAGGTGGACGCCTGGTTCTGTCAATCCAGGAGGGTTAGCTTTTGTGATATCGCTGAAATAAATGTTCCGGTCTATGTGCAATCCATGCAGATTGCTGGCGTGTGTGAACATAAGAGAAATTCCAGATTTCTCCCCAGATTTGCTTTTCATTAAAACATCTTGAAATTGTTGTCATATTCACTGTGTCTACTCAAATTAGGTACTGGTCAAAAAGACATATCCAAGGGTAATATTCAAGCTCTTTGGTTTTTATATGTTTATGACAAACTATATTCCAAATATTCTAGGTCAACTAAAATAAGTCAGTGTAGAGGAATGAAAAGCCAAGACAGACCCCCACAGAAAATATCGTAACGATCCCAGAATCGGCACTGAAACCTCTCTCTTTCTTCTCTTGCCACAGCTTTCCTCAGTAATAGCATATCCATCAGGGATGACTGGATCAATAGCTATGTTTTGGCCTAAATTTCCTACGAGGGATGGCATGTCATCAGTGACAGACAAATATCACAGTAGGCAAACCATACTGAAAGGGCCTCCGTTCTATTGATCGCCTCTGCACACAAGATACATCAGAGTTAAATAAAAGGGCTCGGGGCAAGTAGAAGCTATTGTTTATGATTTCAAAATGTATTGAAGAAGGAGAAATATCCCATTGCCAGGTTTTTGAGGAAAAAGACATGATTATCTTCTGGGTGCAGGAAATGAACGTCAGAATCAATCAACTGCTCACTACTTCTGGATCACGGCTGGGTTTAGCAGGCCAGACTGCTGGAGGGGGAGATCTTCAGAGGTCGCCGCATGAGAGAAATGCAGCTCCTTAAAGAGATGGCATTTTTTGCAACTTATTTAAAATCACAGATCTAGTCCAGCATGTATCAGGTTACAAAAAGACACAGAAGCTGTTTCAGTTCTTGCAAAAGCGTCAGTTTCAGGAGTTAAAATCGTTTTTAAAGTCAGTGGACACACTAGGTCATGGTTCTGTCAGATTCTGCAATGATGGCAAGAAAACTTTATCTTCTGTCTTCCATCATTTAAAAGTTGCAGTGCATATACAGTGAAAAATAAAAGATTGAGGCCGTCATTATTGCAGCACAATGTTTTTCATTTATTTGATAACAAAACTGCTGCTGCTATGGTATATTATACATAAATCTTTTAACATTTTTTTTTTATATGGAAAAAAGGCACACAGAATTGTCTGGTTCAACAATGGACCTCATACTAAATGTGTTTCACATTGAAAGTAATATTAGTTGAACTGCAATTGTGTTGAATTTAGTTACAATGGCAAGCAAGGAATGAACTTTTTTAAATGCTGACCTTTTGTGCTCGCTGTAATGTAGTAATGTAGTAATGTTGACAATGTAGGCCCAACTGTCAGAGTTTGAGGCTACACAACAGCAGACACAACTAGCTCGTTATGTGTTGTCATTTATGGAGTAATTCATTATCGCTATGGTGCGAGCTACTGACCAGCTAAATCCAGCATGGTTTTGCATAAATTTAAGCAACGTAGTAGCTCAGAGACTATTGCGTGCTGTTGCCTTATTTCAAAGGCTGAAATGCGGTCAGAAATGAATCAAATCTGCCTTCCGACAAGAGTAAACCAGTATTATTCACTTCTGCTGCGGCTGATAAAAAAGCAGGCCCCTGGGTTG
The DNA here is from genome assembly GCA_017165825.1 of Hepsetus odoe. Taxonomy (NCBI): domain Eukaryota; kingdom Metazoa; phylum Chordata; class Actinopteri; order Characiformes; family Hepsetidae; genus Hepsetus; species Hepsetus odoe. Next base: position 7,467,306 of record CM029379.1, on the reverse strand, counting down.
GTTAAGAGGATTGTTCACCAGCGATCCAGGGGCATTCTCCAAGACGAGGCTGCCAGTTGGGCACCCTTCGCCGCCATCCGCGCGCCATGCTGGCAGGCGTTTGGGTGTGAGCAGGCATGGGCACAACACAGGCCTGCTTTCAGAGGGAGCCAAAGTCACATTACTGCAGTGTCGAACTGCTCTCATCAAGACACCTGCACTGCCAGCTTTTATGGCAATGTCCTCACTGTAATGTGTACAGGAGACGTCTAACATCAAGTGTTTTCTTGAGAATCAGAGTCAACGGTTTGATAAATTTATTTAAAAAAACACAAGCGGGTTAATTGATGAATCCATGCTTCGCCCAAAACTTTTTCATAGCAACTGTTACATGGCTGGACAAGCTAAAAAAACATTATTTAAAACTAACAAGAAATGAATATGCACAAATCAGTATGGGTCAAACATCAACATGTAATTTCAAACCATTTTATTTTGTATGTATATATAAGTTCGCACTAGAACAGATTGAGTGTGGGTTTTTTTCAACATTTTGAAGAGACTCTAAACAAAGATCTTTACAGTTTCTTAATGCATTGAATGGGATTTTTGCCAGGGCTCTACAAAGCTTGTCTAATGGCTCTGGAGTTGCCAGGAAAGAAAGTATTTGTGGGTAAAATATGGATAAATCAATCGGTCAGAAAGATTAAAAAAAAAAAAATTTATGAAAAGCTTTTTTGATTGCATGGATAAAGAGAGTGAGAGAGAGAGAGAGTGTGTGTGTGTGTGAAAGAGAGAGAGAGAGAGAGAGAGAGAGAGAGAGAGAGAGAGAGAGAGAGAGAGAGAGAGAGAGAGAGAGAGAGAGAGAGAGGATCATAATCCACTGTCATCACCTGAGCATATCTTCCCAGAGGCTAAAAATGCTGCTATGGCAAATGACAGGGTCATGATGAGATGATCAGCACTGGCACCTCGCTGTCCTCTGTCTGGGCTCTCGTAGCACTTATCAAGGCCACTCCATCAAACATTACACAGATAACAGAGCTGAAAACTCAATCAACCTTCCGGCATTGCAGACTGGCACTCTGTGAGGGAAGTACACCAGCAGAGCACTTTCTTTTTCTTTCTCTCTAATACACACAAATACCCTAAGCTGAACAAAACACGACTACATTAAATCTGTTATGAGGACTCCAATAGCCATTTCCAGAAAGTGTATTATATAACTGGAAAAGGGGGGTCCACACACACAATCACAGAAAGTGGTTTTCTTTCACTTCAGTTAGATTTGACCACATTCTTCTGCTTTGTAAATTAGGTATGTGAGCATGAGAAAACCTTTTAAAGAATGTTTATGGAATAGTTATATGAAAAAAAACACTATATTTCATATATACTATTTAATATTTATTAAGAAATGTTCACATATCCATGTCTAACCTTTTTTTTTTTATCTCAGGGATATAAATAAAGTGATTTAATTGCAGGTAAACAACTAAAATTAACCCTGAGTTATTCATTAAACAAATTATTTCAACAAAAATGTGTATTATAACTGAGGAAAACGTTAGGACACCCTACCCCCTCATCGCTAGTGTGAGACGCTTCTTGCAGCATCTACCGGTCTCTGGTTGCAGGGTTGCTCGTGTTGCAGGGTCCAGTTCCGCTTCAGCTTTAATGCTCTACAGATGCTCTCACATGTTCCTCAAGCACCCTTGGATACACAATAGAATTCATGGTGGATTCCATGATGGTGAGCTGGTCAGGTCCTGCTGCAGCAAAGTGTCATCAAACAATGACACTTCCACCGCCATGCTTCACAGCTGGTATGAGGATCTTTTCCTGGAATGCTGTATTTGGTTACGCTGTAAATGTCCTGTTCTGGTGTCCAAATAATTCAATTTTTGACTCATCTGTCCAAAGATCATTATTTCTAGAATTATTATTATCTTACCAAAGAAAATCATTCCATTATTCCTCCCGCAGGTTAAACTTTTTTCATTAGTACAGGTTGTTTCAATCACCTCAGCAGTGGCAAAGGGCAAAAGGAGCGCCTGCCAAGGTCCTGACATGTTAGGAAGCCAAGACTTAGTATCTATGTATCTACTCATCGGGTGAACTTGATTAAACCAAAACAAATTCCAAACATTATTATTAACTCTGACCTTGAGTGTAAATACAAATTATAATAATCTAGATGATAATATCAGGTTTTGGTAATTCAGGTAGTTCATATTAGTCACTGGGTTATCTCCCTATATTCACCCAACAGCACAAGCAAAATCATGTTTGTAAAGAAATGTAGTCTTTAAATTCTATTGTAAAACAGCAGTGACATTCTGGATCTATCCATAATATAACACATAATTAATAAAGAGGAGAAGAGAAAAAAAGGAAAAAGGCACCACATTTTTGGAAATAGTGAAAGGACCTTTATTTACAGCCAGATTTTCCCGTTGCAACCCTGAAGTCTACATTTTCAATCTGTTCCAGTGAACAAACTCCTGATCTAACTCCAGTTCTAACTCAGGTATGAGAGAAGGCAACAAAGACCATAGGCTGGGAGTGACCAAGGGATTTTAGGACCCCAGGGCTTCATCCTCTTTAAAATGTGCAAGTACATATTCTTTTCACGATACGCATGTACAACAAAGCAATTTCCTCTCTGGCTTCACTTCTGACGGTCATTCTGCAACAATTCTGCAAGTATGCTGGTACCAGTTATATGTAAAAGCCATTAAATGTGTCAAATTTCAGCATTTCCTGACTACTTCTCTCTTTTAACGTGTATTCGTTTCCCTTATAAATGGTCCATCTCTGGACTTATTGTTTGCTTTGTTGCTGCTCCCAAGTGTGAAGGAGACGGCCATGTGCTGTCACTGCTTTGTGGATTGCACAAAGCCCCATCACAAGCCTTCACCTCAACTCACAATACTGATCCTCCTCCACTCCTAGCGAAACTGCTGGGACCATTAAACTATTCATGCCCAATGCACGAATAAATAAACTGACAGCCTCCTCTCTCAACAAATCTGGGAAATATTTACTCACTTAATCACAGAATTCGAACAGAAGCTGCAACACATTGCATAAGCACTTCCCTCTCCTTGAGCCAGTCCAATTTGACCACTGCCAGCCCAGCCTGTTTCACCAATATTTGTTTTTTGTATTTTTTGTGTGATTTCTCAGGGACTCCCAGTCTCACTGGAGGTGGTTGTATAAAAGCCTTACTTGTCCTTGGAAACTTTGACCAGTGTGTATGCAAGCACTGCACATGCACAACCCATTTCTAATTAGCTGATTCTCAGCTGCTGTACCCTCCAGTGGCTCTATGTTTAGAGGCAGTTCATACCCTCAGTGAACCGCCACTAAATGGAATTTATCACTTGCCTACAGCATGACTGTAAATGTCTCTGAACGTGCAAATGGCCCCTATCCAAACTTTGATTGTGGATCAATGAATGTTTGCTTCTGACATTTAGCACTGGCGAGTCCCGCCGCTACCAGGACAAACGCTGAACACAAAATTAACAGCTTAATATTGAACACTTTGAACAGCCAAGCTATTGTACAGCTGGCAACCAAGGAAGATAAGGTAAGTTGCACAGATTAATGGAATAGACACAGCATAATTACTGTTCACACACCCTGAATACTAGCTTACAGCTATGTGGTGAATTAAGTGTGCACACTAAAATGCTCCACTGTCTGGGAAAGTCTACAGAGCCTTTAGGTTTGTAATGAATCCAAAGTAAGGGTGAGTCTGCATGACAGCTAACGGAGACTCTCAAATGTATTAATCCATAAAAAAAGAAAATTACATTTTAGCCATTTCACATAAGTACTTTTAAAAGCACCACACAGATCTTCATAATTATTGTAAGAAAGACTGGGGACCCTCATTTAATGACTCTATTGTAGAAAATATTCAATAATTCTCTTAAATTCCATAAATGATACAAATAAAGCATAATTTTTTTTCATATTGTGTATACATTTTACCAATTGAGAGCTATGCTTTCAGTTTAGGAAGAGCTTTCGGTATGGTTGGATATCAGCAAGGTTGCGCACATATCAACAATGAGCGCATCCTGCAGGAGGCCTCGCTTCCTGCCACTCCAGCCCAAGAGCAAGAAATGAAATGCCTATATTGTCTCACCAGCTGTCGGATTGTAGAAAATCCACCTCAATTTCGAAGAGAGCTGGAGCAGTTTTGTGATGGCTATGGCTGGACTGTCACCTGGACATCTCCAGTGTAGTCATTCAGTTGGCCTTGGCTGGATTTCAGCGCTAAGGGGATAGGAATCTCATTCTTTTTCCAGTTTGCCTTGGCCATGGCTTCTTCCAGAGATCCTCCAGGTGAGGTGAGCCCAGAGCATGCACCAACATGTTCTCGTTCCTCTCTGTTCTCTCTTCTGTACACATGATTACATCCTCCAGGAGCCATTCTTGCCGAAGGCTATCTATCCTGTGTGTTCTTCCATGACCATGATTCACAAAAACTGCTTCTCACCTTGGCTAAGCAAACAGTGTCCAGTCCACCAAGAAAAATATTAACTTTTCTTATGAATGTTGATGGAAATCAACATGATTGTGAGGTGAATAAAGCAACAGCTTTTTGGTCATGTCCTTGAGAATGCAAGGTATTTCTATTGCCACTTCTTTGCTGGCTGTAACAGGTCATTGGAACCCGAGGCCAAAAACAAGCTCTTCTGTTTTGATTCCGCAAAACGCGAGGCTTTGATTGTCTCTCCTTTTGCCTCTTTGGTTCCCTTGCTCTGCATCTTTGTGATATGCCTGCAGCATACAGCTTTCAACTTCAAAGTTTAGGCTCTTTTTTTTTTTTTTTTTCCTAATATGATAAAACGTGGTGCCACTTCTCTTCTGTCGCAGAGCTTTCATGCGCGCCTGCGCTCGCCACCAACATTTCATCGCCGATAGGCTTTTTCTTTTAAGTCATCGAACACCCTCAATTTTCGGCTGACCTTGGAACCTAACGCCACAAACACACCCTTTCCCGAGCCACTTTAAATGTCACCTTGCCGGCGCTCAAACGTTGTTTATTTCCAGTCCCAGACATGCAACCCGATAACTCCACAAAAGACTTGGTGCAAGACCCGCGCCGATAGTTATATGTCAGTATCATCATACCTTTTCAGTTGTCCGAACTGTACAAAAGCATCCTCGTTCCAAAAAAAAAGAAAAAGCAAGTGAGGTCAACATGGATTAGCCGCTAGTGACCCTATCAGGTCCTGCACAATGCCTACAAAGTCCACTGACGCTAGCTGTCAACAGCCTCTTTCTGGGGAACTCTATCTGCCCTGACCCCTTGGTTATGGGACCAGCTGAAAGGAGGGGTAGCACTCTAAATTGGGCCTCATTGTGTCTCCTTTTATTACTCTTGATTTCAGGTGATTCATTTGGCTCATCACCAGGCTGTCTGAAGGCTGCAATTTAGGAGATCTATCCAGTGCATAATTCTCTATAATTTGTGTTCTTCTGTCCTCCCAGACTCCCTTTGTACTTTGCACTGAGACAGATGAATGGGAAAAGTGGCTTAATGTTACATGAGATATGGATTGTATAAGATTCCTTATAGCGATCCAAAAACATAGAGGTTTGAGTGAGGAAGCTCATTGTAGTCAGATATCTGATATTCCTTTGAAGATGGCTGTGCCGCTATTAGTCATATTTGTCCAAAGCCATGAGAGATGGTCAGTTTTCAGATTCTGTCCAAAGGCCGTTTGCACTGTGCCAGTGAAACCCATGGCACTGAAACAAAAGAAGCCATGCTTCTGCAAGGCAGCTCTAATCATATATAGTGCAGGCTGTATTTGCTCTTTTATATTTATCATGTTAAGGCTGGGTTGCTCAGAGTAAGTACCAGCTTCAGAACACCTGGTTTGGCCCATCAAGGCAGCAGAGGAGAGTTTAATGAACAGGCTCAGGTGTATCTGACCAAAACACAGCTGTTTGGATTAGTTAGGTTTAGCAGGAGCTGTGGGGTTGAGCTGTGCTGATCTTGTTACTGATCATTAATAGCTGATAGTTATTTCAGCATTCAGTCCAATGGTAATAGACCAATGCAGGCTGAGCTGGATTCCAATCCAACTGACACGTAGTTCAAATCCGGGCAGCAATTTTTTCTGTTTCACCCTTCCTAAGAAAGTCAGCTACCTTGTTTGAACTGGCGGTCCTTAACATGGTCATGTGGTTTCAGGCTGCAGCATGCTTTGTTGTGCAGACCTTGGTTTTACCTCTGTGACAAATAGCTTTCATGTCCTTAATTGATTAACTGCAGCAGAGCTAACGAAGCGGATAATTTAAATCATTAAACACAGATATCAGCAGGCCACAGCGCCCAGCCCTGAATCCTGGCCCCAGCAAATATTTGAAAATAATTATTCTCCATCATGATTCTCTTTTTAATCCCCCCTCGGACAGTTGTGGATAAGCCGTCCAATCAAAACATTTTAATGTCGCCAAGGTAAAGCGCAGGTGATGATGATTAACTCTGGCAGCTTGGCTCAGCGAAATATCACACGTTATCACAAAATATAAGAGGTGTGTACAGATACGTTTTGTATCACAATTATACAGACCAAAACAAATGTCAAATTCAAAGTCCTAGTAATCTCTCTGCTCTGTGATTCTAGGCTGACAGACATTCCTTTTTAGTGATGTGATGCAATCTTAAAATCCCAAAATGATCACATCCTGAGGATAATTATTTAGAAACTACAATGATTTTTTCAGGATGTCCTGCATATTATAGCTAATGAAATATGGTAAATTGTGGAAAGAGGTTTCACAAAACAAATCTATTTACAACAATGATGTCAGTTATAGTAGATCAATGTTGGGTGCTTGATCGATGAAAGTGGAAAGTGACCATTCCTGTTGTTGAGGTACACGTACAGTTACATAAAAGCAGTGAACCACAAAAAAATGATACTCTGCATTTAACCCATACACACAAACACATGCAGCAGGGTGCAGCTATTGAAAGAGCCCAGGGAGCAGTGACATGGACGGTGCCTTCATCAAGGGTACCTCAGGGCCACCTATTGATCTGGGATTCGAACCCATGAACTTCCAGGATTTCGGGGTAAACTCCCTAACTAGTAGGCCACCGCTACCCCTGACTGAAATGGCTCAGAGGGTAAAGGGTGGGAATAATATAGTTGGTCAATGTTGGTCACTAATTTAGGAATAGGAAAAGCAAATAGGTGAAACACACACACACACACACACACACACACACGCACACACACACACACACACACACACACACACACACACTAGGCCCAGTAGGCCCAGGTAGATAGGGTACTCCTGGTAATTCTGGCCCCAAACCTCCCGTAAGAGTAATAAATGTGTCAGGGGGCTGAAAAGTGTGCACTAATAGGATTGAGAGCAAGTGTTGTTTTTAAGATTAAAAGAGTTCCTGGTTGAGTGTCAGTGAATGATGGTGTCCATCGAAAACATCTGATCATTTTTTTTACGTGTGAAAAACTTTATTCCTCATTACCACATCAAACTCAACCCTGAATACGTCTTCTTGTGGAATTTGACTGATTCTTTAACCTTAGAATGCAGAGCAGATGAATCCTAAGACTTGTTTAAAAAAAGCGGAAATCATTTTCATAAACACTTGCTCGACCATTCTTGTTCTGTTACACTGAAACTGGTTGGCTCAAACATGCATGGCCTCTCAGCATGTTAAACAACCTGGACTGGCTCTGATCCACTTCCTGAACAGAAAGTGAGACGAGGGACACTACATCACAACGCCCTGTGTCCCAGGCTCGCCCGGGAGGTGGCCTCTACTGGGGCTACGGTGGGGTCGATTCTAAACCCCCTGTGCTGCCGGGAAGGTGAGGGTTGGCTGATTGAAGGACTGCAGGAGCAAAGCCAGCTCCCGCCTCTCTACCTACTCCTGCAGGCCCCGTTGTTGCACACACACATATTCACAATATTTTCTTCCATACACCCGCCCTCGCCTCTCACAGCCCGGCACATTGCCCCAAACCATAAACTGGGTGTCAGTGCTGAGCGGAGCACTATCTCCACCCTGCACTAGAACCACAGGAATATCCAAAAATGAACCTGCTGACAAATTACATTTATTTGCACTCATTTTTTGGGTGAATTTCTTATTTGTCTTACCCCTTTTTCATGCAGGTCTGATTTTATTCCATTTTTGTAGATCTGTGGTTAGAAACATGATGAAATCAGAGCAGTAGTTACATATGCCTACAGACACACATATATTTCTCTGGCTGTCTTCTCCCACATTTTGGGATTCACAGGCATTCAAAGAAAAGTTCAAAGTAAATGTTTGCTATGTTCAAAGAAAATGCAGCACAAGCAGGGGCATTCACTATTACCTTATATTCTCACCAAGTGATCTCTTCACACAGCTTGGCTGACAAAGGCAGAAAGTAGTAAAGTGAGGGGGATACTCTTGTCTCTGATTCGCTCACTCTGCAGTGTTGCTCCAGTCTGGAAATCTGCAACGGGGCTACAAAGGCATCTGGGACAGGAACACAAAGGTGAGGGGCTGTAGCAGGAGAGGAGTGTGATCAAGACAGCCCACACACCAAGCAGAGTTTGTCTGAAGCTGATCCTGAATAAAGGCTCCTGTTCTACACCCTGCCTTCACCTCTGTGACCAGAACCAGGTAGGTTGGGGTACCTAAATGTCCCTTCAAAATGTTTTCACTATCCTGGGGACACAAACACACACACACACACACACATGCACACACATCATGCAGTGGCAGGTCAAAACTGAATTATGCCTGCAAGAAATAGGTTAATAAACAATACCCCAGCTCCTGATGTTCACTCTTCAGAGGCTTAAAAATAGAAAAATCGAGTAATCATTCAAATGCCAAGCTGCAAATGAAGCAACAAAACATCAACGTGTAGCCTTTGGCCACTGAAGTCATACTGAGCAATTTGTCTCATCAAAAGTGAGTGGTAATAATCCCTTTCCCATGTTTCCACACACACACACACAGTACACACACACACACATAATATATCAATATCACACACAGAACAACACTCTCTTACATCAGCATGGGACTTGCACAGAGTAAACAAGTTTAGAGAAAAATATGAAAAATCAATAGTTGTTTCTCTTATCTCAAATTCAATGGTATGCATCATGCAATCTGACCCTGTAAGGAGCACCATGCCTGTGTGTGTGTGTGTGTGTGTGTGTGTGTGTGTGTGTGTGTGTGAGTGTGTGTGTGTGAGTGTGTGTGTTTGAGTGTGTGTGTGTGTGTGTGTGTGTGTGTGTGTGCTTTTGCCCCCAATTTAATCAGCTTTATTGAGCATAAGGACTCATAATTACAGAATTTGTTGCAAACCTGATCAATGGTCTAAAAGGCTAATGAGTGAATAGACTATTGGGAAATCGAGCTTGATTGTTTTGATTTTTTTGAAGATTTGGAAAACTGCACCTGCATTTTGCACTCCATCTGGTTTGTTTATGGCATACGATATGAATATATTTGTGGAATGAAACTTTTTACTGAAAACCACTCCAATAGCATTAATGCTTCTAATACAATAATGAATAACAACAACAACAATAACAATAATAATAATAATAATAATAATAATAATAATAATAATGATAATAATGATAATAAGCTCATTAATTTACATTTAAAAATACATATAAATACATTCAATTGTTAATTTTAAAGACATTCTTATTTATTATTTAATCAGTAAAGCCTAATATTTAACAAAAATCATAATTGTTTAGGAGCAGAAATATGATGACATTCAGGCATTCTAACAAAATAGAAAAACATGCAAATATGTCATATACATTATTATATGATTTTAACTATTTAATATCTATAGAGGCATTTTTCAAACTATATATATGTATATAATTTTTTTCCCCAAAACATATATATATATATATATATAGGTATACATATATATATATATATGCGCCATGTTTGAAGAATATATATATATATATATATATATATATATATATATATATATATATATATATATATATATATATATATATATATATATATATATATACATAATTTACATATATATGATATGTAAAATACAAATGGAGTAAAGTCATCAATAATAAAAGTGACAATACATAAACTCCATAAACTGAACTGCACAGACCTGCTTATCATCATGGAGCAAATGAAATGGTGTGATGATGAAAGTGACTTTATAAAGCTCTGTTTGTTCACTGGACTTCACTGTGTCTATTTTTAGGTTTCAGTCAGGCATGCAAGTCTGATCTAACTTCCTTTCCTTAATACCAATTGATGTTGGATTTTTATTTCTAGCTCAGGCCCTATAATTGTAATTGATGCTGAAGCTCACGTGGTTCAGCTTTTTCTTTTTTTCTTTTTTTTTTGGGGGTGAAATATCATAGATTTAGGCTTGGAGCCGTTTGGGGGTCAAGCTTCTTTAATTTAACCCAGACTCGTCCTCCTGCCAGAAGCCCTGCTGGCCCTGCCGTGCAGCCCGCATCTTTCTAATCCTCCATTTGTGCTCAACACGATCATCTGACGAGTCAATCCAGCCGCTCCACCTTAAACGCGCGCGCGGGGTCCGGGATACGCCTGGGGTCAGTGGACCGCAGTTAAAGGGTTTAATTGGTGCGTCGTGCAGCTTTGCGCGTCGCATTTGCGCATTTTTTATTTTTTTTTTTTGCGTTTTTCCTCCCAAACCGCCGAGCGTCCCGTTTCAGACCGAACCGCGTCCCGCCGCCTTGCGTCCTCCGAGTTTCTGATCGAGACGTGCTTTAAAGAGACATCGCAGAGCCTAGCGCTGCATATTCACCTGAACATTCAAATAATGAGTCACAAAATGACTCACACCTAATAGAAACCACACACTATAAATAAAATAAAGAATATTATTTAATAATATAACTTAAATCTACTTATGAGACCATTCTAAAACAACACACAGACACACACATAAATAAATATATAAACATGTTAAACATATTAAAAATATTAGATAGATAGATAGATAGATAGATAGATAGATAGATAGATAGATAGATAGATAGATAGATAGATAGATAGAAATTAATTTTACTTTTAATATGAAAACTGAATAGTTACATTTATTTAAATCATGCATTAAAATAATGAGATGTATTTTAGAACAAATAAACGTTAACAACTAAATGCATAATTTCAGAAACAAATAGATAAATTGTTCCAAATTGTTCCACGAGCTCGAGGCTCTGTTTCTGTTTTTCTTTTTTTTTAGTCTGCGTGTAAGAGAGAGAGAGAGAGAGAGAGAGAGAGGGAGAGAGAGAGAGAGAGGAGAGAGAGAGAGAGAGAGAGAGAGAGAGAGAGGGCGAGATCCTCCTCCTCCCTGATGAGTTCTTCTCTCTCTCTCCTCTCTGCTCTGCCTGGCCTGCTCTCCTCTCTCTCTCTCTCTCTCTCTCTCTACCTGCCCCTTCTCTCTCTCTCTCTCTCTCACTCACCCCTTTCTCTCTCTCTCGCTCTCTCTCTCTCACTCACTCACTCCCACTTTCTCTCTCTCTCTTGCTCTCTCTCTCTCTCTCTCTCTGCTCACCCTTTCTCTCTCTCTCTCTCTCTCTCTCTCTCCACTCACCCCCTTCTCTCTCTCTCTCTCTCTCTCTCACTCACCCCTTTCTCTCTCTCTCTCTCTCTCTCTCTCTCTCTCTCTTTCTCCACACACCCCCCCACCTCTCTCTCTCTGTGTGTGTGTGTGTGTGTGTGTGTGTGTGTGTGTGTGTGTGTGTGTTTTTCCACACTGCCTCTCCAAGTGTCCGCGTGGCCCCCGCACTCCTCCTCCCTCTCCACCTCCTCCTCCTCCTCCTTCCATTCCACTCCATTTTCCTCCTTACTTTCTAGCTCTCATCCACTCTCTTTACATGCGTTAGCGCGCACTCCTCCTTCCTTCCTCCTTCCTTCCTTTTTTTTAAACCTCCTCCTCCTCTTTCTTTTTTTGTTTTTCCTTCCTTTTTTGCTCTCTGTTTCGAAGTGAAGGTCCTCTGCTCGTCTTGCCCCAGGATGTCTTACCCTCAGGGGTACCTGTACCAGCCCCCTGCCTCTCTGGCGCTCTATTCGTGCCCCGCGTACGGAGCGCCGGCTCTGGCGAGGAGCGACGAGCTGCTCCGCTCTTCATCCTCCTCTTCCTCGTCGTCCTCGTCCTCGTCGTCCTCGTGCTCGTCGTCCTCCTCCTGCTCTTCCTCGGCTTCTGCCTTCAGCCCTTACCCCGGCTCCGCCGCTTTCTCCAGCCCGCTGTCCTACTCCGCCGACCCGGCCAGCGCCTTCCCGCCCTACATGGTAACCGAGACCGGAGCGCGCGCGTGGCACTGCAGGGCACGGCGCACGGAGCGCGTGCTGCTGCGGCTGCTGCTGATGTTGTTGTTGTTGTTGTTTATGTTGTTTATAGAAGCTGTCAAGCAAAAATAGCTGCACTTTCAGGACAGCTCAGTCTTTTTTAGTTTGTCCGTAAATTATTGTTAAGAAAAATAAAAAATCATCAGCAGTGAAAAGGTGTTTGGCAGGATTAGGGACTGCTGGAAGGTACGCAGGCTGGCAGGGGCTGCAGTTGGTGAAGGTTTTTTTGGAAGGAGAATTAGAAATCCAAATCAGCGTCATCGTTAACACGCTTTTGGTTTAATTTCAAATCTGTTATTTATTATATTTACCTTATTGTATCTGACTTTGCATATGTGTGATTTGTGCACATTTGTGATTAGTGTTTATATGTGTGTATATATATATATATATATGTGTGTGTGTGTGTGTGTGTGTGTGTGTGCATATATATTAGGGTCGACGCAAACATTTCCGACATGCTTAATTAATGTTTGATTAATCATATTTTGGAGATGGCAGTTAATTGGCTGTTAATCACTTAAACTATGCATTTTCCCGTTTCAGAGACTTTGAGGTGCTGCAGATTGCTGACGGAATACTTGGATTTATTCTTTAATCCTAGAGACTGTAATCCAAAACTTAATCCAATGGAATATTTTCAATAGAATTTATCTTTATTTAGAAAAGAAGCGCACTAGAAACAGGAGCAGGTGATCTGGTCCCTTCGTTTCCCAAAATCTCGCGATTTTTAAAAAATGTTAAAAATGTAAATGTAAATTTAACGATTTAACGATTTAACGATGTGTAAGAGAGACTGTGCGTGTGTGTGTGTGTGTGTGAGTGTGTGTGTATGTGAGGGTGAGTGTGTGTGTGTGTGTGTGTGTGAGTGTGTGTGCGTGTCAGGCATTGCATTTTAATTTAAAAAAGAGGATTTTTGAGATTTAATTCTGAATGAATATTATTATTTTCTTGGGTAATTCGTTAGCAAGAAAGGTGCACATCACGCCATCCTGTTAAATGTGGAAGCTGTGCAGACGGTCGGAATGACCGAGTGATTTTTCAGCTCGGCGAAAGTGTCAGGAGAGCTGAGGTTAAGGTCTGAGGTCTGCTCGTGAACTTCAGCGCTGGAGGAACATCAGATTGTCTTGGTTTTTTTGTGTATTTTTGAACCGAATGTCCGAAATGAGGCTTGTTTTTGGCTGCAGTGAAAATGAAGGGATGATGAAGGATGATGATGATGGTGGTGATGTTGTTTCGTCCCGGGCCAGACAGAGAGGGTTTGGGCTGAGAGCTGGAGGAGCAGCGCGGGTGAAGATACCGGCGCACTTTCACACGCGGCGCAGACGCTAATGGGATTTCATAGCACAGACATACAAAGAAAAAAAGAAAGAAAAGGGAAAAAGGAGAGTATTAGTATTATAGAAACCATTGCGCCCATTATCCTCGCATCAACAATTATCGTCACTTAAGATTAATTATTAGACTATTATATTATTCATCAAGCTGAGTTAAAATCTATTACAGACAACAATAACAACAATATTAATAATACATACACATACATACAATATTAATAGTTATTATTAGTATTGTTATATTATGAAGTATTATTATTAGTTATTAGTTATTTAAATATATTAGATGTGGATTAGTATGATCATACCGATAAAATTTATTATTATTTATAAATTGTTGATTACTTATTTCACTTAATTGTTTTGTTTATTATTTTTGCTGGTATATGATTGCTTTTGTTATTTATATATTTTTACACTCTTACTACGTGCACAACACTACTGCTGTGGCTATACACTGCTGTTGTGCTTTAATTAATATTAGACTTTTCTGCAACAGCAACATAAGCAGCACTGGCAAAAACAAATAATGTATTATTATTAATATTATTATTATTATTGTTATTATTATTACATACATATTATAACCTTGCACTTCTTTTTTAATTTCATTAGGTTCCTGTAACGAATGTACATTACCTACTGTATAATAATTGGTATCAAAGGCCTGCACACAATAATAATAATAATAATAATAATAATAATAATAATAATCTAAAAACAGCTTTAATTTGCTTCTCTCAAATTAACCAATACGACTGTCTGTGTTTCAGGTTCCCATATGACCCCATTCTGCGGTTTGGCAGCAGTTGCAGTGGTGATTTGCCCTCACCCCGGGGCAGGTTGGCCCTACCAGCTGAATGACCCCACATACCGTAAAAACGCCGCGCGCGATGCCACAGCAACGCTGAAGGCCTGGCTGCAGGAGCACAGGAAGAACCCCTATCCCACCAAAGGCGAGAAGATCATGCTGGCCATCATCACCAAGATGACCCTCACTCAAGTCTCCACGTGGTTCGCAAACGCCAGGAGGAGACTCAAGAAGGAGAACAAGGTGACGTGGGCCCCGAGAAGCAAGAGTGAGGATGAAGATGAGGAAGATGGAGACGGAGAGAGGAAAGAGGAGCGAGCAGAGAAGAGCCTGGAAAATGAGGAGGCGTCTGCTGAGGACGAAGGTAACAATTTGTACACACACACACACACACACACACACACGCACACACACACAATAATTGTGATTTTATATAGTTTATATATATTTTATTTACATTTTCTATAATAATTATTACATTTTTAAAGACATTCTGAAATATTTTAAGTAAAGCCTAAAAGTAAAGAGGGTCGCATTTATAATTTTAGCTTATATTGACAAATATTCAGATGTTAAGTTTTTCTGACACTATCCTCTTAAGATTGACCTCATCAGATTTACATAATATTCTCAAACATTTTCTTAAAATTGTGTAAATATTGTATTGTTAAGATTTTTATGACACTTTCCTCTTTAGGTTGAATTCATTTGGACTATTATTCCTCTCAAACAGGTACTGGTCTTCAGGTGGATGGCCTGGACAGACCACCTGCAGAGTCAGACGGTGAGAAGGTCACCTGCAGAATCAGTGATTTAGTGTGCAATTTCTGACCCGCTGCAAAGGACAAATGTGAGGAGAGTGATCTGGATGCTGGCCATGGGGAGCGGGCGGCAGCCTGTCACCCAAGCCAGTGACCCTTCACTTTAACTGAATGGAGGCTCCACTCTTGGGCCACCATCACACCACCATCAGACTCCAGAAACAAAAGCAAGGCATGTTTGGACAGTCTGACTGCCACAGATAGCCAGAACCAGGCAGTCGTAAGCCTAAACTCTGTCCTTGGGCTGAGATAGCCACCTGACTCCCAGCAGCCACGGGCAGAGGCCTCATGGCAGTGGTCTTTTGGCATCTACGCCTCCGCACATCCCCGACTGCACCCGTGTATTCCGCCTCTTCCATCCTTGGACGACCGCTATACTACACCTCACCCTTTTACAGCAACTACACAAACTATGGGAGCTTCAGCCCGTTGCAGGGCCAAGGGATTCTGCGATATGGCTCGACTGGAGTGGCTGCTAATGAGGGACTTCCTCAGACTGTCCTCAGTGCCAGCGCCATTCATAAACACACGTCAGAGCACCTGCTAAAGTCTAACCAGAATCAAACTGAGCAACACTTCAGGACCTTGAATGCAGAGACTAAGAAAGGTGGTGGTAAAGCCTATTTTGCAGGCCAGCTCATTTTTACATTGACCCCCTTTATGCACAGTCCTATTAGAATCAGTGCTTCATTTCAAAACTTACCAGAAAAACATTCGGGCTTTAGTTCAAACACTTTTTTTCTCTCTTCACTGCTACATTACTGCTGTTCTTCTAACCCAAAGATCAATCAACCAGAGCTGATTATAGTTACCTGTCTTTACTCCTAAGTTTAAAGTTAACTGTATGGATGCACAGATATAAACAGATGTCTGGTTTTTACAGTCTGCTTTTCTCTAAACTGGGTTTATTTTTGCAGCAGACTCCACCAGTGTGCACAGTAGGACCTCAGTCTTACCTATCAAGCTAAAGATGAGGAAGACGGTTCAAGTAAGTCATTTGGCCCTTTTGAAATGCCACAGGCAAATACTTACATTATCCACCTGATTGTAATATCCTGCATGGTCTTGTGGCCTACTAATACTTCATGGCCTCAAGGGTCACTGCAGGTTGCTTGCAGCTTGAGATGTAATTGTTTTTGGATTTGGACTGATGTAGGTTTTTTTTTTTTGATTCGCAGTAGGTCACAGTTGCTTTGAGCAGCAAACAAAGCCATCAACCCTCAACCAGTTACACACACCCCTGCTGTATTAAACAAACCCACCAGTACTCCCAAACTGGATTGCATTGAGGACTGCAGAGCACTTGGGTAGATCTTAAACCATATGGCATTGAGATAAAAGGACATGGAAATATTGAGGTTCCTTATTATTTTTATTTTTTGCCTTCTGATGGCTTGTGCGTTTATGGATAAAATAGTTATTTCACCATAAGGAAACTCTCTCAGGACCCCCTGTGTAGTTTGCTTCATTGCCATCTTTGGTGCGCATCATGTGTGGGACATTACTAGAGCTTCTCTACTTCATCTGTACTTTATTTGTAAAGGCTGTAAATTGGAGGAGGATAAGGCTTGGGGCTGGTAAACTCGATTAAGAGTGGAATACATTTGATATTTATTTTTGTATGATGACGGCAGTCGCCCATTAATTTATGCAAGCATTGTACCAAAGAAGAAACTTGTTTTGTAACAATTATAATTGCTTTATTTAAAAACGAACAAAAATGCAGAAGTTAAGTAATGTTATAAGGAGAATACTTTACTAATTCTATATCTTTCATTGTGAATAAAAGTATTACAAAACCAAGAAATCTGGTTGATCGCGTTTTTTAAATGGTGTTGGGGGGGGGGCTCTAATTATTGAATGAAAATAATTTTGAAATGATTTTCTTTAATTTTCTATCGTTATTTTAGACGAGATGATATTGCAGAAACGCATGGCAGACAACGCTGTAGAAATATTTGGCTCATTTAGGAGAAAACAAAATCCTGCCGGTTTACATTCAATTGGAAATTCAAGCGATTACATGATGTACATTTTTTGCTTGTTTTTTCTTTTAATCTTTTGTTCATTAGTTTATTTTAATTTTGGTCAAAGTGTATTTTATTTCACATGTACAATTTTTTAATAGCTTGATCTAATAATTAATTAGTTTTACCTGATCTATCTATCTATCTATCTATCTATCTATCTATCTATCTATCTATCTATCTATCTATCTGTCTGTCTATTTTCTCATATACATTCTAAGGTTATAAGTGGGGTTTAGCTGATCCGGCCTTCTGCTGTTGTTCTGGTTGCTTTTCTATTCTTTATTTTATTTTCTTCTCGACGGTATACTCGTCAGTCTGAGTGCCGTTCAGACTCGGTTCCGGAGCCACATTGATATAAAGCCTGTTTTACGAGCATTTATGGAGCGGGATTAAAGCCCTATGATCAGCTCATGCGCGCGCGCTTCGATTGTAAAATGATCAGTTTAATATCAGTGATTTTGATCAGCTGGTGTTTCTGTAGCTCCACAGCTGCGCGCTCAGGCTGCAAACGACCAGAATTAGCATTTATAATCAGCTACAAACTAAATGCTACGTTAATATTAATATTGATGTTTATGGTTACTTTATTATTATTTTTATAATATAAATATAACCGATAAACAATTCATTCAATGAGACAACTAACATTACAAATACTAACACTCTACAATAATAATAATAATAATAATAATAATAATAATAGTAGTAGTAGTAGTATAGTAGTAAATAAATAAATAATAAAAATAATAATAATAATAATAACAATAATAATAACAATAATAAATAATAATACCAATAATAACAATAATAACAATAATAATAATAATAAATTATGTATGCACAAACAATTGCCCTTGATGTACTCACATTATTTTGTTCAGGAGCCCAATGGTGGTAGTGCTGGAGGTGGGATTGGAACCTGCGACCTCGAGTATCCTACTACTAGACCACCACCAATTTTGTCATTGCTGATGTGTCAGCACCTCACAGGGTCACAGTGATATCTGAATTTGTCTGTATATTGAAGCTGATGTGAGGTGATCCAGGGATGCCCTCCCCATCCAATGCTTCCCTAAAATGCAAACATTTGTTCTCCATAAACAGAATGATCTCTATCCCGCCATAAAGCACCAACAGCAATGCCTGATTGGTCACCGTTACGCAGCCCTAACCAGTTATACTACGCTGCTGCAAAAGCCGGAGTCGCAGAAAGCGAAATAAGACCTGCTGTATTCATTATTCGCGGAAGCCTGTTTTATAAATAAATATGTTGGCATTTTTAAGTACTTTGGAGTTCGCTCTATAGTTTGTTCGACACACATATATATATATATATATATATATATATATAGTATGTAAAAACTAATACTGTATATTGAATGTCATGACATTATATGCATGTGTGCATACAATCTGACCACATTCTATTTCCTGTGGCCAATGCAGTTTCTTTCTCCCCAATTTATCACTCATTCATTGACACAACTTGTCCACCATTAGTGTTCTACTGTAAATAACATCTCAAGGAGAGGAGAGCAAGAGAGGAAGAGAGAGCAGGGGAAAAAAATTAACAAATTGAGTTGCATATGGGTTTACTGAACACATCAAAGTCGCTTACACGTTTCAAAGCGTGTCCTGGGTCAGCTCTCTCATAAAGGTGCCAGAAAGGATGTTCTCCTCTTGTGCTGATCAAAGCTTCACACTGCAATCTGTGGAAGATTATTAGACCCTTCAGCTGGGCTGTGCTGCTTTAACTGGCAGTTATAGCTCATGCTGAGCGAGAGTTTTATAACTCTGCAGGCTACACAGACTATTTCTTATTTTTTTCTTATGCTAGTGAGGTCTAACATACCAGCAGCCACCCATTTGGGCCTACTGTTGCAGCTGCTGTGTGGTGAAAAGTGCCACTTAAGAAATTCTGTGCAGCCTTTTTTCTTTGCTCGTGCTATCAGAATTGGTTTGATTTCTGTGTCTGTTGTTCTGAATCGCGGTAATTAAGTGCCCCTCATTTCATGAGGACTCTTGACCAGACCTGTTTTAACTTACAGAGTGCTTGGGTTAAGAAGCTACTATAGAATGGACAAGCACTGGGGGTTCACATACATAGCACAAATAACCATTAGATGGCTCGGCGACAAGCAAAGCAGAAAGAGAAAGAAACAAAATATTAGTGGACATTAATTAATAGGAGGAGCTTTCTCCAGGTCAAGAGAACTGCAGGAAGGTATTTTAATGTTTATAATGCTGGACAGGCTAATGTAATAGATAGTCTCAAAATATTATGCTAAATAAAAGGAGAAAAGAAAGGGAAGAAGGAGAGAATGCACATCTTATCATTCATTGCAAGTGAACAAAGAAATGTCTCAGAATTGAGGAGGATGTAATATTTTTGTCATCGATGTAAATGTAAAATTCACTGATGGTCCACTATACGGGTGTACAGTTACAGACTGTAACCTTGCAGTCTGCCTGATGGCCATCCATTAATCCACTTTTGAAGTGAAAGGAAAGAAAGTGACTACTTGCCACTGTAAAAAGCACAGGACACAGTGAGCCACCCCAAAAATGTTTCTGAGCATTTTATCCATCTCATACACAGTGAAGCAGTAATCAGCAGTATCCACCACCTAGAGAGCTGTGATGGGGACGGTAATTGCTCATGGATCCTCAGGGCAACTACCACAACGCATGGATGATAATCCTGATAATGGATGGATGGACACTCATAAACGTCCCGCTAAATCTATGTTTGGGGAATGGCAAAAACTGCAACATTAGACTGCAGTAAATGTGCAACAGCAAGGTGCATCTGCAAGATTGTTGTTTCTTGAACACATCTCAGAATGTATTCTAGCCAGCAAATTTACTGATTCCTTCAGATTTATGCTATAAATATGAACACATCCTACATACATGTATGTATATAGACTTCTGCCAGTTGCTTTTGTCTACATATATTCAAAGTGCTTTTAAAGAATGCTGCTTTCCCAGAGATGACATTTCATTCTCCACACACGTGTGAGTAATCCTCTTTCAGCAGAGAAAGATAATTCAACCAGCTAGAATGAAGTAATGCCTGTGTTCTCATTAACTGCTGTAAACACATTCGCATTACATCCAGCCTTACCTGCCGCCTCCCAGACACCCCAGCCGCTGACTCTTCTTCCTATTGCCACTTTTTCATCTCTGTTTCTTTACAGCATATTACATTGCTGGTTACATGCCAGGTGAACACAACATCCCCAAGAGTGGCAAGAGGAAAATATTCGGATCGCCAGCCATTAGGTTGAAAGGAGCAGGATGAAGCCTTTCTGCAGGAATATCTCCATGAATTAAGATTCTGTTTAGCCGGGCCTGGCTGGAATGGTAATGGGCTCGCTGGCTTTAGCACAGAATCAGGTGACTAAAAGGAGAAAAAAGAGAGAGACCTACAAAAAGAGACCTACATGAGAGATAATGAGAGAGAAATAAAAGAAAGAGTAAGAGAGATAAAAGATAGAGATAAAGGTACAAAGAAAAGAGAGAGAGAGAGAGAGAGAGAGAGAGAGAGAGAGAGAGAGAGAGAGAGAGAGAGGAGAGAGAGAGAGAGAGAGAGAGCAGTTTTAGAAGGCTGTGCTCATTGATAGCATCTGCAATGCCAGCTCAGGTCAGTCCAAGCTGCTGCTAAGTCACAGCTCAAACACTGCACTGGCCCCTCTCTGGTTGGGCAGGGCTAAAGCCCTGGATCTCAGCCGCCTGTTGCCTGGACCCCGTGCCTTTACGGAAGGCAATACTCTCCTGGGAGATCAGGGCACCATTAACCCCGTCTACCCAGACTACAATCAGTGACTGCACCATCCTCACACAAATATAGCAGGCCCAGCAGCCTCAGGAAGATAGCATCTACCGCGAGCATCCCCAAGACCAAATCCCTGCCGGACTGCTGAACCTTGAAGTCCTGGCGGTTTGCTTACTAAGGAGCTACACGGTTAAGTCGGGTTTTACGAGATTCATGGAGGTGGACTTTTCCGCTCTCCGTCTCTGAATGCAGAAACTACAAGGCCCATTAACCTCTACAAATACAGGATGCTGCTTTCATCTCTGCTTGCTTTTGTTGTTTGGACCTTTATGTCTGTGGTTTAGGGAGCAATCTCAAAGTATTTTACACTTACACTGGAACACACAAACACATACCCCACACAAACTTTTGTAGGACATTACTCCTGACTGCATTAAAAACTATACAGATCTCACACCAGTTTAAGGGCATTTCAGGACAGTTAACATATATGAGTTCTCTCTTTCTATAGAACCAGCACTATATGTAGAATGGATTAGTTAAAAGAGAAAACTAATTCAATGAAAGAAAACTCTTGACAAACCTCATTTCATCATTGGCGGAATATCCGCATTTACCTAGAGTATTTATGTTCTTTTTGTCCAATATAGGTACAGTTACAGATTGCAGCCTGTTTTCATGTAATATGTCAGCCACCACTTTCTCCATTCATGATCAGTTTTGGACCAAGTAAGATCAGTTGTTGATTTGATATTTTAGATGATCAATCATTTTCACATGTGACACTATTCAGCCAAGAGAGGTTTGTGGTTTGAAACCAAAAGACTGTACACCTCTACAGATCATCCTCATTTATTAGAAGGCTACTCTTCCCTGCAGTTCTATAAAACATGTTTTATCATTCCTGCACCAGCAAACACATTTTGTCCAGCAGACATGTTCTCCTGACCTTACTGACATTTAGGTTGCATTCCCTAGGTAAAGTCTTCATTAGGCTTCATTCTACCTGGCTGCTGTGAAGCCCCAGATGTACCTCTGGGCGCTTTCTGTGATGGAGCTGGTTATCAACAAAGTGTGTATGAACTGACATGAAAAGAAACAGTGTCTCTTTCATTTTTGTCTGCACTACTCTTTCAGCCGGCACGCAAGCTTCCTCCCCTTGTCTCTCCTTTGAGCTATAGTAGCCAGATTTTCACATCAAATGTGATCTGTCAGGTTTGGCTGCTAATTAGGCACTGCCTCCTTTGAAAGGCACACTTTGATGGGAAGTGTATGCGATCACGTTCCGCAAGGTCAAGGTAATGTCAACGTGCAGGAGAACCGCACCAAACTGGGCACTAACAAGGAAGCAGTATCTCTACAAGGAAATAAGGAAAGAAAATTAAATCAGTGGCAAACACAAAAGGTAAGAGTATACATTAAGTGGCTGCACTTTTAAGGAAAAAATATGCTGATTTATAGGCACAAGCACAAAGCTTGTCATCGTTAAACTAATTTAACATCAAGAGCAGTGAAGAAGTTTTGAAGTGATAGAAAGACTACTTGTTTTCTCATGTGAATATTGGGCTCTGAGGCTTCGCAGTGAGGCATGACTGTTATTTTTGGTCAGATTGTCCATGAACGCTTTGCTCGCCAAACCCAAAACAGGAGCCAGATGCGAGGACGGTCTCGTCTTCACGTTTTAAGAAATAAACAGGGGAGAACATTGATCAACTGTTCATGTGAGCATCTATTTTTATTCTGGCCATGGTCCATTCCATACAAATGGCAAGTGGTGAAACGTCACCAAGATTGAGAGGGATGGGACAGAGAGTGCGCTGTGCCAAACCTCAGCCTGTGTGGAAAACACATTGACGTGAAGGATTAAAGAGTATAGAGCTAAAAGACTTCCTCAGTTTGAGGCATTAAATTTTTACTTATTTAGTGCATGTCTCAGCTTTACTTATCTATAGCTCATCTTCATGGCCCACCCAGATACTGATGTTATCAGAGTGGGACGGCTTGAAACAGCAGATCTGAGAGAGCTTGGTTTGTATGTTGAAGTTGGCTGCTCATGCTGATAAGGTAGTGAATAAACTACTTCTCTCCCACCTCTTTTGTCTAGTAGTCCTGCAACAATTACTTCTCAATTACGCTTTTGAAACGCCTGACAAAAGCATCAAGAGACTGTTTTTAAAGAGTACTATTGTTGTCCAAAATTGGACCAAGCAGTCGAGCAAAGTACAAGTTATAACGAACCTAATGACTCTGCTGACACAATTAGGAAACAGTACTTCAAAAAGGTTAATCTGCATATCTCATTAAGTACACTGGCCACTAATAATACACGATATGGTGCGTGCACTTAATTCCTCATTTAAACAGCACTTTAAAGAACCACTTATTAACTCCGATCTTTGCATATGCGATGAATTATAATAGTGCTCAGCTTACCGGGTTTATTAATAAACGTATTTAATCTTACTTATTATTTTTAATTACTTCTTGTTCCAGATAAGTAAAATGAGGCAAGAACAAAATCCAAGGAATTTATTGACTATTTTATGAATTTCTATGAATATTGTTAAATATGAATTAAACTATATATATATATATATATATATATATATATATATATATATATATATATATATATATTCATTTAATGATAATCATAAATATAATAAAATCATTAGTTATATATATATGTGTTATTAATAATAATAATGGACACAAATATTATATAAAATATTTTTCTGAAAGTATTCTTGTTTACAGTATTTTTCACACTACTAAATATTTTGCATAGATTTGTATATATATATATAATAAGAGACAGTATATATATATATATATATATATATATATATATATATATATATATATATATACGTAAAATAAATTTCTGTGAATACAACTGCAGTGAGCAAAACATCAAGCCCCTCCTCATGAACTTATCTCTTTATCTCTTTCACCCATTCACGCTTCTCCAACACAGACACACACACACACACACACCCTCACTCTTTCAGAACTCGCAGCCACTCACATTAGGCTCTGGCAAACACGACAATGTTAATCCTTTGACAGGAGAACAAGAAAACAACCATGTAGGATCCTCACTGTTTTCACTAGCATGACCGCAACAGTGGGACTCCTGCTTTTGAGAGGGCGAAAACAAAGTGCCCCTCTGTCTTGCTAACCACTCAACCCCCCGCTCAGTGGCCCAAATTAAAGACAATCCCCTTGGGTAAAAATTCCCTTCTCTCTCTTCCACTTTGCCCCTCAGTTACTTTCTCTCTCTCTCTCTCTCTCTCTCTCTCTCTCTCTCTCTCTCTCTCTCTCTCTCTCTGATGGCGTCCCTCTGAGTGGAAGTGCGTCTTTCAGGGCGTTCATGCCTCAGCCAACCCACCCAGGAATATTAGTCCCTTTTCATTTAATCACCCTGCACTCACGCCTAGGCCTCCAATTCATTAAGAGCACTCAACGATTCAGGCCAGCTGTTTGGTGGCTCTTGGCTGCCGATGAGGTGGAGAAAGACAAGTGAGAGCCGGTCTGCAGCGAATGCTCAGCATAATTCTGCAGTTTAATTATGTGGCTCCCATCTCTTTCAGCCACCCTTTCAAAGGAATCCGATTTAAATGTATTAAAATGATTTCTTAGCCAAGTGCATTTTAACTATTGTAAAGACCTATGTATATAAGTGAGTGTGTTGTAGGTTTGGTTGAAAAAAAAAAAAAACCAGCAGAAAGCTAAAGCATTGATGAAACTCTACTCCCAAGGATTCAATGGGAGAGCACGCAGAAGATAAATAAGTGTTGAATGAAGCAAAAAAAACAGTATCAATCAACAGTGTAACAATATTCACAATTAAATAGACTGGAGCAACATTGTACAATTTTGCTGCTAAAGGCAGAGATGGGGAAGGGACCAGGTTTGCTAAGGCCAAGCTTCTGCCCACAAGCTGCTTTCCCATTTTCATTACTACAGATCAGTTCAATTCAATCAAAATCAGGCCTGAGCTTTGCAAGTTTTCCCTTGCAGTCTAACACAAGCACAAAAGCAGTGAGACTGGCTACAGAAGAAAAAAGAGTGATGTGGCTATGCTTGTTTATTTAAGGAGTGCATGGGCGCCTTTAGCTGCATATTGAAGGGGAAGGGATTATAGGATATATAGTGGCTGATCTGGACATGAGTCGTGTTGCGCTCTGAGAGGGAGGTGCAGGAGGGTGTATTCGCTTAAAAGGGATATGAAGGGGCAGAAGGGTGAAAGTGTATGCGTGGAGAGTACCCTGTGAGTAATCTGCCACAGGGCAGAATGGAGCTTAAGGCTTAAAGTTAATGGCAGTTGACTTGCTGATGGTGCTGCCGTGT
The DNA here is from genome assembly GCA_017165825.1 of Hepsetus odoe. Lineage (NCBI taxonomy): Eukaryota > Metazoa > Chordata > Actinopteri > Characiformes > Hepsetidae > Hepsetus > Hepsetus odoe. The sequence goes on along the minus strand of CM029379.1, from coordinate 7,441,803 downwards.
TAGACAAGTGCACCTGACAGCAGATTCTTTATGTGGAGAGTATATGATGGCTTGGAAATACTTCGATTTTGGACTGAACTTGACGTCTCTCTCTCTCTCTCTCTCTCTCTCTCTCTCTCTCTCTCACCCGCTCTCTCGCTCTCTCATGAGTAGATCTTCCCGTTAAAAGAGCTTTCCTGTCAAAATCCCAGTCTCCATCCTCAGCCCTTTTTTTGCCTGTTTCCATACCGCGGTGGCAAACCGCCCAGATTTGCAGTGCTTTTTTAGGCCAGAAACAAAGGAAGCATAGGATCTATGAGCGTTGCATGATAGCACCGGTGCAAAAATCCCTACAGGCCAGCATAACAACACACTAAGATTCCAAACCAGCGATGACAAACCTGTTTATGTGCGTACAATTCTAGACATACTTTAAATAGTCAATCCAACCATACTTGGTTTGTATACCATGTCAGGGGTTTTGTTATGAAAACGAGAGAAAGGAAGCACTTAATCTTCTAGTCAGTGAAATTTGCATTAATCACTATCATATTTTATATCATATTTAGCTTATTGTGTAGTTAAAAAACAATATTCTCACAACATAAACCTACAATAAACCTTTTGGGGGATAACTTTAATATTGCATAATTATGTAACCTGTTATACCCTAAGGGATTATATAGGCCCTGACTTTACACACAACTACAACACTTACATATTAGTTTCAAATGAATTCCTTAAAAGCAGATTAAATATCAATGAATAAAAGATTCCGGGGGTTCGTTATTTTCTTTCTTTAGTCAATGCTCTGCACACTTGACCCTAATTAGCATGTCCTATGAGTGATCAAGAAGTATAACAGGGCAGTGCAAAAAAATCTAAAAACATAGATCATCAGCCATTTTGGCAGTACTTCTGAGCACCTCTCCCAGCTTCAGGCCCAAGCCTTGTCTTGTACTGCCCCCTCTGTACTATGGCTGCAAGTGAAATGGGGATCTTCCTTGTTTTCTGAAACAGCAGCGTGAATGAACAGCACAGCTGAATTGGGGTGAGTGGCGTTATGGCTGAGAGTCTAAGATTTCAGCCTCTCACTCTGGAGCCTTCCAGGGAAGCTGCGTGAGAGAGTCATGTGCTGTGGCGCCTCCCCAGGGCCAGTTAGCGGGGTCAGAGAGGCCAGAATGGAGAGGAGGCGAAAGACGCCCCGCTCGGTTTACAAGCCCTGGATCAAAGCTCAGCACGCATTAATGCACTGATCAGTTCGAGGTCTATTAGGCAAGAGTCGCCCACTTCGTCCTAAGGCCAACCTCATTCACAAGTATGTTCTCCGCTGTATGTTTAAGTGTGTTTACGTCTATGAACTTCTGCGTCCTTGGCTTGATACATCACACCTGTTTCAACTAATCCCCCCCACCAGCATACACATATTTACACACACACACACACACACACACACACACACACACACACACACACACACACACACACACACACACACACACACACACACACACACACACAGGCAAATGCACCAATGCCACTCACCCAACTGCCAGTGGCCCTTGGGATACCCACAAAGCTCCTTCCCGGAGTTCCCCCCTGCTCTATTCCTTTAACAGCAGATGTGTTTAATTATTGCCATAAACACCAAGTAGTACGTGACTATTTCCTCCCGAGCGCAGGCAGAGAACTAAACAGATTGTCTAACAAAAACCTGTCTGCAAGGATTATTTTTGGGGGAGAAAATAAAACTCTTTCCTATCTCTGAGTTCGACTGCCGAGGGGGCCACACACGAGGAGGCGTATGCTTCCAGGGCAGCTTGCACATAGTAGGGAAAAAACCTTCATTAAAAGCTTGTCAACTCATTTCACCTGAGCAGTGAAACTTGGGGAAAAATGAGATTGTTTTGCTGAAAAAGGTTGGTTCCTTTACATAAGTTGAAGATGTGTCCCAAATCAGGATAAGCAATTTGGTATTACTCTTTTTATCACATTTCCGAAATATCCCTGCTTTTTCATGAACTGGGACTGATTTCAGGCACCCAAAAAACTCTTCCTACAAGCATCAGGCTTTCTATCTGAAGAGGCTAAACCTCTGATTTAGTCCTTCCTCTCTATCTTGTGTTGTGTTGCTCATTTTTATCTCTAGATATGTTAGTTATGTAAATATGTAGCATGATAGCAGGGTGGTGGTGGTCTAGGTGTAGGGTACGGATCAAAGATCGCAGGTTCGAATTCCCCCCTTTACCACTGGGTTCCTGAGCAAGACCTTAACCCTGAATTGCTCAGGAATTGGAAGTCGCTCTGGACAAGAGAGTCTGCTAAATGCCACAAAAATGTGAATGTAGTTATTTAGCAACGATAACGAACAGAAAAAAATCAAGTCAGCTTTATGTTTATAGGGCTTTTTACAACTGTTGTTGTCACAAAGCAGCCTTACAGAAACCGGGTCCAAGCCCCAGTTGGGTAAGCTGAGGGCGATGGAGGCAAGGAAGAACTTCCCAAAACAGGAGAAAAAAACCTTGGGAGGAACCAAGACCCAAAAGGGGAACCCATCCCCTTCTGGTCAACACCGAAATCAGAGAAGGAAAGAAAGGCCAAAATCGAGAGCAATACTGTGGCAGCTTATTCATATTTTAACCAAACATCCACATTTCACTGCAGTACACTTGTTGAGTGGCTACAAGAAAGACGTTGTGCAACATTGGTAATTCACATCATTTGAACTAAAAACACCACAAAAGCATAAAGTTAGTGAATATTCGTCTAGTCAAAGCTGAATAGCTAAATGTGGTTTGGAGAGGGTGAGAGATGTTTTGAGCACTGAGAGAAGTTTTGACTAATCTGATATCAGTGTTAGACCTGGAGATCCAGTTCTAGACTAAATAAGCAAAATTTGGACTCCAAACATGTCTTGCCTAAATTCTGTAAAAGTACTGAAATGCTTTTTTATTTCTTTCTTTCAAATGGAGTCTCATAGGTACAGCTTATATGTTAATCATTCAGCCACCCGTTTTGTCAAAGTAGCATTAAACATGCAGTTAAGTGCTTAGGGAATCGGCCCCAGGATTGGAAGGTTGTGGGTTCGAAACCCAGACCAGTACATTGCCCCGAGGTGCTCATGAGCAAGGTACCATCACCATCACTGCTCCCTGGGTGCTTTAAAAAGCTCAATGACCAAAAACAGTCACTTTCACTTTCATTTAAGAAGTTCCTGTTTTTACATGTAGATGTTTTTAGCAGTAAAAGAGGATGAAACCAAATCTTTGGTTGCTGAAGTTAAGGTTAGAGTTGGTTTAGGTTGATCATAGCATTAATTTGGAAGAATAGGAAAACAGCTGTCTCACGCACACAAGCAGCACCGGTGAATGTTCAGAAGCATTTCTGTATTATTCAGCAGCACTGCACAATATCGTACTGCCATCATATTGCTGCTGTTGTGAGTATGGAATGTACTAAAAAACCTTTTAGAAACAACATGTAGCACACCATAAAAATATTAATTGACTAATTAGAGAGTGATATTATTATTAATGTAATAAAAAGCAATGAACAAATATATATTGTGCACACTGTTTTTGGACCATGCCTCAGGACTCTATAATGCACATGAACTAAATAATGAAAAGTCTAACTGCTTAGTGTTCACAGTATGTGACACGTTCCTATTCAGCTACATAATACATAACGTTCATCCGAGTATGCAGGGCTGCATAATACTGGGTATATTTCTTTAAAATTTTAATACAGCTGACAATGCCTAAAAGGAGAATGGTGGCAAGTTCCTAACATTTATGAGATGTGAGTCCAGGCCTTCTGGGAATTAGTCTCATGGCTCAAGCCGTTATAAAACTGCATCCATTGGCTGCTGCAATTGGGCATGTCTTACTTGATGTGATTAGGTATAAATGAAATCTTCATTCATTGTCAGAGCACATTAAGGGAAGAAAGAGGTTGGTGTACTATTTTTTCCACTCATGTCTAGGACAAATTAAACAAAGCATAAATCAAAATTGTCATATTCACTCATTTTCTGACCATAGAGCCACCATCGATTGAACATTTCTGGGTGATTGACCTGTGCCTTATACATTTATATCAGCCTCACTCACAGTATCATCCCCCTCCTATGTGAGTGTTACAAAGTGAACAGTGTACCATCTCAGTAATATGTGTTCAGTAGTGGACTTGTTGTCAGAAACTGACCAGTGGTGACTAGGGTAGACGGCAGCTGACAAATAGCTGGATAATTGTACATCTAAATAGTAGACCTGTTATTTTGGTGGATATGTCCAAAAAAATGCACGTGAATGGTACACATATACAATATATGATCTTTTACCTGTTAGTGATATTTTGTTTTATGAATTATTCAAATGATAATGAAGTTATCTCTTCCTCAAGGTGCACCTGGAAAAAGCACAGCTCAGCATAGCAGAAGTGCTCAACAGCTGGCATTCAGGACTGTGTCTTCTCTGGCTTGGGCAAGGTAAAATCGACCACTTAACATTCTCCTTCTGTGCTCAACATTGCATGAGCAGCTTGAAGAGATGTGGCAGCATGCTTCATCTGCATCAAAGGAGGTGTGTGTGGGCATTCACCACCCACCTCAGACTAGTTACCCCATAGTGACAGTAAAGAGATATATTAAAACCGACTATGACTAAACTGGAGAAACAAGGTGGAAAAAAACAAACAAGTCAAAATCAAAAACAGGTCTTGTTCACAAAAGATCATCTGCGAGGGTTGAGGGAATTGACATTGAGGCCATGGGTTGTAATATAGAAAGCAATGTTTCATAATTTCTGTTATGAAAATGATCTTATGCTGTGACTGTTTTGGGTGGCTTGTTCGGTGGACAAATCCACTCACTACACAACACTCATGCTCTTAATTTCAGGCGCTTCCAGAGGCGGCCGACACGAGAAGGACTCCCCAAACATGGACGAGCGTGCCAGCCCACTCTGTGTTCTCCACCGTCAATTACTGTACGGGCGCACACGCTTTGCAATGCAGATCTGGGCCTGCGAAAAGGCGTTGTGCAAAATCCATTGGCCTGAACTTGCAGGCTCTTCCTGCCCAGGCAGGGAATTAGTGTTTGGGGAGGGGGATCTGCAGGCTCCCTCTGATAACGCATGGGCCCTGAAACTAGCCAAAGAGTGTCTGCAGGCATGCATTAAGCAGCCCGATACCACTTAGCGAAGCCTTGTTCTTCCCTCAGCTGCCTCTCTAGTCCAAAAAGAGAGAGAGAGGGAGAAAAAACATGGGCGAAGCTTTGATGTGGAACTATGGAAAACGGCTTTTGACTGATTGAGTGTTTTGGGGAGATACTGAGCGTGTGTGTGTGTGTGTGTGTGTGTGTGTGTGTGTGTGTGTGTGTGTGTGTGTGTGTGTGTGTTTATGAGTGTGTTTGTGCCTGAACATGCATGTGTGTTTCCAGGCGCTAAAAATGAAGTGTGGGGGAATGGTTCCAAAAAAGATATGGCACACGATTGTTGGGAATTGAAAGACCAGAAAAAAGATCTAAAGAGAATGGTGAATTATGGCACACACTGGACAGTGTATTGTGAAAAAGCAACCAAAATGATTTCACCAGTATCAAAGTTGCTTAGGCTGTCCCAGCCTCTTTGAGTAGTGTTTCATTTTAGGATGGCCAAAATCAGTGTAATATTTTGTACAAATCTTTTGCAGTAGATTGTGTCCAACGGAAATTCAATATTTAAGTTGTGTAAACATTTCCTGAAGGAATAGCAATGCTCCAAAATTTCTTGGAAGGAAAGAAATAAATTCCAGTGTCTGTATTTTCCCTATGCTTAATAACTTGGAGTGGTTCGAGACTACCCGATGATGATTTAGACACTGAGTTGGGAGTCATAAGTGTCCATGGTCGATCATATTAGTTGTTCCTAACAACGACTATTAATAATTTGATGATGATAAAATCACAGTTACAGCTAAAATACACGTATAACATCTTGTGTAATTACACAATGTAATGACATGTTAAAGCAAGAGTAGGAACTAAAGAACTGACTTACATGTACTTGCATAAGCTGCACTAATTCTGCAGTAGCAGGGAATACATCACATGTACTTACATGGTTGTTGTATGCTCTTTTAATATATAACTATGCAGTTATTAAAGGCACCTAATGGGAAGTGACTAATTGTCATTGCGAAACACAGCACCTCACACAGTGAAAAACAGCAAGATGCATCCTCTGCGTTTAACCAATACACACACATGCAGCAGGGAGCAACGATTGAAAGCACCCGGGGAGCAGTGATGGGGACGGTACCCTGCTCAAGGGTACCTCAGGGCAACTGACTGGTCTGATATTCAAACCCATGCCCTTCCAACCCTAGGGCCTAGTCCCTAATCACTAGGTAAGCACTGAATCCATGAATTTGACCACTTTCATTAATTGTGAACTACGTTTGTTTTACTGCAATATTTAGACTTCATAAATGCTGATCCTCTACACTGAGACTGGAACAGTGGAACTCTTCGTAAAACACCCGTTTAACAGAAGCTGCAAACATGATCATCATAACCTTTTTCAGCATAAATCTGAAATGAACAGAAAGGGACCAAATACTTATTCAAATTTGAATTGTGAAAAAAGGTGCTTTTTTTCAGATTGCAACATGTTTCATTTGGGTCACGATAAAGCTCCTGCTCAGAGTTTCTTCCAAAGGCAAGCTCATTCAAATCTGTCATTTAAATATGTTCACGGTAAAGATTTTGATTGTAAATTAAAAAGGCATTTTGTTGGCTCCAGCTTGCCAGCCACCTGAGTCGAGCAACTTACTTTACTGGCTCGTATAAAGGCACGTCGTCAGTGTTGATTGGGTCACTGTAACCGATTACCACCAAAGACAGACGAAAACATATATTTAATGGTGTTCTCTTTGGCTCCAAACCATGAAGTGATCAAGAAGATGTTGCCACCCAGTGTCAGGATCAATATGGAGTCTCTCCATCAAAAATAGCCCGTGGTCACGACCAGTCCAAATAACTCTCGCCAAGCTCCTCTGTATGACACTTTAATGACTTGTGCAGGAGCTGCTATGCCTTCAGAAGAGGCCTGTGCTCACCCGCTTCTTAATCACCCAAGGCCTCTCATTTAGCAATGTCAAAACACGGTTTCAGCAGCGGAGGAATATGAGTAAGCACATGAGCGAAAACATCCAAGTCTGCTCGTGGGATCGAAGCTCTGACAGATAGGTTAACACCGGCCGGTGTGAATGACTTTGACAAATTGTAGTAGCACCTGGGCCGTGATTTATCAAGATTCCTGCCGCGTGCCTGTAGGGGGAATTCTGAGTTTTCTTTAAGAGAATGAAAGATCAGAGGGGAATAGGAACGAAAAAGGGCTTCACGGAGCAAATCTTTGACTTCTTGTTTTTTTTTTTCACTATGAAAGATATTAATAGCATTTTTGACCACAATTCATTTTGACAAATCGCTACTTGGAGTATTAGGATAGTTTGACTGTGTCTAACATTGCCTCATACTCCTGGTTTGATAACCTCCCACCTGTAAACTCCTGTAGGATATTTGATGGAGCGATAGGGCCCAGATGGCAGAGATACATTTTTTTCGCCAGGCTTTCTCTTTTTTTTCAGAAATTCTCAAGGCAATAACAGAAACACGAAAAGGATGTGAAAGGAGATGGTTTCCAACCCTAATATCTCTCCTAACTGTCAGTCAGAGGGGGACGTCCTGAGCAAAGTGAAAAGCAAAAGACGTCGGAGTGTAACTGCTGGAAATGAGAAATATGCAATTAGTCCGCTGTCAGGCGAGGCTTTCTTCATGGCTCAAACACACATCAATCAAGTCTGTCAGGCATAATTGTAGCTATCTCTGTCAAAGCGTGTAACATTTTCAACATGGTCTTTAGCCTTGACCAACTTAATTAAACTATTAAGTGCCAAGTTATTCACAGAGACAACTTGTTCACAGAGCAAAGGGAGTTGCTGAAATTATTTTATCAATGCAATATTGACAGCAGTGCCTTGGAGCAACATTTTGTGATTAAAGAACACACAGCACATTTATTGAAACAGACAGAACAGTTTGAAGATTTCTTGAGATATAGTCAATACCAAAGTGTTCCTGTGTGGTCTGCATTTCTGGTGAAAAATATAGTTCACAGTATGATTCATAAATGAAATTAAAAAATGAAAAAACCATTCAGGTGTGTATGCACTTAATTTATATCCTCAGCACAGAAATAGTCAAAATGACAAAATAACACATCTTGCTACAACCGAAAATATTTGATGTTGATGGATCATGCTTGCTGAAAATATTTTTATTATCATTATTTTTTCTGTCTCTCATTTTCATAGGCACTTGTTCAAATTAGTGGCGGGGGGTGGGGTTGATGGAGCCTACCCCAGCTCTCACACGGCAAGAGGCGGGGAAACTGAACATTTTGACAGTCCAATGTGAGTCATTATTATTATTATTATTATTGTATTTGCAACAACATATATAGTATAAATGAGTAACACACACAACCAAAACAACTACATTCATTTAGATACACAATTTCTGAGCGCCTTTAAATAACAGTTGCTCTATGCAGAAACATTGCATTTAGTTATGAGTATTTCTAAACAAATAATTATTTATAAACATTAAAAAAATTGTATCAGTCAAATCCTTGTTTTTTCTCCACTTTGTTTACACCATTGTGTGGACATGCTGCAGTGCTTCCCTTGTGACTGTGACAAGCAGAGAAACTGCCTGGCTGGTCCTGGTTTGAGGCTTCGGAGAGATTTAGGTTCTTATCATGGACCTGGGGGGACATGTGTCCCTTTACTGTTACGGCCTTGCTGTCATATCGCACGAACACGCTGAAGGGCCCGGAGGGGGCGGTAGAAGTGAGGAGCTGTGATTGATGGGTGAGGGGACCAATCTGCTCTGTGACCCCTCAAATGGGTGGTCCCTGTAGGGCAATAGTGGGTCAATTGTCGGGGCAGACTGAAGAAGTTCACACTGCAGCTGTGAGCTAGACCTTCAACCCTCCACCGTACATTAAATCCACCGTCACCAGAGGGAAACTGGGAGGAAGCCTAATAAGCCATGCCATTTAGCTAGCACAGCACACTATATAGGGTACAGGGGTCTTATATATGGGTATCAGCTGGGCTCTCCTGCAGGGGAAACCAAGCTCATCGTGCTTCACCTATTGATGCTAAGGATTTTGACTAGGCCCAGAGTTAAAGAAGCACATCACCTGGGTCCATATTAGATTGCATTTTCAAGGCCCACTGTAGATGTGCAGTGTATATAATTGACCAATCAGAGCCCAGTGCATTTCAGATATATTCATGAAATAGTAGAAGCAGCCAGTTCTGGACAAGTCCTTTGAAATTAGGAATGTCAATCCGTGCATCATTTCTCTGTGGTAGTTACTGGAATTCTATGACTAGGAAAGGCTCCCTAAAAATGACATTTACAGAACTTATGTTTATCTGAAGTTATTGCAGAAAATACGGTGGTAATGTGCTATACGTAATGAAAAACATTTATATCTATGTTGGACCCAGATTTTGTTGTTCTGACCTATGCCAGAATTCAAAAGTGTATGTTAGATTATGCCGCAATTCCACATATTTTGAAACAAATGTTAGAAGTGTTATAATTTGGACTTGCAATTTACAAAATAATAACTGACTTCTCAAGCATGCCTGCAATATTGGCGCTATAGTTCTAGAGCTCTGATCCAAAGCATCAGACACTAAACATGTCTTGGCTGCTTTTGTCATGTTTGGGGTTTGGGGAAAATTGTGTAAGTTAGATTTTTTTTACATACTATGATTTTAATTACTAACAGTAACACATTTCTTCTAAAGCCTGAACACAACTGTGTTTCTGTTTCCATGAATGTGTAGCCCAGTCAAGGCCATATGAAAGCAATATGACAGAACTAGGCAAAGATGTTTTCTGGCCATCTGAACACCAGACACGAATGGGGAATATTGTAAGAGCGAACACTCCAGTGGAGGGGACTCCAGGCAAGGTTACCTTTTTGTCGCTTTGGCTCTCACTCCACATGCTTTTGCAGGTCCCCGCTCCCCCTCCCGCCCCCACCAGGCCCATTGGAGAAGCAAACAATCCGACCCCACCTCGGGCTGCAACATCTGCTTATCCCTCAACGCCTGTAGCATGGCTCCAGGTTCCTTCTGGCTGCAGCACACAATGTCATTTTCTGTCATGAGCACAGAAATTTGTAGTGACAATGTTAAGGCTTTTAGAGGCTTTGGCCAGCTTAGCTTGCCTGCCAGTTTCAGCCTACACAGCAGAGATGATATGGCCCTTTTTGTGTGTGTGTGTCGTGCTTTCTTCCATCCAGTTCCAGCAGACAGCCAGAGCATAAGAGCAGGTCACACTGCATTTCACTTATTGCTGCCACCTCCTTTTTTCTCTCTGGACACCATTTTTCAGCAAACTTTCTCACTTTGGTTCTCTATAGAAATGTCTATTGAAGCTGATTTTTGTGTGAGGTTTGTTGTTTTGGTACGGAGATATAGAAATAGAATGAGTAATACTACTAGTAGTAATAACAGATATAGTACCTGAAGTACTAGTACTTGCAGGAACAGTAGTAGATGTATGAAGTAGTAGTGACAGTCACCACAGCAGTAGCAGCAGAAGCAGTAGGTCTGCTAGCAGCAACAGTAGCACCAATTGCAGATGTACTATTAGGAGAAGTAGTAGAACGATGAGTTGCATTAGTAGTAGCAGCAGTAGTAAGTGCAGTAGTGGTGGTGGTGGTAGTATTAGCAGTCTTTAGAAGCAGTAACTTTAGAATTTTTAGGAGCAGTAGAGGTGCACTAGAGTGAAGCAGAGGTGCACTAATGTTAGCAGTTGTAGCAATAATAATAGTAGTAGTACTATAAATAGCAGTCGTGGCAACTGTACTAGCACTAACAGCAGTAGTAGTAGAAGCTGTAGTTACAGTAGCAGTAATAACAGCAGAAGCAGTGGTTGTTATGTCCCACAAAAATGACTTTAGTATTGAATACTCACTATGGACCATTCTGCTACACTTTCAGAGAAAAAATTTAACTTTCAGGATGCAAGCTCTGTCGATGTGTGGTACTTTTATTTAGGAAATACAACTGCTCCAAATTCAGTAATATATATATTTTACATTTCATTGAATCCACACACCCCTCTAGAACTTTCTTTTTTAATTTTTATTTTAAAAATCTTAGGTTATGAAAAATAAAACATATATAAAAATGTCCATTTCGACTGAGAAAGTAAATATTAGTAAAATCATTGGTTTATACAGTTGTTGTAGTAGTTGTTTTTGCTGTATTAATTTACTGATATAAATGTTTACTTATATATTATATTATAAATTCATGACCACACTGTCTATTTTTCTACTCATTCTTTTAAGGACTGCTGAGCCTGGCAGAAGCAGATGGGAGGCTGGATCTGGGTCATTTGCATCTGTGATCAGGAAAAAGCAGCCGAGGTGTCACCTGCTTACTGAAGCTGAAGATCAGTGGAAGAAAAGGGGGCGGGGGTGTGTTTGGAGTGTAGGTCACCGCCAATCTTGCTGCTAATGCATGTTATTTGTGGACACAGCCCAATGTTCCCAACCCCCACTAAGTGTGGATGCATCTGGGAAAGGAGACATCTCCAAGTGCCCCTGTCGATCCCACTGTGCTCTTCTTCCACCCCCTTCCACCCCGAATCCCCCACCTCCTTTATACAGGTGTGCCAGCATTCCGCTGCTGACACGGGACGGATGACATATTTATTAGCCTGTCAAATCCGGGGCCTCCCCCGACGGCCCAAGCACTCACCTACCTAAACAAAAACACTCTGGCTCTTCCACCGGCTAATTGGGACGGCCCCCCTGTGGTGCGCCTCGCCCCGCCGCTTGATGAGCCATAAAACGATGATTAATTAATTTACTGCTCAGTTGATCCTCAAACTGAGAGGTTTATGATGCTCACAGCGGTCAGCGCCTCTTCTCTGTTTAGAAATGCATGCGGCCTAGCCTGCCTTTGCTTTGACCTGTGCAGGTGTAAACTTTGCAACACTTTCATGCTGTATCTGAGTTCAGGGGGGATGGAGGCATGTTTGTAGTTTTTCATAAAATAAAAGTTTTTTTAAAATAGAAAGCCTGAAGTCAGGATGGGATGTAAAGAGTCAGTCAGTCTTGAAAATATTTAGATATATATAGAGATATATCTCCATCTACATGTAGAGAATGTAAAATCTGACCCTAGAAGCTGTAAGGAAATGTATTTAGAAGTGCAATGCATTCAAACCTCAGTTGTAAATATTGATAAAAAAGTATAATGTAATTTTATCCTATTTTATACTTTTAGCATGTTGACCCAGAGCTGCTAAACTATGATGTAAATTGAAAGTGAATGTAATTCATTAGGTCATTTCTGTTAAGTTAGAATAGGATAAAAAATTAAAATGGCAGACTGCTGCAAAGAGCATTATGTTGTTTATAGATTTTTAGAAAATGTTAGGCTTGTATATCATCAGTTTTCATTTAGTTCTATTGATAAGATGCATCAAATAACACCGAATTACACATATTTCATTGTGTCGTCCTTTTTTTCTGAACAGAACTAGGTGTTGTGGAAATGTCAGTGTGTTCAAGTCTTCATCTGCAGCTGGGTTTCAACTCTCCACAGAAACTGAAAGCGATGTGCATGATTTGAATCAGTCAGACTCCTGGAGCGCGTCAAAACCTTAACGTTTAGGCTCAGCATTTTCCCGCATGTTGTTCCATCACTGTGAACCTGGGACAAAACCTGAGCCTGACCCGTATACAGTATGCTGTGAACCGAAGGCCTGGCCTTCATATAAGGCTTTTCAAGTTCATCAGGCCATAGACTCGTTGCAGTCCGTGCAGATTCAGTGTAGCACTTTCATTGAATGCATCTGACTCTCATTGTTGTTATGAGTCTGCAGTGATCAGTCTGAAACACTATGGATCAAAAAAAGTATACAACAGACAGATGAGTCTCATTTTCATCATCTGCCACTGGATGTCAAAGAACACACTTTGTTTCTACTTTTGTATAAAAACACAAGAAGATACATAAATGATGCCATTGGTGTCTTAAATAGGATAAAACAAGTAATATCTGAGAAATCTCTGTTTGAGAAATTCTGCACATACATTGGAGCAATTCAAAGACTGCTGTCAATCACATTTCATCAAAATTAAGTTTAAGGTACAGTGAAGTGATTTACCATTTGCTTTTTTTTACTGGAATAAAATCTGGTTTATGTGCTCTGAGATTAAAGTAGGGCAGCTGAGAAATATATCTGGAAACTGATTTGGATGAAATAGATTTTTGCATAAGATAAATTTCTCTCTTTCTCTCTATCTGTCTCTATCTCTCGCTCTGTCTTTCTCTCTCTCTTTCTGTCTATCTCTCTGTTTCACACATATATATTTATAAAGAAAGAGAGGGAGAGAAAGGGAGAGAGAGAGAAAAGACAGGAGAAACATAGAAAGATTCAGAAATTTTATCTGACCCTCCTGAGATGCATATGCAGCACATAGACTATATCATCCTCTTCAGAATGTAAAATGTGTTTCAAGAAAGAGAGAAATAAAAAGTGAAAAGTCTGAGGGGACCATCCTGGCATGGCCACCCGGGGCTGTTGTGTCGACCTGCAGGTGCTTCCAAAACAAAGGCATTAGAATTTAAAGCGCCCCGTGTATGCATGGCTAAAGCTACATTTGCCATGGCCTTTGTGTGCCTCACCATATTGATTTTCCCCCACGGTGTGACAGAGAGACAGCTCCACTGGAGGGAAAGCAGCCTCTCTCGCTTGGCTCTCGCCTTCACCGTAGCCGTGTGACGACGTCAGCAGCTTATCACTCCTTCGCAGAAGGAAGCACTCTAGAAAAGAAAATGTAGAGACGTGCCTTTTTAATCATGCATGTCTCCATATACATAACAATGCGTAACCATCAACAAAAACAATTCCATTCTGTTGCAAACTAGGATCTGAAAAGGGACGTCTGTGATAGTCCTGTGCTGTAGGCCTACTAATTAAGAGATATTTTCCTTTATAAAGTGATTATAAGGGTTGACGTCCTGTACCGAGCTCCATCAGAGAGACCTTGACAGGTTCATTTCACAGGAGACACCAGTGTTATTATAAATGAGGCCTCATGTGTTTGGACAGGACGAAAAGGAACGGCAAACAATTACAGTGTAGGTGCCCTCTGCTGGCGCTTGAGATCTCTAACAATGTGATTATTTAATGGGCCTCGAAAAAAGTTGCACAGCAGGACTTAAGCAGATTCGTTGCTTTAAAGTGGCACCACTGAGGACAAGATAGAGTCACTCTCAGTGAATAAAAACACAACGCTGTCTCTGTTTTGGTTGTCCCAGGCTTTAGCGTGCCACTCCAAGTGGAACCTAATTGCTTTAGGACTTCTCCAATCCAATTTTGGATTAAAAGCTCCGGAGGACTAATTGGATTTCAAGTAAACATGCTGAGCTGTGTTTCTCTCCCTGTCCGGAAGCATCCTCAGGGCAAAACACTCACCCTGGTCTATCAGAACACACCTGACGGGTGTGAGGTTGGACGGGACATTAGGATGGTCCCTCATTCGGATGCACCGCCCTCCCTCTCAGCTTTGGAAGCAAATAATCACCTTCAAGGCCTGACATGGTGAGAGGAATGCTGCAGAACTATTGGCAGTTTACCTTTATCATTGCAGCTAAAGTCCTGTGGAGCGTTCACATCCAAAGCAATAATTTTTCCAGGCTGTAACATCTGACCAGATGTTTTCACCTTGCATGCAGGGACTTGGTACATGGCTAAAGGGCACTCATTACTGCAAAAGAAGGATGAGTCTGACGACAGCACTAAATGTAGTGAAGCAATCTGTTTGGCAAGCTTAAGGCGGCACGACATCAAAGATCAGAGCAAAGAAGGGGAGACATTTTACTTGACTGGAACCCACCCAAATCTTTCAAAGTACCTAAGGTCTTGCTGGCTCTCAGGCCTATTTTCAATCTATTAGGTTTAGCCTATCAGAATTCATTAGCTGGCTCTGTTCTGCCTAGACGCCACATTGGCGTTTGGTATGGATTTACTCACTTGTGATACTGACCTTGTACAACACGGAATTTACAAGCTAAACCTTTAAAGGCCATCTCCGAAACAACTGCCGACTCGCGCGACTTCCCTCTAGTGCATTTTGACACTGAAAAGTTGTCAACATGCCTTTAACATTTGTATCCGTTGCTTCACATTTATCCAGCCGGTCCAGACAGAAAGCCATTACCAACAGGCTGAGTGGGCCACATGTCCGAGGCTATCTGACTGAAGCCCTGTGCTCTGCTGCTAGTCTGCCATGCTGGGCAGTGTTTAGCTGGAGGCCATATGACCTCGGGATACAGTGCAGCAAGCCTCAGAAGACAGCACTATGAAATATTCACACTGGAAATGGGACCATCAAAGCCCTGTTGAAAGACCTGTGCCAGCAGAACCAAAGAGTTGTTTGTTTGTCCCATAATGTATTCTCTAGGCCGGTTAGTTTCACCTGTACACGGACATCTGGGAGCTATAAACTGTCACATGCCATACAAAAGGGGATTTAAAAAAATCACAATATGTAAACATACAGAATCTGTTAAAAATGAGCTAAGTGGGTTTCTTGTCGAGTGTCATCTCCCTACTCATCTCTATCGACCCCCCACCCCCCCAGATTATTTTATGGTACGACTCTCTGTTTGATGCTCCTCTAATGGATCCTCGGCAATGCTAAACTAATGCAGTTAAAGAATTGAATCATGTGTGCCAATGTTCTCCTTTGAAAATGGCTGATAACTGCGGTGAAGCAAGACGCCATGAAAAGCCGGCTTTCAAGATTTCCCACATTGATACATCTGAGGCTTCAGGTGCGGTGGATTGTCTAACCACCTCAAAAGAAATACTTGAAACATGTTGAAATGTCAGTTTCCATCTCATCTGGTGAGAATGTGTCTCATGCTTGTCTAATCTTGAAGAAGTCCATCTTAGCTTTAATATAATTGTGTTATGGATATTTACAGCAGAGAGTAATTAAACTTTGGGCATGTTCTGAACTAATCTGTGCATGTCTTGACTAATAACAGCTGATGTATAAACCGACTCTGCTGTGTTCACTTATGTCCTGAATCTCTTGAAATAGGCTAATAAAATTTCCATCCATCCATTTTCTTAGATGCCTATCCTAGCTGGGGACATGGAGTGCTGGAGAAACACCCCAGACAGTCCACTGGTTCATACCAGTTTATGTAAAATAAAAAATAACTAACATGAGTGAAGAATGAACGCTAGAATGGAAATCATTCATGTTAGTGTCATAATACCTTTGTTAGCTTTGCATAATGCTGCCTGCATGCCTTTATTCATTATTTACTTCTGCAGCATTTTCACCTGTAGTATGATTCCTGTAAGAAAACCCTGCGCAGCTACTCCTGTTCTCTTCGTCTACATGCCAGACCACAGGCAGTAATCATTTGATTGTAGCAACTGAACTCCAAATTTACAGTTTGCATAACACTTCATTACATGTTAGTCATCACTCTTGTGTAGCCTCAGGCTGGGCCTGGCTGCCCAGGCTCTGCCGGTGATTGGGTTACACTGTGAGTGACACTAAGCTGCTCTCCCGCTAGTCATTGTGGTGACCTCCTCCTGGACAGGCGCTGGTAAGCAGAGTAGCCCGGCGGAAATAATTTATAAGCACCACCCCCCCCCTCGCTCCAATTTGGTTTCATCCCGCAGGGGAGCCAGAGCTCTACTCGACACAGCAACAATGGCCGATGAACTTTTGATCCGATGAATAGTTAATGACAGATTTGATTACAAATAAGGTCCCTTATTAGATGAGCTCATTGTCTGGCTGTGAAGGGTGGCTGTGGCAAATAGCCTCAGCGCCAAAGTAGCACTCCTGCCATTAGCTGCTGTTCTGACCTCACGCTAAACGCTCAACTTCACATTCAGCAACCGTCATGAAGGAGCTTCCTGTTTGAGGATAATTTCTTATCATTTATGAAAAAAAAGTGCAGTCAAAACAAACTTGACGTGATTTCCTAGACAGAAACAAACAAGCACAACATGACTATTAAGATTTTAAAACCCGAGGACGGCTGCAACAACATTTTCTCTCCCCCATCGCTATGCGAGTTTTCATTTATGTATCTCGCTTCTGGGGGCAATGATTAAACCATGGCAAAGGCAGGGGGACCAGCTGGCCCCAGTAATTGCGGAGGGAACCACTTACCAGCAGTGAGCAAAATCATCAGCAACTACATGTTCCTCCATGTTTGGAAACCTTTCCAACAAGGCCGAGTGTACAATAGCACAGCAGGAGATTGGATATTAAGCACTCTCATTACATTCACTAAAGTCCCCCCAAAGCAAGTGTAACCCGCAGTCCTCTTCTGACTGCAGACAGCATTGTAATTGTTGGGGTGCCTCAATATTCTCGGAGTGTTTAGTCCGAGCAGAGGAGCTGCTTTATTAGACAGCTAACACCTGTTCTACAGTAATAATGCTTCAGTCATCTGGGGGAAGATTTTTACTGAGAAGGTTACTGATAACAATGGCCGTGGAGCATCCCTTCGCTCATTTAAATACACTCATATCACCTTTATTTTAGATTTTACACATTTTGGGAAAATGTTGCCTTAATTAAAATTACAGTACCGACTCCTGATGTATAAATATGTTTTCATTTTCCTTCAAACACAAATGTGTAAATAAAAGTTTGACCTAAAGTTGTAGACCTTTATACAGATCCAGTACAGAAAAGCAGATTTTTTTCTCGGAAAAAAAAAAACAAAACATCTGTAAGCATCACAGATTATCCAGCTGCAGTGAACACTGTGTTATGCAGCGATACAACTGGAAACAATGAGAAAGATACATGCACAATGATTAAAAGGACACATTTCGAGAGTGTGAATTGAAGTTAAAGTTCCAAATATTTGAAGTTTAAAGTGTAACTAGTGGCGGAAACTATAAAAAGAAAAGTCTGAGGACAGAATGAGTAGACCGTACCATTAAGTAAAAAAAAAGACAAAAATATAAAATATAGAGTTAAGCTAGAGGGTAAAATGTGGAGAGTGTAAAGTGAAATGAGAAAAGCACTGACTAAAGCTAGAGAACAAAAGTAATATATTTATTTTTCTGTAACTGGTCAATATTCCATGTTCTTCATAACGACTGAAAGTACAAATTCCTTCTTTAAACTTCTTTAAAATGAACAAATTAAGCACAGTACAGCCAGTTTCTTAAACTCAAACCGCTGGTTTAATCTCAACCTTTTGTTATCACTTTAAAATGCAGACTCACAGCAGAAGTTATTATGTTAAACATGTTTCATTTCCTGATGAGACTATGGTTATATTTTATTTACACAAAACATTTGCTTATCATCCAGAGAACAAGACACTTGCAATGTGCAAGAGCAACCACCTCTTCGTAATGATGGTCTTGTTTGTCAAGCATGCTCCTGAGACTTTGACCAAAAAAAAAAAAAAAAAAGAACCGAGAATCTGTCAGTGGCTTATTTTACACGATACTACAGCCTGGGCAGCTTTGTCGGACACCGAGGTGTAAATAATTTAGCGGGGGGAAAAGAATAGAAGCCATCCACTTGTGACATTTGTCCTTGTTGTTGTGTCTGCTGCCTAACTTAGCTTGCAGGACGGCGATGGCAAGGTTATAGTTAACCTGAGCAAGAGATGAGGAGCAGTCTGGCATGTAGGTTACACGCACACACACACACACACACACACACACACACACAAATGTATACATGCATATAAATAGTTTGTGTGTTGTATTTATATATATATATATATATATATATATATAAATACAACACACAAACTATTTATATGCATGTATACATTTGTGTGTGTGTGTGTGTGTGTGTGTGTGTGTGTGAGTGTGATTTGCTCATAGACCCTGTAATTCAGACACTGCCCTAAGCCAGTTAAATTGACTCCTGCATGGCATAAGTGTTGTCTTTTAGCTATTGCGCTGGAGGAACTTGGCAATGAAAGTAATGAACGTGGCTAGAGAATGAGTGCAGTTTCGGCCTTTGTGCTAAAAGGCTGAAAACAGTGTGCAGCACTTCAGTCACATTGCTCTGGGTCCTTCACATGATTATTCATTAAGAAAAGAGAAATTGCTGCATGACATTATTTACACAGACAAGCAAGCAGCAATGATGCTGATCACTTTGGTAAAAGCCTTAGCTGACAATTCACAATAACAAAAGCAATCCACCTATTTATTTTTACTTAAAATAAGCAACAAAAGGACACCAATGTGGCTGAATAAAGTGAAATAAATTGTGACCGCTAAACTGCCTCTCTGGACTGCATTCCTAATTTTGCGCTAGGATTGTGATGACATGTTTAAAATGCAGTAACATCCACTATATATTCATCATGCATCACTGAAAGTTGCATTGTCTTGCTGTTATTTTTCTTTCCCAATAATATAATATTGTCACATGTTTGGTTAATTTGTATTTTAATACCCAAATAAAAATATCCAATGTATTAAATCAAAGGTCCTGATATAACACATTGAGTATTTTTGGCAGGGCTTTCATGTCCTTTGTGTCCTTCAGTTTCACCTTTTGTCCTAAAGGTGAACTGTTCGATGAGTCACACAGGAGAAACATGGGGTTTGGCATTTTTCCCAAGCTAATGCTGTCAAAAATATTAGAGTGTTATTTCTGTCTAAATAAACCTGGTCAGTATTTGCTACTTTATTGTTTAATAACTAAATAGGAACACTCAGATCTGTTCCCTGATTTTTATAAAATGTACATTTAATATAGCCTCATTTGGACCAATAAAGTGATTCTGATTCTTCGTCCACTTCCTTTCTCTGGCTTCCTGAGCTCCTGAGTGGTACGGTACTTTAGCAGGACGTCCCCCTGCCCATAACCCTCCTCTCAACATCCCGACAATGACAGATTTGACAGCAGGAAAGTGTTAATGATATTGGACCATGGCGGCGGGGGCCACTTCATGCACATTTGCATTTCCATTCATCATAGCAGCATTTATCATTGCGAGGCGGGTGCCAGATCTAATTAAAGTCCAGGCTGGCAGGTGCCTCTTGCCGCCACCGCTGCCAATTCTGTGCCACTCTCCTTTAGAGCGTAGGGGAAGAGAAAACATGGGCTGGGCTCCAGGCGGGGAAACCCATCCGCCCCAGCACCAAAACCCAATTAACACTGTTTCCAAATGAAGTCATTAGAGGCCTCTTCATTAGAATTAGCCTAAGCAGAGCAGAAGTGGGGGAGTAAATAAATAAAATTAAAGGGGATTTTGTTTCATACCAGCTAATTTTATAAAGAAGATAACAAGGGAGGACTGTGATTAATGTCTTATGCTATAGGGCCCCAACTGGAACTGGTTGCTTTGTATTAAACATTTTGTAACTGGTTGAGGTATCTCATAATATATTAACACATCTATGTAAAATATAGTTTAAGGGGTGATTTATTCCCTGAAGCTGCTTAAATATGACACAACAAATATTGTAATTTATTTTTCTTTTTGGCTTTTAAATTATAAAATGCATTTTTGTAGATATTATGTTGTAATAACGTACGTATTTATAATCAATACTGTTATTATACAACTGTCCATATACTTATCTGTATATCAATCTGCACCATACAATGCAGTGCAAAATACTCTAAACTGACAAAGATTTTTGCACAGGAAGAGTCAGAGAGGAAGGCCAGAGGCCAGAGTCAGATCCATAGCAAATGTTAAAGCGGACATGCTCGATTTATCAGACACCCAGCGGGTCACGAGCGGGGTTGAGAGGTGTCATCCTTCACCAGGGATAGATGCCCACTGAGACACCCATATGGAAAACTCTCTGAGCCAAAAGCCCAGGCCAGCGCTCCAGTCAGCCACTCCTGCAGGCCCTCGCTGGGCCAGGCCAAGCGCCACAAGTGAACTGAGAGATGGATCTCTACAGACCAGACTGCTCACATGAGCAATGCCACATCGGCCAAGGATATTAAGATCAAAACAGTTTCCCATCTTCGTGTAAGAGCATGATGACATACGAAAGAATAAGAAACAATATTCTTCTTTTTATTTATTTATTTTTCGCATTTCATGTTGTATCTGTCTTTAACAAATCTATTAAAAAAGAAGTAAAAATAATACAAAAATGATATTATATTATATTATATGGGGAATAATAGCAACATGATTTCATTATTCTTAATTTACTTATCAGTTTAATTCTTTTCGATCCATCTGATGAATGTGCAATGCTTCAGACAAACAATCATAAGAAAAAAAAGGGAGAACTGTCCATTAAAATATGAAGAGCATCAACATTATCTGGAAATGAACAAGTTCTTCTTGTGATAACCATCGTGTTGGATAACAGCACAAATTACCACTGGCTGTTATAAGCGCTGGAAGCATGCGTCATTAAGGCTTACATAAAAGGAAACAAAAGTCAGCTAATAGTGGCCAAAAAAAAAAAAAAACAACTTTAAACAACTTGTTCTTCCTGGCTGCCTTTTGTGATAAGGGGAGTGGTGTGGTAACCCGAACGCCATCAGCCTTCTACCATATGTTCCAGGAAGCACACTGCTCTTCACCAGCTCGCAGCTTCCCTGAATTATTGATCAGTGATTAGCAAATGCAATAGAAATGTTAGACTCAATGTTATGTGTGGACGGGTTTGGAGGGGGAGAGAGAGAGAGTCGGTGGAGTGGAGAGTAGAAAGGGGGACAGGATTCATTATTGATAAAGGGACAAAACAGGCAGTAACAGAGGTGGATAGCGGTAGGTGATTTCAGGCCTGTATTGATTACTGGAAACACCAGGAGGTAAGTGTACTGTGACCAGACACACACGCACGCACACACACACAGAGTCACTGACAGCAGACGCACCGGCTGTCACAGCTCCTTCCACAGTCAGAAGAACAGTGGCCATTGTCCTGGCCTCCTCTTGCGAATATGGAAGTCTCTAGTAAGGGGGCACTCAACTGCTGACAGTGAAAAGTGCTTATTGGTGACGGTGAACGGTGAGCAGTGCTCATATGAGACCGCTCAGAATGATGCCTTAAATGGCCCACTTGGGGGGACGGGGGAGAAAAGGGGACAGCCAGACATTTGGCATTTCACAGGAGTGTGGTCCACTCGATCAGGAGTGAGAAAGACATCCAAACATGAAAGAAATAATTAACCAGAGCAATATCATCATTAAAAAAAGAATAAAGGCAATACATCAACTTTACCTCACATTTGATGCACCAAGTTTGCTTCTCTTGGTTTTTAAATGATTTCTCAAGGATGGTGGAAACTGAAGTGAAAGTGATAAAAAGTAACGGAGGCTTCACGCCTAAGTCATCATATACCTGCATTAAACCATGTGAAGTAATCAGTTACTTTAAAATAGATCTGTTTATGTGCTTAATTAATCCATTACGTGATTAATGGATTTTCTGAGTTTATGGCAATATGAATATTTTACAAACAAAATACATAAAATACATAAATATGTATTTTAAAATCTCTTGCACTTGACACAATCATGAACTTCCACAATATGTTAAATGCAATCAAGCATAAAATTAATAAAATGAGTGAATAAAAAAACAAACAACAGCAATACACACACACAATAATAAGAAATATTATTATTATTATTATTATTATATATTATTATTATTATGGTTAAGTATATGTTTTGTTGTTATTGTTATTAATTATAATAATAATAATAATTATTATTATTATTATTATTATTTTGTTGTTGTTGCATATTTCAGCATTTTTATGTTGATAAAAAAGATTCATTTTGAAAATCAGATTCATTTTACCTACAACTATCAGACCACTTGTATATCCAATAAAACACAGTCAGTCAGTCATTTTCTGGGCCGCTTGTCCTAATTAGGGTCATGGGGGTGTTGGAGTCCATCCCAGCTCACACAGGCATGATTGTGACAAACCCTGACAGGTTTATTTTCATAGCAAAACTTGAGTATTGCCACGGTCCCTTTTTTAGCAACATTTTGGTGACATTTATTTTAACCCACTTGTTTCAGCTCAGGAAGAGTTTCAGATAATGTGAATAAGGTGGGTTTATACAGGGAAGAAACCCAAATGCATATGTTGATCCTCTGACATCCAGTGTACCCTTCACCTTGCTTCTCTCACCTTGGGATCTGCTGCAGCAGCCGAAGAACAAATGCTTTTAACAGTATTACAACTCGATTGATGAATGTGGAGTGGTTGTATTATTAGTGTGATTTTTTGCCTCTTAGAAGATATATTGACCCCTTATAAAATTTGATCAACACATTCAAGACAAATTGAATTATGTGTAAGTAGATAGGGCTGACATATGTCTCAATATCTGTGAGTGATACACTATTCTCCTGTGAGCCCCAAAATGTAATGAAATATAAATTTCCATTAATCCTCCGGGTTTCTCACGATCAGTCATGATGCATGAGCTACAGAAGAACTGGTAGCAGAGAAATCATTGGTTTTATCACATGCAGGCTGCAGGGAAGAGAAGGAGAAAGAGAGACAGGGCAAGAGAGAGAGAGAGAGAGAGAGAGAGAGAGAGAGAGAGAGAGAGAGAGAGCGAGAGAGAGAGAGAGAGAGAGCGAGAGAGAGAGAGAGAGAGAAGAGCGAGCGAGAGAGAGAGAGAGAGAGAGAGAGAGAGAGAGAGAGATAGAGGAGAGAGAGAGAGAGAGAGAGAGAGATGGTAGCACTTTGGAGACGTTCCGACACAGGCCATATGCTGCAGGCGATTGGGTGAGCCTCACACTGTATGGTGCTTCAACGCAGTTGATATCCTGACAATGGATTATGTTTTGTGATGACTACCCAGCGTGACACTTTACAACAGCTACCATCCAGTGTAGCACATCAAGGAACGCTTATGTGCGTCCAGAACATGAATAAACCTTTTGGAAAGAGAATGTACCACATTTACTAAACTAAATGAAAATGAAAATCTGATTATAATTTATATATATATATATATATATATATATATTTTTTTTTTTTTTTTTTTTTTTTTCTGTAAAATATAGCAAGTACTTACAAAGTACAAGACAAAAGTTGGTGAATTTATGTATGGTTGGTTATTGCAAGCCACTATGCATTTGGCTCAATGGTTTTGGACCTCAATACATTTCTAAAATGTTTAATGAATATAAGCTTGGCAGCCTTGAGATCAACAGGAGCTTGTCTCAAGTGGCACAAGCTAAATCTAAACAGGGTGAAATGGCATTTCATAATAATGCTGCCCATTGCTGTAACCAGCTCCCCATGGAGATCATTTCTGCCCCAAAAGTAGGCAGTTTAAAAGAAACTGCTTGTTTCTTTAAATAATGCTTTCTTTGTTTAATCAGTAGCTTAACTTTTTTCTGCATTCATTTTTTTAATGTTACACTTCAATACTTTCAACTTAATTCTTACTTGCTTTCAGATAAACCTTCTTGCTTATTTTATGGCTTATTTTCCGTTGGCTGCTTTTATACTTATTTTTGAGTAAAGCACATTGAATAGGCATCTGATAAATTGCTATACAAATAAACTTGCCATGCCCTGCCTTACAGTTTGATCTGCAGCAACACCTCCTCATATTCTTTGGTGAACATGCATGCTAAATAAAGAAATAATGTGCAACTTAATTAAGTAAGACAGTTACACTTTGTGACCCAACAAAATAAACTATAAACAAGAGGCTAATTTGATCCCAAAGTAAATATTACCATAAAGTTGGGGGAAAGAGCATGTTTCCCACAAGTTATTAAAAAAGAAGAACCAAATAGAAGACAATAGGAACTCCCAAAATACCACAGGGTTGTAGGGTAGTTAGGATGAAAGCTGTAATTCTTTAATAAATGAAAGAATCCTGTCTTCCCTGGAGAGCCTTGCCTGGCTGCTGTTTATTTGATAAAGAAAGTAAAATTAGCCCTATCCTGTATTGTCTTAAGCGTGATTAATAAAACATTAATGTGCTTGCGATTCCTCTATTGTTTGGTGGAATGTTACAGTAGGTCTAGCTGCTATTAATTTGATGTGAATTAATTAGCTTTGCTCTCCAAACACTGGCGAATATAATGCCTGAAGATAATGAGGATCAGACTGTCTCCACTCTCTCATTGTCAGTTTCATGATCTTTAGGCATTAAGACATGAGAAATACAAATGTATCTTTGCACCAGTTGTAGCCTAGATATTCCTAGGCCTAGCATATATATATATATATTTTATATTATTTAGCATATATATACATTTCAATTATTTCAAATAGACTGATCATTAAACCAATTCAAATGATAACCACTTTATGGTTGTGTAACATTCATAAGGCCACTTAATATCTTTTAAGACAACCAACATTAACCTAGATAGACAATCGGGTTATTCAATTTTTGTCCATCGCTGTTACACTTTTAGGTGTGAAAATGATGAAAATTGCATTTATGACAAGAGCTGCTTGTTGGTTTAAGCCTTTCTATTTGCCTATGTATGTTTATGTAATTTATATGAAGGTTTATGTCAATTGTCTTAAAACGCTTATGAAGATATCGTATATCCTTATGAATGCTAACCTACAGAAAAGTGTTAATAAAATGGTATCCATCCTTAGTCCCTCATCTTAAAGCAGACCTCAGGTCAGGCCCAGAGGTCATCCTATGGTCCAGACACACATGAATAAGCAAATCAAATGTTTCCAAAGCAAATGCACATCAATAATAGTGTATATTTCAAGCAAAACATTTGACACCTGATACAATAACAGATCGGTAAACTGTCAATGATGGCATTAAATCTCTAAGAAGGCCACACAGAACCAACTACACCCATGAGAAAGCTGCAAAGATGCAAGAACAGGCTAAAACAGGCATGGTTTCATAAGTGCTAACAACAGCTTGCCAAATACTTTATAGCTCCAAAAGCAAAATTACACTTAAAAAAGTCTTCCTTGTCAGACTTAAACTATTTCTCAGACAGGCCAGCTATCACAGTAAGAGGCCTTCAGCAAGAACTATAGCTCTGATATCTTTGAAGGAAAGCAAGCATGCAGCCAGCTCTCTGTGGGCCCTACCTGGGCATAATTTATTGACTGAGGATGGAGTCAATAGATCATGAAGGATACTTAAGCCCAGACAGAAGTGATTACAAGGTGTTGTGAGTGCACCACAAGCTCCCTCCCAGCCAATATGTATCGCTAGCGTCTATAATAAATGCTATCTTTCCATGAGAGAGCTAAGCTGTCAACTTGATTAAGGACACTGATGAGCATCTGAAGGCCTGGAAAAACATGCAGAGATATGCAAAACTACAGTCTATTGCATGGGAGAAGAAACAGAGGAGCTTTGAATGTAATGGTGGCAGCCAGGTTTTCGCAACAGTGCATTCACTCACGCTTATAATGGCATGCTTATCCCCTGAAATAGAGGATTTATAGTTTCAAATCACTAAATATCCTATAAAAGCACCAATTAACGTATAAAACATATCTTAACAGTATGCCCACATTCTTCAGTACTCTCTCGCTGAACATTTAATCTTATTTAAACCATGAAGGCCTTTTAAACCCCTTCCTACTAACATTACACAGCATCGGGAGTAGAAATGGAAGAAGCAAACAATGGCTTGTTTCTTTCGCAACATAATTACAGGTTTAAAATTGTGGTTCGAGCTCACCTTTGAGATTACAACACAACTCGTCAAAGGAACTGAGAGTCTTTGTGATAGGCTGACAATGGAAAGATTTAAAGTGAACATGTGTCTGGTGTTT
Organism: Hepsetus odoe; assembly: GCA_017165825.1. Taxonomy (NCBI): domain Eukaryota; kingdom Metazoa; phylum Chordata; class Actinopteri; order Characiformes; family Hepsetidae; genus Hepsetus; species Hepsetus odoe. The sequence continues at coordinate 7,414,975 of CM029379.1, read as the reverse complement.
AAAACTCACTTCTTTAGTTTTGCATGGGCACTATGAGGCTGATCTGATATAGCTAATAAAAAGTGACAACTTCCTTGCCTGCACAAAATGGACAAAAAATCAGTGCCGCAAAAGAACTGCTATATATTGTGGTTGGGATGCCGTCAGCATATTAATGAATATATTTCATTACTTTTCTGGAAGGCTTGAAGCATATATATATAGTTAAAGTTTCAAAATGTACATTCATTCCCCATCTATACAGTGCAAACATGGACACAGTGCTATAAAAGGGGATAGGGTATACTGGATATGAGCCATTAAATGGTTAATGGTTAATATTGGCCAAAATAATTTGGCTTTTGTTGGGTCACATGAAAATCTCAATTAATTAAAACAGCCATTCGCACTCACCTGGCGCTGTGATTAGCAATGGGACTGCACTACTGCAGAAACCAATACAAACAATTTACTTACAATATATTATGCAGCCCTAATGTTTAATCTTAAGCATACTAGCTTATGTTGTTTCAGACAGTGAGTGATATATGACTCATATTTAACTCATATAACTCATATGATCTAATATACACTTCCATATTTTATATCAAATAGTTATGATAATACTTAATAACTTGACCCAGATGGAGGGAAATAATGATTTAGGCTTGTACTTATAAATAGCCTAGTAACTCCATTGCATAATTAATAATAAAAAATTTCAGATAAAACATGTCTTTCAAAATGCATTACAATTTTGGTAAGAGTTGCAGAGCTACTTAAATGGATTTAATCATGGCCCTGTGGCCTAGTGGCTCTCATTTTACAGCTTCATTATGTAAATTGCAGAAAAGCAACATTGCACATGGACATGGCCTCCACCTGAGCATTGCAATCCTCTTTTGTCCTTTTAAATGTTATAATTAGCCAGACAAGCATGAGGCATCCCAACCTGGGCCACTATCTTGTCCCCTATCGTGGGAAGGGGTGTTAAAACCAGGCGCGGTAGTTTGTAATGAATACATCTCCCCGGCCCGCCAGATCCAGTGGCGCGGCTAACATGATGCGGGCTAACATGAGATGCCTTATGCAACCGAACACAGGCCGTGGCTGACGGCCACTCTTCTCTGCTTGCATACCAAAAGTTTAAAACCCAAATCATATCACCCAGCCTGGTGACACGACTCTCACCCCCTGACACGTTATGTCTGTGTGCGTGTGACGCAACAACCTCCTTAAATAGACACAACAGTGTTTATGCAACATCCATAAAGAATCTCTAAAATAACCCATGCATTCAGTTAGTGTGATCAATGTGCTGTGATATTCAAAAGCAACTTTTATTTTTAGTTTTAAACTTTTTTTATTTTTTCCTACATTATTTTATTCCCCAGATGTTTCCCAGAAACAACATTCATCCAAGGTCAAGGTGCTACATATGAGACAACTCAGAGCATGTCATAGAACATGACATAAGACTAAAGACTGAACACGTTCAGACTGAGCAACATGTGGTGCAAAACAGTGTCACAACAGTGTACATTCATCCGATACAGAGCAGAGACAGTGATGTATATGAATATGGTGGAGGACGCCGGATGAGCAAATATCAATAATAATAAGGCATTTAAGACATCGTAACAAAGCATAAACAAAGATAAAGCATCTAAGGCATTTCCAATGACCTGTACACACGTAAAAAGGCTACATTTTCTGTTTACTGATATGACCAGTGTGTACGGGCGAATGGATGACATGTTTTGACACGTACGTAATTTAATCATTTTTAAATATTGCATTAGAATTCTTACATTTCAAAACAGTGTGCACAGTTTGAACCTTTATGGTAGGGGCTCTAATATAAAATTAAAACAAACTCATGTTGCTGGCAAGTGCAGCTTAAAACAGAAGAAGAAGCTTACTTCAGGGGTGTTTTTTTTGGTTACACACTCCCACACACTCACACACACACACACACACACACAGACACACACACAGACAAACAGACACACAGACACAGACACACACACACACATGCACACATCAGACAGCATACACAGACTCATTTCAATGCAGAGCTGCCAGAACACACATATTCACTCGGTGGATGATGCTGCTTATACGTGGACGTCAACCCCTGACCTAACCTGACACGTCTTGCCACGTTGCTGTAGCAGCACGCATGTCACATGAAACATTCATTTATGAGTTTTATTGCCAAAATGCATAAATTCATAGCTATTACTCTCTTCCCGTGTCAGCCGGGGCTTAAGTAGACGCACCTCAGGTTCTCTGTGATGATGCGGGCTGTGTTTGTTAGCAGCCTCTTCCTACTGTATCAGGGGAGGGGATTGACATTGGCTTCTGTAAAGTTAACCTGGGACACATGTGGCCCTGTCAAGCAGCTGTCCAAATCAATTTTGCGGTTGTAAGGTACACACATGCCCGGGACACACTCTGTTCCAGACGGTACCCCTCTGTCCTTGTCCCAGGGGTGACCAGGGTGGGGCTTTGCTTTTGACTGATCTCTGTGTGCTCACACTTGCACACAATTTCATAATCCTCTGGCAACAGCAGCAAGAAAAGTTAGTGTGTTAATGTGATAATAATTTATAGTTCTAATCAATCAAGCACAGAACAAACTCAGGCTATGTGATTGCTGCTAATCCTGTTTTGATTGTTTTGCCCACTTTGATAATAGCGTTCATATGTCAGGGACACGGGGAGGCGTTTTTAGGCCGGGGGTGCAGAAATGGTAAGCAACAATTGTAAAATGCAATTTATTTCCAAAGGTCTTTGGTGATTAACATCAAACTGAACATGTTGTATTATACTGTGGTATTAGACAGCAATAAATGCATAAAACATTAAAAAGCTCATAATCACTCTGCTCTAGTTCTGGATGAACTATATGCAAATGTGCTGTGTGCTGTGACCAATCAGATGGCATGACAGTCACTCACCAAGTAGGAGTTTTATTGGTAAGAAAAGTATGAATTTATAATGTGAGACATTGTTACTTTATATTACTATTTTTTTTATTGTAAGAATATAATTGGCTGCTCTGTGGTTCAAAATGTCTATACATTGCACAACATTTTAAAGTTCATTTACTTTTATTCTGTAATTATCTTTAGCAGTTAAACACATTTACTTCCGGCAGCCCCGCCATATGCAGTGTGTGATGATTTAATGGTACAGAACACTAAAAATCTAATGTACTATAGTGGCTGATTAACTTCAACTTTGGTACCTTTTTTTATTATTGTTTAAGCATCACTTGTGATGCAAAAGTGTATCCAGCTGTCATCACACGGTCCTACTTTTCATTACATAGCATTTCAATCCTGAAATGATTTATTTATAAAAAGAAAACCACAAATATATGTGATCCATCCAAGAAATGTCCAATAGCTTTGACCTTAAACAATCTAAATGTATCTCAGAGAAAAAACTGCAAATACCCAACTTCCTCCCCTCTTCCTATCTTACTAAATAATTCACCAGCATAAATTTGGCTGCAAAAATTGCGTATTTATGTTAGTTGTTTATATTATAAGCTCTGCTCATTTTTCATGCACGAAAAGCGGAGGGTGACTTTGAAGGTGAGAGAAAAGGCAGAAGAAGTGTGTGAAACTCCAGCAGTGTGCAGAGGATTTGGAGGATCATGTTCTCAGCAGCTTGTTCCAGCTGCATAACATAAGAAAGCAGGCCAGAATCACAGACTCTGGATGGCTCTGACTGCTGAGAGTGAAATCTGGAGATGACAGTGGCCTGATGGATCTGACTTATTACATATGCACACAGGACCTCGCCCTGTTAAATTCAGCCCTGCTCCACATCTAGCCATACTTTTGCTCTTGGAGACTCAGGTTGCTGGTTTAGAGTTTAGGCTCAAAGAAAAGATTAGATGAAAACAAAAATGCTAAAAATGAAAGTGATATCCAATGCAGTTTGTTTAATATGGAATTATTAAGCATCATATTTACAACATTAAACAGCTGTAGCATGTGTGGCTTTGTTGAATTATTATAAATGTCTTGTTCTTTGTGCATTCTTTTGCATATTGTGAAATCACATGAGCATACAAATTTCATAATGCATTAAACTTTTGAAAAAGCTGACCACAATAGGATAATGTACAACAGTCAATCCAAGTTTACTGATAGTTGTTTAGCTCTAAAAACCTTGGTGGATACAGCAGAGCTTGCAGAGAACATCAAAATTCTGCAAGCTGATGATTTATTAACATTAGCTTAACCTAATAAAGTATGCTTTGCTAAATGGTCAAAAATAAGTCTTTTTGAAATATTTTAGATGCCAAGGCACTTCTCATCAAACACACTCCTAGTCACCCAACCATATGGAAGTTTTCCAAAGTCGCAAAACATCAGACACTTCAAACAAGGCAAAATACAATAAGAATGAGTTGGAAATAATAAAGAGGATATGTCAATTATAAAAGTTTTGTATGAGTGTTTATGTATGAGTGTGTATTAGTGTGTGTGATAAGTGTATATAATAACAAACGTTCATAACTTATAGGTCAGTTCAAAAGAAGCATCCCCTTTTCAAATGATTTTCACAATAAAGGCTTTTAAAATGATTTCGACTGTTATATCAAATCTAAAAATGCTCTGTGCTCTGTATTAAAATACTATAAATGTATTCGTTAATACCTTTTGCAGCAATAAAGGGATGGTTGGTGGTTGTATAAATCAATGAAATGTAAGTTTGTCTAATAGTGAACGATAACACTGTTCTTCATTCAGCCGACAGCTGTGTAATCACATCTTCCCTCTATTGTAGCGACCCTCAGCACACACCCTGGATACAAGCTAATATTACAACTAGGGAGGATCTCAGGATTAAAATCTCACCCCATGTCTGGTAGATGGATGTGATAGTACTTATTGGATGATGAATTTTAATGGGTTTCTCTTTCGGAACCTGCGAACCGACAAGCCCAATTTGAAAATAATGACGCCTGACAAAAGCAGAGGCTGAAATAATAAATGGCTCTGAGAAGACCAAAATGAACCAGAGTCAGCAGCATAGAAAAAAAGGATTAAAAAAGAGGCAGTAAATTAATTAAGTGGTGATCTATCCGACTTCACCCTATCTTGTACATATTATATTAATCTATTATTAATTAACAGAAGTCATATACCAAAGAGACTTAGCACTGGGAGCATGACGGAAAAGTTGGTTGCTGAATTAAGAAGTATTAGAGCCCCAATGGCCTTCCATTACTGAAGACACTTGTAAAGGTACAAGGCTTTAGCAGCTGTTTCAGAAGAGCTTCACTTTCACTTTCGCCTGAACACACAACAAAAGAGAATCATTTATGGACTTTATATTCCATGCAATCAAGCAGAGTGATAAAGTCATTACTGAAAAAAGATAATAAAAATCTTTATTTTTACAAAAGACAAAAACCTCCATTCTAATTAAGTAAGTAAGTGATGTAATTCTAATGTAACGTAAGGTGTTTTATTTAATTAGTTATTCTGGACTTCTACTGAATCATTTATTTAAAAAAGCTGAAAGCATTTGCAGAAATGTAGGTGGTTTTGTTTGGATGGTGGTAATATTAACTCTGCTGTTCATGCAATTGTAGTAAATGTTGATGTATTTTTCAGTTTTTAAGCCAAACAAGCCCCTTGGTTCATTTTGGAGTGTTCTATCCTTCCTTTCTTTCATGTTTGACTGAGTGAGGTGGCTCTGTGCCTTCCAGCCTCACGTCCAGAGGGAATTGCTTCCTCCTTGGCCCCGGGCTGCCCCTGCAGAAGTCCCCTGTAAACCACACAGATAAACGACATACACACAGGCCCAGCTCCAGAAAAAGGTCTGAATCAACAAAGAACTGAGTGTGTGGCATCTGAAATTAGGATCCTGAACACGTTGTGTGCATTGATGTCTGATATTGAAGGTAACTACCGGAAAAAGATATAAGGAGGATATAACTAGTCTCAGTAGATTATTCCAGCCCTTGACTGCGTTGGTACTAAAGTGCTAAACGTTCTCATTGATACTATTTTACACTGTCTGTCACATTTTCCTCTCTAGTTAATTTATTTCCCCAGTATTGAGTGTCAGAATCAGGCAAAAAAATACATAATCGAACACCTCGCCCTTCATTTCAGGAAGACCAGCACTCTTCTTCCCTCGCTCAGACTCTGCAGATGAATTCAGGCCACAAATAATCAGATGCTCATCACTATGAAAAACATGAATATTTACACGGCTAAAGGGAGCATGGCGTATTGAGGAGAGTAACAAGGCATCAGCCCTTTAGATCTCTCATTGTTTTCTCTCAGCCAACAAGCCCCCTTACCCAGATCATATTTGGAAACAGTGGTACACGTCCCCCAGGATGCCAATCTCCTTTGCTGGCTGCTTAATTTGAATTGATGGGGTGAACGCATCGGAGTCTTTGTTTGCCGTATATTCCGGGCTTGTGATATTTGCATTTCCGTAACAACAAAGACAATGTGTGTCAGGATTCCTCATTACAGGGTGCTACACAGGTTAGAAAAGTTCTAAAAATTCAAGTAAGCCAGAAGGGTTTTATACAGTTAATTAAAGTTGACATAAGTTGTAATGGAACTGTTGGCACGTCTTTTCCTGTATTCTGTGTCTTGACTTGTACCAGTACCAGTGAATATGTCAGATTTCCTCTTTTTTTTTTTTTTGGAGATAAAGCTGACTTTTAGGAATCTACACACTGTTATTTTAGACTAAACGTTGTAGCTCTAATTCCCCAATGTGCAGCAATAACGGATGTGAACATAAAGAGTGTCAATAAGATATCCATATTTTTCAACACAACAACAACAAAAAAAGACAGTTCTGCTGTTTTTCAAATGTGCTTTGTGCTCCTGAAGATCAGCGTTTGTCTGTTTAGTGTGTTCAGGAACTCGTTTGTTGCCAAATCCAATTTCCACAGCCAAGAAAGGGAGGAAGGGGAACAACGAGGAATCTTGTAAAGACAAAAAGCAAAAGCAAGAGAGAGAGAGAGAGAAAAAGAGAGAGAGAGAGAGAGAGAGAGAGAGAGAGAGAGAGAGAGGGGTTTTGGAGAACACAAATGTCACTCCAGGGTATGGCCATATCTTTCCTAGCACGTGGTATATGCTCTATGCTAAACTGTTCCACCTCAACAAAGTCAACACCCTCTATTTGCCACCGGAAAAAAAGAAAAAGAGTTGCTTGGGCCAAATGGCACATAATGTAAAATGCAACTGCATTGCAGAAAACCCAAATAGATCTGCATTTGCTGGGTGGAGATAAGTAGCACAGGCATGATGGGCACGGTGTTAGTGTGTTAGCATGCTAGAACATTATAGTTCCCGTGTGTGACGCCTTCTACACACCTCCCATTCATTCACCTGACATTCGGCCAATGCTGTGAAAACCTTTACAGCTTTCATTCAGGCAGTAAACATGGGAGATTTGGGCCCTTCCTTTCTGAAATTAATTGAAAATCGGTGTGTTCAGGTAATTGTTTCAGTTCAGGAAACTTCTGGTTTTGCACAATATAATTTGCAGTGCTTTAAAACAGAACATCAGGCACAAACTGTTTTTCTAGAAACAAAAGGATTTACTTATCATAGCAATCATACTTTTTCTGTTTCAAACAAAAATGTCTTTTACAGGTTATATTAAGTATAATGCCATCATTTTGAAACAGCTCTAGCTTTTCTGATCACCAACTATATGATTTTTTAAGTGATTTTAGTTTACTATAAATGTGTTTTCACAAAAAAAAACCCAAAACATTATATTCAATAAATAAATAATCATACAGTTGACATTTTAAACTGACCGATGGGACACAAAGCTTGCATTTCAAACATTTTCAGTAATAGCCTGCAAAATGAAAAATCAACCAGTTTTCCAATTTAGGGTGAGGTTGGAGTACAATCACAAAAATATTACAATCTAAAGCAGAAACTTGGCAATTCAACTAATTGAATATGATTAGCTTACATCTCATTGACTAGTTTCTGAATACAGACTGGAACTTTTTTGATAAGTGTGTCATTAAATGGTGTTTTCCTGTATACACTGTTTTCATCCCATTTTAGGCCCACCTACAATGAGGCTCTCTTTATCCTTGCTAGATAGATAGCTAAGAGGGAATGACACCAAATAAGTAAAAAGACTGAAGTGTACTATATTTACAGCTGTGCTGAACTGCAATCTCTCAAACGGTCCAAAAACCATGATATCCCACTGCACACACATTCATTCAAAATAGCAGAGGACGGTTTAAATAATACTGTCTGAATTTGGCCTGATAAAGCGCTTGCCTCCTCCCGATGCACAGTGTGGTGGAATACACACCATAAATAAATGCTGCAATTGCATTTTAAGGTGATAAATATTACAAAGCCAAGCAAAACATATTTAAAACACTCCCTCAGCTTCCTATGGGGAGATTAAGATCCTCTCTGGTTAAAGATAATCAATTGTTTTTGTTGCACCCCAGCCGGGGCCGTGAACACACTATAATGGACTCTAATAAACGCTTGAGATCTGGCAGCGCTCTGAACGCCATTAATCTACATGTTCTGGAAATGTAACCAATTGTCAAAGGGTTGCCTGTAGATATTCCATCACGCATCCAATTGGCTTTACTCCTCTCCACAATTCATTTGCGGTGTAATGCACCCAATAAAAATGTATTCTGACTGCTCTATTGATTGTGAAATAGCTTAATCTCCACCAGCAGAAAGAGATGAATATCCCCATTTTCTCCCCAAGTATTGTTTTACTCCATCCTCACATGAATTATCGCTGTCTAAGAAAGCCGGGGTGTGCTTGGCATGGAGCCCCTTCCCTTTATTGTGCCGTTTTCCTCGGTATTGTTCCATATCAGAAATGAGAGAGGCATCGCAAACCGCTATAGGGCCTTATAAAGCTCCTGCAGGAGCTGGATTTTCCAAGGGCTGGTGTGCACTGTGTGTAGGCTTGTGTGTAGCATGTGGAGGCTGGTATGTAGTGGCTTGTTTAGCGTGCAGCCGACTGGAGAAGACTGCATACTTGTATATCATTTGTTATGCACATGTGGTGACTAGCAGGCTGTTATAGTGTGTGGTAGACTTGTAAAAATTGTGTTAAGCTGCTAAAGTGTGTTGGTATAGGGCTTGTGCTGTACTGCTGGCTGACACAGCATGTGGTTTGTTAGGACTGTGTGCAGCAGACAAAGATATTGCATGTCAGGTTAGTAATCCCAAGAGTTGTGTGCTGATGTTGTATGTGTGGTTGGGTGGTAAAAGGCTGTTTAGTGTTGGGTAGTGTTGGTGTAGTCTATAAATGCACAGTAGAGTGGTAGAGTAAGCGCTACGCTGACGTTGTATGTGGTGGATTGTGGTCAGTTTTGCTGGCGGTACACGGTAGGCTGGTACTGTGTGTATTAGACTGGAGTAGTGTGTGGTAAACTGGTGCTGAGAGTGTGTAAATATATGTCTCACATACAGTGGGTTAGTATAGTGTTGGTGAAAGCTGGTGTCTAGTGGGCTGCTGTATTGTAGAATATGTTGGATTGAAGTGTGTAAGAGAGTGGTGTGTGTATTGGTGTCTATTATACAGTTGCATAGGCTAGTGCTTGTGGTCAGGTAGTGTATTGTGGGCTGGTGCAGTGTGCAGGAGGCTAGTGTGTACTAGGCTGCTGTATTGTGTGCTAGGCTGTTGCATTGACTAGAATGCAGCAGGGAAGTGTAGTGAGTGTCACGTGCAGTGTGGAGAAGTACAGCGCAGACTGGCTCTGGCTCCTCATTAGTGCTTTACTCCATTATCTGCAGCCATCTAGTGTCTGTTTTGAGTTGTGGATTTTTAGTCTTTTCAAAGATTTGCGGAAAGCTCAAATTATACATAAAGCTATACATATCTGATTTTTCATCTGATAGAGACCATAGGAGTTCAATCTAGGCAGTGAATGTGGTGAGGTTACACATACACGCATATATACATGTGAGGCTGTTTGGAAATGTACACTCGAGATAAGATTTTGACATATGAGGCATTAGAAAATAAAAATCGAACTTAATTTTGGAGAGAAGTATGCACACTGCAAAGATCTATGCTACTTACAACAACAGACGTATAATAGGGATAAATGTGAGGAAGGTGAGAAAGATATATGGGAAGAATGTATCTCCCTGAGTTTGCATGTTGAGGTCTTCGGGAATATAGGTTTGGGCACGATGCCGAGGCCTTCTCCAGCACACCTGCAGTGCTGCAGGGCTGTCACCCAGCCCTGTAGGCCTTCACCTGGGCTGAGCTTCCACCCTCTTCCACCCAGGAGGCCCAGCGGGCTGTCAAACATCATTCCATTAATCAGCAAGCCAACACTGCATGCCTCTATACCACACACATAGAATAAAGTGAGGAGTCAGGACACTGCACATCCATCAAATGTTTGGGGTGTAGTGTTTTTATTAAACGTTTTCTTTGTGTCTGTAAGTGAACGTCATACTTAAATGAAACTTTTGATGGCAATTAAACTACTCAGTTCTTCCTCTCAAATTACTCATGTGTTGGAGATCTTCTGAAATTAGGAATATGTCAGGTTTTGGTAAAAAATATGCTAAAAAGGTGTCCTAATTTACTGACCTATTTCTCCTGGTAGGTGAATCAAGTTTTTCATATTAAGGTCATCCTTTTATTCATTATATCATTTAAAAAGAACATTTTTGTATTTCTGAAATTTGCCATCACAATTGTAGCGTTTTTTTACCCACACAAACTAAATTCTCTGGCTTGTGGCTTTATTATTCATTAGCATGCAAGGAAATGAATATTAAACAACCCTACCTATCACCAGCAAAAATGCTTACAAAATCAAATTCAACAAAAAAAAATGTTTATAATGAATTTTTTCAGAACACTTAAATTGCCTCATTTTCAGCTACCTACTCTGCATCTGTAAACCCTTGCTTCTGATTAATTCTGATTATTGGCTAGTTTTTTTTTTTTTGTTGGTTTTTTTGGCTAGTTTTTTTCATTGCATGAAAAATCTATTGCATTTATAAAATGCAAAAACATGACTGAGCGTTTAAAACAGATGAATGGTTTGAGATCTGTTGCAGTTTTCCTGCTTTATGAAGTTCTTGTCTGTTCTATCATCCAGCCGTGCCTTGCTCCTGTCTCTCTCTCAAATCTCTAACCAAGCGCCTGTCTTGCTTTTCGGGTTCCTGCTCTGACTTTGCTGTGGGCTTGTGTCAGGCTCATCACCTGTGTCTTGTATGTAGCCACGCCCTCTGACTGCTCTCAGCTATTCTTTCACAGTGTGTCTCTGCACCCCATGGCTATGCTGTGTAAGATGTGTCAAGCATTATCAATTATGTGAGTTCATGTTGTGTGTATTGTGCATAACTTTATGTGTTGTGGATGTTGCCTCTTTAATATATAGATATATAGATATATGACGTTTATTATTCATTTAAAATTCCACCTCAAAAACCTGTTATAGTTGTTTAGATGGAGGCAAACACCTTTCACTACTATTAAACTGTGTCAATGTTCATAAATTTCATGTGCATAACATTAGCAGCGGTGGCCTAGTGGTAAGGGACTAGGCCCCAAGTTACCTTAAATCATAACCCAGCTTCAGAAATTATATACATATGTTAAAATGAATGGAAATGAAGTTTATATATATATATATATATATACTGTAGAAATTCTCAGTTTTCTCAGTTTCCTGGTCTTCGAGACAAGAAACCAAAACATATTTTAAAGGATATTAATTTTACATAATAATAAAATACAACAGAAGAAAGAAACTCTGAAAGATAATCTAAATGTAAAGGAATCCATTTCCCTGTGGGCCGGCCACACCGGATAGTGAAATCCTCAAATAAAGGTCAGTAAATAACAATGACCAAAGGCGTCCCCGGGTTCAGAAAGGCCGCGTTGCAACTCGACACTGTTTGGAAGTGCCACTTCCTCTGTCTGCCCAGTGCTCGGCCCAGGCTGGATTAACTCTTTTTTTCCGCACTGGTGCTTGAGTGGGGAGGCCAGTCAAAACAAAGCAAAGCTCACAGACAGAATTCCCTCACAAGTCACTCTTATCCACGTTGATTCGAGCCATAAGGAAGCGAATGAAAAACTAATTAAAAGAAAATACGTGTTAAGCTCCGCGGTGTCTGGGTTTATACTGTACACACAGGGCTGTGTCAGACGTTTGTAACCTAATTCTGTTATGTTTCAATTAACGGCATAGCTGCGGAGAGTCTGTGGCAGGGTTAGGCAAACACAACGTCACGCGTACACACACTTGAGGTGTAAGACGGATCAGGCCAAACATTCAGCTCACTCTCTCCTTCACTGCCTCTTTAATTAAATGGAAACCCTCACCAAACGGGGCATGTGAAGCTTACCTTGATTATGTGTTGGTCTTCGCTCAGTCGAGTTCAAGGGTCATCAAAGAGGCACCTTTGAGAGCCATCTTTCCAGTTTACACACTAACATATGAAAGTGATTGGGTGTGCTAACTGAGAACCTGATGTAATCTTTTAGAAAGAACTAAAAACACACACACACACACACACACACACACACACACAATTGTAAAAAGAACACAAATGCAAAAGTTTTTTGTCAATGATAAGGGAATCTTAACCATAAAAATTTGAATGAATGTGTCCAATAATTGCATCGTGTACTTTTCCAGCAGATTCACTACAGAGATGTGTGATTACAGACTTCATTTATCACATGAAATTGATCATCCTCTTCTCCTTTATCACTGCTCACTACAGAACTGCACTTGACTTGGTATTATTTGGGTGCTGGTCCACAGACACACCTATTATTTACTTTTCATAGCTTCAGTTAATAACATTGAAGAGTAAAACTGAATGGCTGCAGTTGGTACAGGGGGTCAATCCACCTGCTGTGGAAAATGGTGGGATTATATTCCCTAACTAAAGATGAAGGGCACCACAGTACTTACATGACAGTTGGGTACTTTATTTTTCATTACTGAAATACCAGCAGTGTGGAGGCACAGGTTTCTAATAAAGTGGATTCAAAGTGTATTTAGTGAATCATTATGGGGAAAAAAAGGATAATGATTCGTTTTAAACTAACTGTGTAATGGATAAGCTTCATGATATGTGTTGATAACCTTTTGGACAAGACAGGATATGAGAGAGACCACCAAAGGCTGGCGAAAAGTTGGAAACAGGCCTTGGTGCTTTAAAGTTCTTTAAGGGAACAGGGTGGCTTGGTTTTTCATTTTATTTTATTTCATTTTATCACTCTATCCGGTGTGGCCGGCCCACAGGGAAATGGATTTCTTTACATTGAAATTGTCTTTCAGAGTTTTTTTTCACACTTTCTTCTGTTGTATTTTATTATTATGTATAATTAATATCCTTTAAAATATGTTTTGCTTTCTTGTCTCAAAGACCAGGAAACTGAGAAAAAAGAGAAGGAATTTATACAGTATATATATATATATATATATATATATATATATATATATATATATATATATATATATATATATATATGTAATATTCAGTTCTTTATTAAGAAATGTTCACATATCAATTTTTTTTTTGGAAAAGAAAGTGATTTAATTGCAGGTAAACGACAAAAATGAACCTTGATTTATTCATTAAACAAAAGATATCAACAAAAATGTGAATTCTAACTGAGGAGAAGTTGGGACACCCTACTCCTAATAGCTGGTGTTCCCCCACCTTTAGCTGAAATAACCGTAGTGAGATGATTCTTGTAGCATCTTCCGGTCGCTGACATCGGTCTGAAGATAGTTTGATTCACTCCTCAATGCAGAATTCTTTAAGCTGTGAGATGTTTGAGGGGTTTCTTGCATGTACAGCCTGTTTCAAGTCACCCCACAGCATCTCGATGGGATTAAGATCTGGGCTTTGTCTCGGCCACTCCAGGACTCTC
>CM029379.1:7332788-7398556 GCA_017165825.1 Hepsetus odoe | reverse complement strand
ATATATATATATATATATATATATATATATATATATATATATATATATATATATAAAGAGTCATGATGAACTCAGTTTCAATGTGACGCATTTTAAATGTGGAAACTTTTACCAAGAAGATGATCTTTCCCAAATGGCCAATAAAGGGCAGTTAGGAGCCACTATTTTATACTTAAGGCCCACAGGCAGCAAAGAAATTCTAATTTTTAAATATTTTAAGGTAAAGATTTTGTAACCGTTGGTTTGAGATTGACTCAAGTGATTGGAAGAGCTCTTTTAGCATACTGAGGCACTGTTCCATGAGCTGTAGCAATAAATCACACCAGCACACACACGCACACATGCAGTTAGCCATGTGGCCGATCATTCTGTAGTCCCGTCACTGCTCTGGGCCTTATTCGGAGGAGATAAATGTGATTTAAATTAATAGGCAGTCCTAAATAACTCCTCAGCTGGTAAACGACGCATTTATCAGATACAGACAGCCAATGTGCCTTGATTCATGGGGCCCCTTACGACATGAAGGGTGCCTACAAAAATTGTTATTACTTTTTAATAAAGTGTAGCAGGCAGTCGTCAGTCATTTATCAGAGTGGGGGCCTGCTCGGGCGGACGAGGGAGAGGATCCAGGGTTTGTAGCAAAGCAGGGACATGAAATATGACTCTCTGATGAAAGAGGGAAAATAAATAAATAAAAAACAGCACATAGAAACTGGCTGCTCTCGATAGGATGTCCAGTGGAATCCATCCAGCTTTGCCCACATCTTATCTGATGGAGATAAGAAAGTTTATCATTTTTATATCAAGCAAATAAGTTTGAATATTAAATAAATTAATTGACTTAATATATTAATATTTTTCATCATAAGAAGAGAATTTTAGTCATGATTCAATGCTTGGCCAATTTAATATGTATTAACATTCTATAATTAATGCTCTGTAAAACATACGCAGTATAGATGAAATCGGACTACACATTAACCTTAATGTGTTAATATATACTAATGAATATATAATATGTATAATTAACATGTAATCATGCAAAGTAAAGTACTGATGTCATGGATGTATAATAACAGCGAGGTATAATGAGTCTGCTGTCAGAGGTGTTTCACAAAAATGTGTTAAAAAGGAAGTGGAGTTAAAAATGTGTTCATCAAACACTATTTATGGGCCATAATTAACATATTTACTGGCATATCTCAGAAACGTGTTGTTTAGAAGAAAAGCAGAATTCATTTTGCATCCTTGCCACGTAGAGAGGGAGACAAACAAGCAAGAGTCTCTCGGTTGGCTGATTAAGCGTCCGCCTCAACCCTTCTGCTTTGGCAGAATTAAACAGATCAACCCTCTTATTTCACCAACAAATAAGAGCGAGCCCTTTCATTTCAGCGGCCTGGCAAACAACCCAGGCCAAGCTGCCCCCCCCTCCCCCCCCAGCCCCGTGTGTATTGGCCAATGTTAAGCCTCACACACAGGTAACAGTCAATCCATTAACCTTTGCTTTTAGCTCAAGCTGCGTGTCACCACATTGCACCCCCTCAACCACCACACACACACACCCCACCCAGCCTCAATGCTTTTAATACATTTTCTTAATAGTTGCTCAGCCGCGACTGAAAAGGGCAACTCAGCTCCTCTTGACATTGACTCTGCCATTGTAATAATAAGCTCTCCCCTCTCCTTATAGCATTAACAATAGACCATCAGTAGCCAGTCCGCACCCCTCCTCCCCTCCACTCCTCCTCCACTCTCCTCCTCCAGCATCGATGGCTGTCGGCGGCCATTTTCAGATAGGTAATATGAAAGGGCTTCTGAAGGCAGGGGTCATGTTAAATTGTAACGCAAATGTTATTCCTCAATTATCCAACTGGGGTAAATGTCAACGGCTTCAGGGGGAAGAAATCTCTCTCTCTCGCTCTCTCTCTCTCTCTCTCTCTCTCTCTCTCCCACACACACACGCACACTCTGTCTCTGTCTCATTGCTCTCTTTGAATCTATACATGTGCAAGTGTGGGTCAGTGTGAATGTTTGTGTCCACGTCTTTAATATGTTTGTGTGTGTGTGTGTGTGTGTGTGTGTGTGAGTGTGTGTGTGTGTGTACTGCTCTATGGCCTCCAGAAGTCAAGTAAGCATTCTTTCAATCTTCTCTCTCTCTCTCTCTCTCTCTCTCTCTCTCTCTACTTCTCTCTATTTCTGCCAAACTTCAGTCTCTTCACTCTTTCCTGTATCATGTTGAACTCATTCCCTCTGACCTCCACCTGTGAGCCAATCAACCCTAAAGTTCCGACCCCCATCCTCTGTGTTCTCAGGGCCTGTTTGGGACCCAACTGGGTCAGACACGCTCAGGCCAGTCTGCTGACCGCGGATATTAGACGCACAGTCACATTCCTCTGGTAGCCGCACAGTGTGGTACTCGCTGCCATAGTGGCTTTAATGAAAAAGCCCCAGGATGATTGGCAGCTGAATAGCTTAACTAACAAAGGCAGGATGAGGAGGGGAGGGTGGTTGAGAGAAGAGGTCAGGAACAGAAGAGACTGCCCTGGGACTTCTCTCCCCCCAGCATTGTGGATATTACCACGCCAGCACATTTATATTTGCAATAACAAATTGACTTGAATTGGCCTAAGTGGAGATCAGGACCCAGCCGGGAATTCAGGCTGACTTGAAAAAATTGGACTAAAGAAATGAAAGTTCCTCACACAAATGCACACACATGGACATTGAATTATACACACATGCTATACACACTCGTGCCATCCCTCATTTGTTGCAGCAGGTTGATGAAAGGCCTGGATGCTGGAATAAGGCACTTTTCATGCAGGTGCTAATTCATGACAGAGGTCACTCTCAGAGAGAGCTTTAAGTCTTTATAGCACTTCTCCTTCATGGCAGACAGATGCTCGTGACCCTCCTTAGTGTCTGTCATAATGTGTTCTACCCCAAATGAATGTAATAGGCCATGAAAGCCAGTGATTATCTCAATAATTACAAAAAATATCAAATTGTGATCCCATAGAAGTTGATCAAGAGGAGGAATTATACTCAGCATGATTTGCATCTTAATGTAAATTCTATAAACAATTTTGATCATTTTGGCCTCCTTTGTCACCTTCTCTTACTAATATTGACATTGCCATCAGTGTCATTATTGAATTATTAGTGCTATTGTCATGGGGACAAAACCCATGGAGAAATGAGGCCTTCGGAAGCACAGATCTGCTTTTATTCCACATCCCTCCTTATCGGGCCATTGTGTCATAGCCGCTGTCAGGCTCAGTCCTCATGGAAAGCTGCCGATGCTATCCGCTTATCGGCGTAATAAAACTAAAGTGCTGGGCAGGAAATTGAAAGTGTAGTTGGACAGGAAATAACTGTGCTCTGTCATAATCTACAGCCCAGAACATGTGTTCATCCACACACTGTCACCCTATCTGATGCCGCCTGCTTTGTGGTCAGCCATTCCCGCCTCATCAAACCCGTGCTGCCACGTGAGCCGTCCTGCGCTCGGTCAGCACTCTCTCCGTTGGACATTTGTCCAAGTCACTGGTTTGGCCATCAATCTCAGAAAATTGCACAGAGGCTTAAAGTCTAGCAATAAGAAACATTTGCTGTGGAAGGTTATTGTACTGTTATCTGTCTATTATGATCTTTTGTCTAATATTCAACGTCCAGATCTAAATAATCTCCTTAGCATATTCCCTTAATTCATACATTGTGTTTTTGAGTAATTGTTTAAGTGGCATGTCTCAAACATATATATGACCCTGGATGTCTGCAGGTAAAAAGGATCGTATAGGCTCCGCCTACTCTGTGGGGCCACTTGGTGAGGTGGATGTCACTCACTGCTCATTTGCATGGGAAAAGGGGAGGAGAGATAGGAGGTGTAGATGACACAAGGCCGCCCTCTGTCTGAAAAGGGAGAGAATGCTTTATTTACTCCTTTTTCTGGCTTTTTCTCCCTTTTCTGATACATTGATAAGGTAACCATTTTTACATCACTGAATGTTGAAGATCCAGGCTGTTTTACAACAAGAATGGCTGTTTAGGCAAGAATTTGTGTGTTTTTGTTTTGATCAGAGCGGATTATGATATCATGAATGGCAGTGGTTAGGCCAGTCTTTCTTTGGGATATAGTTTACCAGATATATAATATAGTACAGTCTCTGTTTGTGTTTCATTGTTACATTTGGTTATTTATTAATTCATTTATCAGCCTTTGTTTAGCATGTGTATTTGTCATCTCTGACAGTTTCTTGCTCATCTCTTACTTATAGAATAGTGTAATTTAGCAAGACAATAAGGAAACATGTTTATATATAGTCTCCTTCCACGATCAACAGTGTAAAACAGAAATACTGTAAAAAATGCTTCATAATATTATTTTATTCATTTATACATTACATATTAAATCTATGATGCAAAATAAATATCTACACAAAATGTTAAAAATGGCATGGTAGATCACTGGGTAAACTTTAATGATCAGTTACTAATATTAAATAACAGTATAAGCAGCGGTTTTTAATCTCAGTTTGGGATACATTTACATAGGGTGTTTGTTTTTGGTTTTTTTTGTTTATGTATTTAGCCGTATTTTTGAAATGGGCACCATCCTTCAACGCCAGGATTTCCATCCTCTTCTTTTAAATAGGCCCATTACGAGCTGCTCCAGACGTCTGCTCTAGTAAATGTGCCTCGGCCTTCTGTGGTATAATTGGCTCTCAATATCTAAGGAAGTTTAAGGGAAGGAGAAGAAAGTGACATAGAAAGAGAATGTCTCATTTGCATTAACTTCATTACTGGCCCTTCTGAGCTATATTTAACCAAGGCTCGGCCACAGCACACAAGAGCATTTGGAGACATGGCAAGTAGTTGCCCCCCACCCCCAACAATCCCTGCTGAACAACCACCCTCTCCTCACCACCTCTTAATTCTAATTGATGTAAATAGAAAAAAAAAAGAAAACAGGGAATTTAGAAGTGCTGACCTTGATATACTGGGTGACTGACCCCAATTAATCAAAGATTTCTCCAAGATGCTTCAAGCTAATAAATAGTGGGGCAAATCAGAAGTGTGGTGGATGCAGACTCTCCACTGATTGAGCAAGCAGACTAGATTAAAGCAGTGTGAGAACATGGAGAGAGCTTCTGAAGCATCCCACCCACACAAGAGAATTAAAAGCCTGGCCAGTCTAGAGGCTGATTGAAAAAAAAAGAAAGAAAAAAAGAAGGCAGTGGCTTTTTTTAATGACCGTTTAAACATTTTACTGCAAATTGCATGTCAAATTACCCTTGAAGCAAAAAGACCCATAATGATCTATTAAGCGCACTCCTTTTCTGTGTAAATAGTCATTTTCATTCTAATCCCGATGTTGTAGAAGTCATTGGGGATTTTTGGGGGTTATGAAATAAATTGTTTTTGCAACAAAAGAGATTAGTTAAATGGTATTAGCATTGGCCATGCAGAGATTAACTGTGATTTCTTTCCAAATTTAAATAAGACATTCATTATGGTTGTTCAGAGAAAGCCTTAGGACAAAATTAATATTAAATAAACAGCTTTTAATAAAATAATATAAAATAATGCAGTTAAAGTTTCAGAACATGTGTGTATAATTATAAATAATACATAAATAAAATAACACATTTGCACAAATATTACAACCACTCTAAATATTAAATCAGATCGTTGTTGTTGTTTTTTTTTCTTTTTTGTGTTATTAATTAATTTGATCTTTTTTTTATTAAAAATTATCCACTAAATAAAGTATGATCAATGCATGACCCAAAGTGATTGGAAACTACGCCAAAACCTTTTAAAGTGGCAGACTTGTAATGTTCTTCTTCATTCTGCATTATATTCATTTAATAAATCCCATAAATCCCACATAACTATCTTACTCAAATGGACTAAAAAGCCATTCTTTTCTGCATTTACTGCTTAAAGAAAAATCAAAATGAAATAAATGGTACTTTATTTTAGAACATTTGCAGGAAATAAAAGGAGCTGTATGAAAGTGATCAACTTAGGACAGCGTCGATGGTAAACAGATCTACACTTATTCAAATCTTTCAGAGCAAGTCAAACAAAACGGCAGTTCAAAGCATGGCACAAAAACAGACATGAAACCCAAGCGGCCCAAGTGCTGTCTGAAAAATTTATGAACCTCCCTGCATTCGGTCTGGGCCTTGTAATACACCACGATTAGCAGCACTTTTATTAGCCGCTGCCTCTTCATCATTCCGAGCCGAGGGCTGAGGTGAGACGAGGGGGTGTCGGTCTCACAAGACTGTCTTAGCTGCCGCCATCCACACCGTCACGTCAGCATGGTGTGGGCTAGGCTTACACCTGATCCAATTAGCCATGAAGATCACGGTGACCCTGCAGAACACTGCACCACATTCAGGCCAAAGAGTCACTCGATCCCAGGTAACCTGACCATCATGAAAGAACCAAGAGGCTGAGAAGACAGACAGAGAGAGAGAGGGCAGGAAAAGATGCCAAAAAAGGGATGGAACATACATGTAGAAAAAAAAAAGGTAAACACATAAGGTACAGGTACAGGACAGAAGACGGCGCCTGCCTGGCTTGCTAATGAAATGAATTTGTCACGGCATTGTCGACAGCAAAAAGTCCTAATTGAAACGGACCTGTTCCATGCCTGCTTTTGGCACATTAAACATTCTGAAAGATATGCTGATTCTTACTTAGCCTGAATTATTTAGGTGCTGGACATCTCTCCTGAGCAGGGGTAAACAAAAGAGGCTACTAATACATGGCTCTTTAATGCTTGTCAATGTTCAAGTGCTGCTAATCAAATGTGATCAAATTTTAGATGGGATAAGTTCCTTTGTTGGACTACAGATTGGACAAGCACTCTTAATTGAGTTGTTCACTTGAGCCAGGCCCATTTATTCCATATATAAAGAGAATCAGCTTCGTCCCGACCATTTTTAGCATCGCTTTTTAGTTTAAGAGAAGTTTGATATGTTTAGTCTGTAATTTTTGGCCTTTTTAAGTTCAGTTCAGTTAGATTTCAATTCAGTTAGAATTTAATTTCATTGATAATTATCTGCAGTTTACTTTGAGTGGAGACACTGTACAATCTTTACATACATTATATTCTGCTGTCCACTTTTTAATTGCAAAGACATGTTTGATCTGCAGATTTGAGGACCCTCTGTGCATTAAAATTAATACATCAACTATTGATTGGCTTAATACACATTCTGGCTTTCTCGCACGCCAGCATAACATCTTCCTTCGGTGTAGGCTGGACCCTCTTGCTCCAGTATGGCCGCCAGTGAGAAGCATCTCAGCCTGAGCTCACAGGATTGATGAGCCACACTCTGACAGTTGACATTTACCAAGAGAATCAGCCTGGCACAGCCGATCTGCCAAGCTCACCGCAACAAAGGAGATGCAAGAAACGCCTCACGAAAGGACAAAACAATCCTCAGCACAGCAGCGCTTTGTTTCCATGGCCGGCTGCCAGCTCCAAGCCCGTTCGCAGCCTTTCCCAAAAACAAGCTCATTAATGTATCAAAAACAACTCAAGTTTTAGCTTGAGTCTTATCATTTTCTTTTTTTCTCTGGTAATCCTTCTTGCTTTTTTTTTTTTAACCTGGAGCAAATTCCCAGTGGTTCACTAGTGTCAAACAGAGGCGGCAGGGAAAAAAAAAGGTTACTCTGAGGGTTTGCTGGGCAAACACAAACGGATATTGTTTTTGACGTCTTGTGAAGTTGTCTCAATCCAGCTCGCCGTTTGGGGAGTGCCTGGTCCATCAGGGTTCCACTCAGGGGCCGCTGAAAATTTAATGGGCCTCGGCTTGCAAATGAAGGGCAGCGTGATGTTGTCACCTTGGCATATTTTATCATTGATCAAACATTAGTAGGCAGCTGTTGGAAACTTGTAACTGTCTCATCAGCGGAGGCACAGGGCTTGGAGGCACGAGCGCCAGCCTTCTGCCCAGATGCTTCTTCTTGCATTCATTTGCTCTTTTTTTCTGCATATCTCAGTATCTGTGAGTAAGTGAATGAGTGAGTGAGTGAGTGAGTGAGTGAGTGGGTGAATGAGTGAGTGAGTGAGCGAGTGAGTGAGGGTGAGTGAGTGAGTGGGTGAATGAGGGAGTGAGTGAGTGAATGAGTGCATGAGTGAGTGAGTGAGTGAGTGAGTGAGTGAGTGAGTGAATGAATGAATGAGTGGGTGAGTGAGTGATTGGTTGTGTGAGTGAGTGAGTGAGTGAGTGAGTGAGTGAGTGAGTGAGTGAGTGAGTGAGTGAGTGAGTGAGTGAGATTTTCTCTCATCCTGTGATTTCTGCTCTGTGCTTCATGTCCTTGTGTGTTCTCTCAGTTTCAAAGATCATCTTTGATCACCACAGAATCCAACTCTCAGTATCACTTGCTGAGAGGTGTCACTTTATATTAATGGATTATGAAATAATTTTGATTTATAATAAATTCAATCTACTGCTAATCACAGTTTTGAGCTCCTAATCTTCAATTCATTTAGGTCAAGCCCAAAAAATGTACTAAAATCAATGCTCACTCCAGCGTTCATCTCATCTTGTACCTTTTTGAAATGCAGTTTGTTATTTGTTATGTAAATAGCCAGCGCTGGTTGCAAATTTAATTGCATCTGACATTGTTGTCATCCTAAAGGTCCTGCTCTGAACCTCTTAATAGCACACCTTACCTTTGTGCTTTAACTTTTTTTTTTTTTTTTTTTTTTTTTTACAAATACACGTGCTGAGTCCTCGCTAACCGACTGCCTTGTTGGCAGTGATTGATCACCCAATATCTAATTAAACCTGATCCGATCGCTTATTATGCAGAGTGGAACAAACAAAACCGAAGTCAACTGTCAAGGCCACATGATTGATGATGCTGCCAATCCGGCTATTGTTTAGTCTAATGTCTTGATGCTTGTAACAACCAGCAAAGCTACCTTGGACAATGCGTTCTGTCAGTCTGCACTTGATTTGGCCAGCCTTGGCTTGCCAACGGAAACAGTTTTTTTTTTTTTATCTCCCCACTCTCTTTCTGGGGTGGGAAATGTATAATGGTGGACAGGGGGATATTTGTTGGGTTGCTGGCCCTATTAAACCTGGGGCTCTTTTCTCCGCCCTGGGGGCAGGACTGTTTTTAAAGGGGTTGAAAGGGGACAAACCACTGCTTTGAGACTGTAACACACAGAGTGACAGCTCTGCGCACCCTGCTAAACAAACATCACTTAGTTTTTTTTTTTTTTTTTTTTTTATCCCTAACACTGCAAAAATGAAAGTGTATGTTTTTCATGTTTCTTTTTTGACAAAGGTGACAAGATATCAAAGGTATGGGATTTTTTTTTATATTTAGACATGATTTAACATTACAATACTAAATCCTTTACACTTTTCTAAAGAAAAACCAAATCCTTAATTGCACTTAAAACGTCTCCCTCATTTTTCATCGCCATTTTTTCAAGGATACATTTCAGTCTTAGTAGGTACATCATAGAGTGATAATGTCCTGATAATAACCAGCCATCATAAATAGTGTGCGACCAAAACTGTGAATCTACCTCAACTAAAAGGTCAGACAGATCCGAGCTAAAGGCACAACTTACATCTGTTTAGTCTGGTGACTATAAATATCTGTTTTAAATGATTCTGTTCAGCAAACACCAAAGCACAGATGAGAAATTGGCATGATTATACACCATCGCTTGGGACACTTCCATTAGCAAACACTTCTGACCCCTGGCTGAATGGAGGTTATTCAAAGCCAACATGTTCACAAGGTGTTGGAAATTGTAACTTTAATGTTTCCTGAGATGATCAACATCTGATCTTGGTGTCAGCTGCCTGTAGGCTTTTCAAAAAGGTATGTGTGAGTGTTGTGCTCTTTTTGAAGATAAAAGAAAGGTGAAGCATTTGACATATATCAAACAACCAAGCACTGACACAGGATAGCATTAATCAAAACTTCTCTTTTTTTCTCATTTCCTCAAGAATTAATCATTAAATAATTAATTTTTCAGCTTCAGGCAGCAGTCAAAGTGGGCCTTGTGCTTTCCTGCTGCTAAAAATTTGTCCTTGTCTGAGGAGTAGATTGATATATTTATTATTTATCAGATTAATCATGGCTAGGATCTAGGCCAGGCTCATCCAGCTCCATACAATAGCGGGTGTGTATGTGTGTGGGGCTGATGGGGACAGGACAAGCAGCTGCAAATGCCAATTATAAAGACTGGTCAGCAGCTCAGCAGAAGGCATCAGCACAATTGAAAAAGGGTGTCTTTGCCCCCGAGCAGTTTTTATTTATTTATTTATTTTAACTAGGCTGGCCTGTGGACGAGAGCTTGAGGGGGAGACGTTGTCATTGATCAGATGTCTCTGAAGGGGTCAGCCGAGGTCCCAGGGTCATCACTGTTTACGGAAAGGTCTTGAGAACGCTCAAAGGACAGAACAGTGAAGTGTCAGGCTGCCTTCACCCCGAGCGAAATGTGCTGAAGTACAAAGCTAAATTGAACAGGCTCCAAGTCCTTTTATTTTTCCATCTTTCCTTCAGACTGATGGTTTTAATGCACTTTAATTGACAGACTGCCTCAAGGCATTCCAGTTTCTCTGTAGCTGTCTGAGATCATAGATGAGCAATACTCAAAAAAGGAATACTCGGTTAAAATCATTTCTAACTTAAAAGGCAGTCAAGACATCTTTAGTGTCTTACGTCACTTAGCATTGTGCAAACTACATTTCTAATGTGCCAAGCATTCCCAAAATTTAGGCTCTGATGGCTGTTGCTATTGTTTTAGTTATGTGATGTAATTATATAAAGTTGTTTAGATATCAAGCATCCAGTGCTTCCTTAAAACTTGACACGAAGCAAGAGTGTGATGAGCTATTCCATTAAGCCAATTACTGCTAGAAATGTTCCCTTGATTCACACTGAAAGTTGCTGAAGAGACTATTTGCAAACGGTTGTCAATCCGGCCAAGAACCAGTAAACAGGGGCCAGAAACAACACCGGCTGTGTTTAATACTGAGGCCAAAACAGGACACAGTGAGGCACTTTCTTGAATGTTAA
Organism: Hepsetus odoe; assembly: GCA_017165825.1. Lineage (NCBI taxonomy): Eukaryota > Metazoa > Chordata > Actinopteri > Characiformes > Hepsetidae > Hepsetus > Hepsetus odoe. The sequence continues at coordinate 7,387,486 of CM029379.1, read as the reverse complement.
CACGCACAGAACAGCAAAGCATTCTCCAGAAAGGGCCTTGGAACAGGGAACGTGAAAAGGAATGATGGGAAAAGAGGGGCAAGCCAAGATCTGTGCCACAAGAAGTGAAGAAAGGAGCAGCGGCTTTAGGTCTAGATGAAAAGAACAGGGAATATTTAAAAGGACTAAATTAATGAACAGACTAAATTAAGAATTAAAGATCATATTAAGAGGATTTGCTTGTTCATAATATAATTGCACGTCAATGTAGGGGATTCTCTCCAAGTAAGTACATTACATGGACATTTACATCAGAGGTAAAATTCAAGCTTGCAAATGGCTTCTTCTTCTTTTTTTTTTTTTTCTTTTTAGCAATGCAAATTACTTTTAGCCAGATTTAGGGATAAATGTGGATCATTTATAGGGGACCATCAAATTAAACAGCGACCAAAACATTGTGTTTGAGGGAAATGCCTGATTATTTAAGCGTCATTCAAAGGTATTAACTTGTTAGATACGTGAATCTTATCATGCAAAATCTAAAAAACTAACTTCAGTTCCCAAAACTTCTTGCCCAATCTTGCCAAATCGATTACATAGATAACATGAGGTAATGTGGAAAAGGTAAATGTGATGCCTTGCCATGTGATTTCTGTAATCACAGACCATTCCACAGCGTTCTGTCATCTTTTGTGGTTCAGGAACTGTACTAAAGTCCTCAGTCCCCTTTCACTCTTATACACCTCTAAACATAATGTCGTTTCCATGAATGACTGTAAAGAAATTTACGAAGTCTGAAAATTTAGAGGCCTAGTCATTGCTGTAGGCTACGGTAAGCGATGTGAAGAGCTTTTGAATAACAGATCCAGAAGTCACTTTTTCGCAAAGTCAGCAGCATTCTTTCACACCGAATTGTCATCTGGAATCAGTGATGCATAAGATACGAGGGACGTCAAATGAGCGACCAATCTGCCATTACCTACTCATAGATTACAGTCAGCCAGCATTTGCGATTCAACACAGCCAGGCAAGCTGGTTAAATGCCTGCTTTCATTCCCAGCTACCAGCTCTGCAAGTGTCGGCTTGCGACTTGCACTCAGTCGGAGCGGCCACGTGTTAATTGAAGCATCGAGAGTGAAATTGGCGCAGTGCTCCCTCCACCTTTTATCCCACCGTGTATCTGGCGAATAGATCTGGCTGACATTCGGGTGGGGGGTGGTAATTGTACATCACACCCGATATTAAGATGAGAATGTGAGAGGGCGCCCCGTCGCATCTGCACGTCCGCGAGGCAATCAAACCGGGTCCGTGTCAGTGTGAAAAACCCATTTGTGTTCAGAAACAAAACATTCCCTCCCTCCTCCCACCACCACCCATCCTCTTTTTTCTCTCATAATGGGCTAGAGAGTCCCGCTTATCGCCAGCCATGCAAAGCCAGACCTCATCAAGGGTGCCGCACTCACAACGTGACTTTGCTGCCGTTTGGTTGGGGGGAGAAAAGAAAAATCAAAAGTGGGGCCTCCCTTTTCTTTCTCAACGTGGAGGAACCTATTTCAAGAGCCGATTCCGACCCCATGATCCTCCGAGACCAAACCTTTGACATAAAGTCATATTGTGTTTGGAGTTTTAGTCCCTAAATTTGTCCATCAATTATTTAGAGGCAGCAGCGATTGTATAAACGTAGGAAATTACGAGGGGGCTGCTATTTTCTCTCGGGCTGAGAGAATGTGATACAGCGGGCTACATTCCCACCTAATGCTCCGGCTCTCTGTCCGAGGGGCCAGAATTATTTATGCATTAGAGAAAACAGCGCGCCCGGGCCAGGGGGAGGCTAGACACATTATTTTAAACCTTTCATAACACACATCAATATTTCATAAGAAATAAATAAAGAATGTCGGGCTTGTTTGGAGGACAGCTGTAGCTCTGCGCTCCAGCAGCTCGGTGCACTCCTGGGACGCCACGCACACCCCGCAGTAAAACCCTCCATTTCTTTTTAATCATCCACTTAGTGCATTGTGGGTAGAGGAGCTGTCAAGGTGAGCCAACAGCTTCTTCGATAGCAAGGCAGGAAGAAAGGGGCTTTTGTTGCAGTGCACGGTCAACTTTTGTCTCTCCACCCCCCACCAGCCTTTTCCATTTTTTACTTTGACCTCACTGCTGGATCTATCCTTAAGTATGATGCCTAAAGATTGCTGTAGCTCATGGAGGAACGGGTCACCAATGTAGAATGAGTTGAATGGCTTGAAGGAAGGCCACAAAGGCCCATGAGGACAGCTCAACTCTTTCTAGGTAAGTATACTATTAAGGTTGGAGATGGTTTAACCCTTTGAGTGGCGATGGTTTAACCCGCTGAGTGGCGAGCAATAACGCTCATAAAACATTCAGATTTATTTTTTAGCCAAAAAAAAAAAAAATCCCAGATAATTTAGGACAAACAACCAATAGGTTATTGACCATACCAAGACTGAGATAAACATTTAAATTCTACATTTTTTTTGTTGGGATATAACCCAAAAGAAAAAAAAAAGTAAAAGTAAACGACTTAATAAAATAATAAAGTAATACAAAATAAATGCATCATGTCTGTGGATCAATATGCCTGCATATACATAAATGAGGTGAGGAGTGATAGCAACCTCCGGACATGGCTTCCAAAACCAAAGGAAATGCAGTCAGGACTAACTGACCAAGAGCCCTAAGAATAAACATGGAAAGGAACCAAGACCAGGAACCAACAGAAGAAATCCCACCTGTCTCTACACTGCACTGCTGAGCTACTTTGTAATACATGTTGGCCAATTTAAAATAGTGGTTAAACATACATTCACATGAGGACAACTACATCTGTCAGGTAAGCAATCTTTTAATAGGTTCAAGACTCACCTCACTATGTAGAACCAGGCACAGAAAATCTCACCCTGGCACCAGCATTCTTTAAAAGATGCTGCTAAGCATTGCAGTAGATCTCTTAGGCCACTACCCTCCCTTTGCTCTCTACCCTGGTGGCCCTTTAGGGGGGGGGAGCCATCACAGCTTCTCCTCAGAGAACAGGAGGAGTGATGAAATGCTCAAATTGCCATAAAGTGCATCTCATTCCTCTAATTGCTGCAGATGGAGCGTCCTGATCTTCCCCCGCCCGGTGTGGGAACGAGGGAATAGTGAGGGAATAGGCAGGGAGCGGCGGAGTGCAGCCATGAAGGTGATTGCACAACTGCAACTGCATTAGAGAAGGGCTCATGGTGAAAATGTAATACATAGAAGATCACATTTGGTAATAAACATTAACTGCACATAGGACTTTGCAGACATTAACTATGAACATGCCTCCAAAAGTCTAGTTGAGTCTATAAAACAGGATCACACCAAAACCTTTACAACAGAAATATACAAAAGTGGGTGCTGTTGCTTTTTAAAGCAGCAATGTGGCTGCATGTCTGTCACAGTGATTGTATGCAGATGTGAAGAGTTTACATAATTAAATAAACTGTTATTTGTATAAAACCCTGTTTCATCAAGTTTGCATTATTACATCGTCACATCGGCAATCAGTTCATCATTCCATTAACGGAAACTATATCTTATGTCAATAATTGGTTACACTTTGCTTTGGGGTACAAAGTGGTGGAACAGATGGGTGGAGCCAGAAGCTGCAGACAACTGATCGTGCATTGCCTGAACTATCATCAGTTAGGGGCAGCGGTGACCTAGTGGTTAGGGAGTTGCCCTGGATCAGAAGATTGTGGGTTTGATTCCCTCACCAGTAGGTTGCCCTGAGGTACCCTTGAGCAAGGTACTGCCCCGTCACTGCTCCCCGGCGCTTTCAATACCTGCCCCCTGCTGCACGTGTGTATGGGTGAAACGCAGAGGTTGAGTTTCATTGTGTTGTGCTGTGCTGCATTTCACAATGACAAGGAGAGTCACTTTCACTTTCATCAGTTAAGTAATTTCTGAAAAAATAAAATTAGAAGCCAGAATTACTAGCTGTGACTGTTTATATTTCTTTCTTTTTTTGGGGCGGGGGATTATATACAACTAGTGAAAATAGCAAGATGCACCTGCAAGCTTAGCTTTCCAATCACATAATAAAAGCAATGTTGATAGATTCAGAAAATAACATAAGCACTGTACTACAGTGAACATTAGAACAAAGCCTCTAGAGGATGTGCTTACAAGGAGGGGCACTCTAATAAAGGGTCCACTGAGGGCAGTTATGTCTGGATCAACTCGTATAAACCCCATGTATTACTGATGATTTTATGCAGCTTGAGTATAAGGATTATGTTCGGATAAGGCCAAGACACACAGAAATGCAGGTGTAAACAAACCTGAGATGCATTTCAAACAGATATACAAAAGAGGACATCCTTTTGTGAGCTGAGTTGCATTTTTTTCCACTTTGGAACCACTTACCTCAAATAAAGCTCTGGTTTGGTTCAACTCTACCATCACATTTTCACCATGTCGCTTTAAACAACTGTGCTCACAACAGAGATGACATACAAGGATTCTAAACACCCTTCTTCTTGTGAACACTGACTTGAGATTTGTTCAAAATTGCACTTCCTTTTGAACAAAACTAAATAACGAGCAGCAGTGAAATCAGTTGTATATGAGCTGATTTGCATATCACACGCCACATAAATTGGATTTCAGGCTGGCTGACCAGAGACATGGATTTAACTGCCGAGTCAAAACACAGCTGGCTAAAATAAAGATACAATCCAGTTAATAGTCGCATTAAGTCACCATGTATCAAAGGGGCCTCAGCAGGTCTTCAGGTATACAGATGATGTCCATCTTAGACAAAACCCTGCAATGCGTTGAGGGTAACACTGGGTTTTGCATTTAAACTCATTTAAATGCCAAGTCAGTCATGAGGATTTTGACAATAGCAACCCTTTGTCCTTCATTTCTCTTCCTCTATGGCTAGAAAAATGTTCCACGCTGGAGAAAATGTACCAGGTGACAACTCGAGGCACAATGTGTTCTTGTAGCTTTGCTACCTAACCACTAGGATGGCACATTAAACCTCATTTAGGCCAAGCTGTAGGTGTGAGTTTGGCACAAGCTCCCGCAGGTTGGCTGCTGCACATTGGAAGCAGATTTCCATCGATACTTTCTTCCGCTCGCAACACAACTTAAAGGTCACATACCAGAGAGAAAACATAGTCATCCACTATTTTGCTATAGTTTGTTCAGGGAGGGACTATTGCCAGGAGGGATGCATTTACATCGTTGTTTTCGCTATGTGTAGCTGTAAACATCAGACGTAAAACGAGAGGGATGGAGTCTCTAGTGTCTTGCTGTTTCTTACACCCACCACCTCTATTATGGTTAACATGGTAAGCCTTAAAGATAAAACCAGCTGAATCTCAATCCTGTGACCACTGTACAGCAGTAAATGAAAAATATACACTTGTTAAGTGAGATAAACTGAAAGAAAATGCACCACACATATCAGAGCAAAGCTGTACCATCGACATGGGATGTGAAGAGAATCACGTCTGAGCTGACGTTGTCATCTCGACATGCATATACTTTGACTGAAGGAGGCCCTGGCGCTACCCGTAACCGATAACTAACACATCGCATCTGCAAGCTCTCTACACGCCTCTGCACGTTCTCTCTATGGTGCTCTCTCTTGAGCTTTGAATAGGATGAAATCATCTTTTTCTTGTTTTTTTTTTTTTTTTTTTTGCCCTGACAGAATGTGCCTTCGATTCCACTTATTCAGATAGATCTCTTTCCATTCACAGCCTTCCTTGTTTAGGCCCTCGCTCCTATAATCTCAAAGATACTTCCCTCACTGCCCAGGCGAAATAATTCTTTCTCCTTCCCTGCTTTATCTCCATGTTCCTACAAGCCTGCATGAATAAAGAAGTCATTATCTTCAGGCCCACAATGGCTCCAGACGTCCACATTCAAGATGTTCTATACATGATATATTGATCAATCTGTAGAGACTAATAGCATTCTAATGAATGGAGCGTCGGGAAGCTAATGTATCTGCCTATGCAAAGTGCAAATGAAGCATTCAGCGGTGTAGAGGGTCAGGCCCGGTGAATAATAATTAGCATGGACAACAATAAAAGTCAAGAGGTGCTCCTCTTTTGCTGCAGCACGACGGGCGACTGTGACTATTGACCAGCTGCGTGTAATCAAATAGACGCTCAGTAGCATCCTAAGCCACAGGAACTTCTCGCCAAGGACACTTCATCTGAAAGGCTGTTCTCAATGCAATAACTATTACATTTATATTCATGAGCAAACTATGTATTATTTGGCATCAAAGACACTGGCAAATAAAGTTGGGCCCAATCGTGAGGCATTGTGCGGCAATGATTTTCCTATGGCATTGTTAGGCTAAAGGAAATGGATATCTGTTGTTTGGGTAAAACCAGCAATGCACTGCTGAAATGTAACCTGTTCTGACCGAGAGCCAAGCTTTCTACCTCCCTTCGGAGCACCAAAGGGTACGGAGAGAAAAAGAGAGAGAGAGAGAGAGAGAGAGAGAGAGAGAGAGAGAGAGAGAGAAAGAGAGAGAGAGAAAGAGAGAGAGAGAGAAACAGCCAAAAATCCTGATTAACCCCTCACAGAGTCTATCCTCTCAAGCAGGGACTGGCCAATCTGGCATTCTCTTTCAACATATGTCTTCAAAGAGGGATATTCTGGCTGTTATCTCACCTTTATTGAGCTATTTTTCTTACTTTTCTACATGTGCATGCCCAGCAAGAGAGATGTGGGGGGGTGGGATGAGAAGAGACACAATGCTGGGCCAGAAGAACATTATTATGTCCCTCATTTGTTTTGTTATATCAGCGCAATGAGACACAGTGCACAGAGCCCAGCGGAGTATCTGTTACTGACAATACAGGCTGATAAAACCCTGCATTAGCCCATACGTAACTCCACTGTCAAAGAGAATGTGGGCTCAGCCCATAGCGGGGGTTTCATCTCTGCCCAGTTATGAATAATGCTAAGTATATTATTCAGTGACACGCCGAAATTCCAATTTGGGAGTCGCAGCTTGAAGCCCTGGACACAATTTATAACTTTCAATATGCATGGCTGGGGCAATGCTTTAGAGAGATAGGGGTGTGTCAAGGATGCCACCTCGAATGTGCAGACAGGGCAGGGAAAGACAGACTCCAATTATGCATTGAGGCCAGCAGATACATTTTTGGAAATAGTTTGCCAATGTCCCAAATGCCATTTTTTGTTCCAATTTTGTTCCAGTTGTAAAATATTCCGATAGATAACAATATGTTGTACTGTGACAGAACTCACAAGTAAGACTATTTCAGATGGACAACTTAACACACTGTGCAATGGTTTAGGCATAGGGTTCGTGTGAACGGATTTCAGACTAATGAGATAAACATCCATTGTGTGGAATCCATCTTCAGACAGCACACATCTTAACTGAATCATTATGTATAGGCTAAAGAAAATATTGTGCAAATTTGTTGAACCATGCTTAAGAACTATGGGATACACAAAAACTCTGTGCACTTAGAGCAAAACCGAAGTTCTTCCAGACTAAGAGAGAGAGTGAGAGAGATGGCAGTCATGCTAAAGGGATTAAATGGAGAATTAGCTCCTATTTCAGAGGGCTCACTTTGCTGATCTGGTGAGTATTTCAGTCAGAAGCCCTTCGCCTCAATAGCTTGGTGAAGGAGACAAGTTTTGGGGGCGGGGGGGACTTGGCAAGGAGCCTTGGTGTCACTCCTTCGAGTTCAACACAACCAGAGCTGTCCAGGCCTGGGCCAGGGGAAGACGCAAATCTATGCATGCTACAATGGCATCCTGCAAAATGTCTCGCTTCGAGTGGTGGAGAAGAAAAGGAAAAGAGAAGAACGAGAAGAACATTTTTGTTAGGGGCCTGCATGGCTCCTTGAATAGATTTGTTAAAGTAGTATGGTTGATTTATGCTAAGCAGAAGCCATACAGGAGGGCCAGCCTTGCCTCGCCTCGCCAGAACATCAGTTTCTAAGCCTCGACCCACACTTTGATGCTTCCTTTAGAGGTGCCCAGTGAAAGCCAGCCACCTCCTCCTCTCCTCCTCCCTCTCTCTCCCTCTCTTGCTCCCCACCACCACCACCTCTTTTTCCCCCTCTTCTTTTTCTGCCATGCAAAGATAATCAGGTTTATGTAAAGTATGTGTGCTCTTTTGACAGTCTGCGGTAGCTCATTAATTCAATCACACCCAACGCCATTGTTCTGCAAGTGTTTGAAATGCGTACGGGGACGGGGGGCTTTCCTTAATCCTGTCAATCACTGTTAACATTTTTCTCGCTGTTGCCATGGCCAGGGCCAGAGTTCATGAAAACACCGCATATGAGCCAACAAAACAAGAATAAAGACTTATTTGAGGCACTCTTTTTAAAAGGCCATCGACCGTGCACAAAAACACGAGGAGTAAATGTAGACAAGTTTGAACACTATAGTGGCACTGGGGGGAGGCAGGGAGGGGGAGAAGGGGCTAGCATTTGAAATCCAAACAGGCCCTATAAAAACTTGACCCAGGAGGCTCTGGGAAAAACCTGATGAATCGGCCTCCGGAAGAACAATGTTCTTTCTTCTGTGGCTTCTTCAAATGCACAATGGCCACAACATTCAAAACACATGCCAGCAATGGCCAAGCCTCACTGCAAGCCAGCTCCAGGCAGAGAATTAATGACAATTGACAATAAAACAGGCTAAATCAATGATATATAGATATTTGAGTTATCTCATAATGAAAGAAGCATTGCTCAGTATTCCTCTTTGACATGACCCCTAATGAACCAACCTGCTGATGTCTGACCTTGTAAATTAGTTCACATTAGCTCATGTTTAATCTGCTACAGATTAATAGGCAGCTGATCCGATAATTCCTTTGCCATTTAAGGACATACATGTGTCTGTAAACGGTAAAAACAGAGATTTTTTGTGTCTCACAGCATGTGCCCTAATACTGACAAGACAAACATGGCTGCCATCTAGTTGCCAAACTGTGCGCAACTGCCACAGTTGATCCGGTCCGAGTTTCAGTCCTGCATCATTTTATTTCCTTAGATTCACTACTCAGGCCTGCTTCATTGCCCAAAATAAAGGAGCTGGCTGCAAAGAGAAAATGCATTTCAGTGTCACTTAGAGATTATCACGTCCCTTACTCGAGCAACCCTAAAATGTGAATGGCAAATCCTGAGCTGAGGCAAAATTATCCATTATAACCTGATTCCGCACACTGATCTGGTAGCTGAAATTGGGAAAGAAAGAACAGATTTAATTCTTGAGGGAGGAACGAAGAATGGGAAACATGCACGTCTTTCCCCCATTTGCCGGCTAATCTGGAATAAGAATGTAAAATAGGAGAAGATTAAGCCATTGAGGCCGCACTAGCTGCCTACGCATCAGCGCATCCATTCAGCCAATTTAACCGCTGTTTGTTTATTAGCAGCCTCACGCCTGGTATTAGTCCTTTGCTTATCGCTGCACACACACACACAGGGGCCCCAGATCCGGGCCGCCCGTTCAAAGCCCTGATATGGGGCGTCTCGTTTGTTTTCACCCACAGCCCTGACCTTGTTTAAGTGCAGACCATGGGAGACAGGACTAAGAGGACAGCGATACTCATACAAGCAATGTAAACATGCTCGCTCATCCTCTGTCTTTTTCTCGCTCTGATTGCACAAAGGACCCCTGGAGCCGCATAGGGAGATTCATCGTGGCTAATCTCCCCTGTTTACCATATATGCACAGGCTATCGCAAGCCAGGGCTCCGTCGTGAGAAATACCTGCACTCACTATCTGACAGCCACTGTCATTTCTCTCTCCCACTTCCTCTTTGTCTCTGGGCTCCATATTACTCGAGCTTTAGCGTTAATAGAATCGGCCCCCATATATCTACGTGGCTTAAGCGTGATGCTATCAAAAAAACGCCACTATCAGCGCAACATTGAAATTCAGGAGCGCAAACTCTAGCAAACAAACTGCAGCTCCATGGAAGGTTCTGGAGGCCTAAAGGCCTTTTTCATGATTCATGTGCTCGAACATTGTTTAGATGAAAGGTTTTTTGTGACTGGCAGCTTCGAAATGAAAGTTGCAATCAGCGACCAGAATTAAATGTACAATTAAGCGGGTGGTCATGGGCGAAGGAATATTTAGCAAAGTGATTGCCTTCAAATTGACCACAGCAAGGCAGCATCCAATGTTAAATAATATTGAAACTGCACAGATGAATTATCCCATTAGAGATTATGCGAGTTCATGTTGCACCCAACCATAGAATCTCATCACCTCTCTGCTGGAAAAAAAAGTAAAAAAAAAAACAGATGAAGCTCTCAATGCTGTCTTATGGCCTGAGCATTGGGAGACTAGTTAATTAAATTAGCAAGCACATTTGTCTCCTGCGTTCTCTTATCTTGGGGTGAGGCTTGCAGGGGAGCTGCTACGCTTGTTCACGGTGTCCGCCATTTGATTTTGTTTCTCCAGAGCAGCTGTAGCTTCGGGCCTGGTAATGAGAAGGCCATTACGGGCAGTGGACCGTGTAGGGCCCTGGGTAGGGGGGTCAGAGAAAGAGAGGATGGGGTGCGGGGAAAAGAAAAGAAAAAGTCTGTGTCATGGTCGAGAGTTGTCAATGTGGGTCGCCCAAACACCAACATTCCAAAATCCCAGGGTATAAACACCCATAAGTGGTCATTTTAAGTTTGTGGTTACACATATAGACAAACAAAAGCATTAGTTCAGCCAGACAAATGATACATTTCAGTGCAAAAATGTAAGCTCAGTTCCCTTAAAGTTCAAGCTAAGACAGTATCAGGGGAACACTCCTAAAATATGGGGAGGAAACACAGAGAGAAAGAAAAAGGAAACCCATCCTCTGGGCATAATATGGAGTAACATGAAGATAGACATTTTTATACTGCCAAAATCATGTGATATAAAAGCAAACAATTCCCCTGTCTTGCCTGTGTTTGTTTATGTCTAAGTCCAGCATGAGCTGACCGCCAGCTCCAAAAGCATTAGTGAAAGAGCACAGCCCCATGGCTTGGCCCACCTTGCCTTCCGGGCTCCCTCCTGTCATGTCTCGATTACAGCATAGACAGGCATAACACCTGCTCCTTCTGGGCACACACATGCACACCCATATTGAAATGTTAAGCCCATATCATTACAATGAGGAAGACAATGCAATGGGGGGTGTCAAACATCACAGTAGAAGCATGATCGATGAGCCCCTTTTATACACGTGATATATTAATGGAGAGCATATTATTATTATTATTATTATTATTATTATTATATTCTCAAAGCATCATCCTTGCAAATATGCATATAATATAATATATAATAATAAAAAACTAGAAGAAAAAGAACAAGTATATATATATTATATTATATTATATAATAATAATAATAATAATAATAACATTCACACTATTTAATTTTCCCTGAGATGCACTGAAGCACCGAGAGCATAAAATCTGCAAGTGAGGAGGGATTTTCATGTTGTTATTGGAGACAACCTGAGCTTGCCATGCCACAATGGGAGAAAATCATTTTACTCGCTTAATAAAATCTAACGAGTCTCAACAGTGTGTCTCTATCCGGATCCGGCCGAACGCTTTTCTTTCCTCAGCACCCGGGTTATTATCACCACGGCTCCTCGCATGAATATCAAATTTTCGATCGCATGCCCTGATTCACTTCCATGCAAACAAAAGGCCTGTTTCCCTTATTTTCATGTAAATGTCTCTATATAAGAGGAGACAAGTGTAATCAATCATCTTCGTGACAAGGTAGGAGGGCTGCGATTATTGGTGCTTAGTAGCCGAGGGATCATAAAACAGGGAAATTGAAAGTGATATTTAATTGACACTGCCATTTCTGGTGCATGGGGGGCTGAACAGCTCACCCACCTCCCATGGTGAGAAAGAGAGAAAGCAAGAGGGAGGGAGAGAGATTGAGGAGTCCAAACAAATTTCCTCTCAAACTGTGCTCATTCTGAAAGCTCCAAGTGAGTTGTCAATCTCACCACTGACAGTGAAGGAAACAGGGAAAGTTGAGCTTCTGCTCCAACAACTTTTAAATGTCAGTGCCTTGACTACAGCTGCTGTTCGTGTTATAATACGAGGCTCAGTGCTTGCAAAATGTTACAATGGTTCAGTTTAGGTTAGATTTTGCTTTAGTTTGTTTATTAGTAAGGTCAATTATATGATCAATGACGTACCTGTTAGGAGCTCAGTCATATCTGATTGTTTCACTTAAAGGTTTACACTAGAAATTTGTTTCCAAGACAAATCTAAATAAAGACATTCATTCTAAATGTGTTGTGCATCATTTTGTGAGTTTTTGTTAACTGACCTATAATAAAAATAATAACTTAACTGATGTAATCTATCTTTAAAAAAATTCTGCAAGAGTGTGCAAAGCTGCATTCAAACAAATGGTTCTACTTTTAAAAAAGCTAAAATATGATTATTTTTTTTACTATTTCTGATCATTGTATATTTCTACATATGTTATTTCAATGTGTTTTTTTTTTATCTATCTTCATCTTTTTCTTTCTGTGGAAAATACAGGAGCTGTTTTGAACAAATGAGTGTGTCCAAACTTTTGATTGGAACTATTTGCAGCATAACGCACCAGGAGGCAGGGTTTTCCCAGCAGCGTCTGAAATAGAACTGCCACCAGGCGGGTTTGATAGGACGACAGTAATGACGTTATCTAATGTCCAAGTCCTACTGGGTCACTCACACACCAAGAAAAAAAAATCTCAAACCACCCCATGTTCAAAATGTCAAGCTGACACAATGACTGGGCTTCACCGCCGACCCCCGAGAAGCTCTGGACAGGCAGATTTGGTGTCAGCACCAAAGATTTATAAGCATCATAGGCTTATTTGATTGGATAGCTTGTGTTGTGACGATGCTGTGGACACCTTAGCGGTGAGAGCTACTGATGTTGGAGCTGGCACAGCTTCCTCCAGACTGCCTCAGCCATTTAAAAGGGCATTAATCACTGCCCAGTTTATAAATCAAACTGGTGCAAGTGATTATGAGGTCACACCATTGCAGAAGTACTTAACCAATTGCCGGCCCCTGGAGCCGATCCGTCCTTCCTCCTCAGGCCAAACAATTCATCATCATTCTCCCTCCGTGGCACAATGGAACTGACAGAGGGGATGACTGAATGTTAAGCAATGTATGGGGTAGAGAGGGAGAGCGAGAAAGAGTGAGCTAGCGAGAGAGAGAGAGAGTGCGAGAGAGAGAGAGAGAGAGAGAGAGAGAGAGAGAGAGAGGCCCTCTCCAGTTCCCTGTCCGTATCCACTTAGGACCAAAAGGCCTTTTCCATTCAAAAGTATTCACAATGCATCTCATGGATTATGTGAAGGTTGCTTTATCTGCAAAGGCCTATTTGCTATTTTCTTTGATTTATTCATTTTTCAGAAGGAAATCTGAAAAAAATATATCACAGTACATAAGAACAGCAGGGGCTGGTCAGCATTTCTTTCAAATGGATGTTAAGCATGTGAGAGTCATAAAAAAGCCTCCTAAAAACACAGAGAGGAGACGCAAAAGACGAAAGCTCTTCCCCTCTGGGCCACACCTTAATGATAGATGAGTTATGATACAGGCAGAACTCTACTACAAACAAGCAGAAGCAGTGGGATCGATGGAGCAAAGATCTGCATCAATGATAATATCTGTTAAACATCTGGTGGATCTTTTGATTGGAAGGTACTTGTACAGGATATGCAAATGTGCAGAGGAAGATGTTTAACATGAGTGATTTTTGATATGAAAGCCTTCATTGAGCTCATTATACATCGTGACAGAAATCTGAGAGGAAATGATGGGAGCAATCTGGTTATAAGGTGTGTAGTATTCAGACACATGTCCTTAAAGAACAAGGTCAGTCATAAGGGTGGTTCAGGGTTGTAAATGCTTACACCCCATATGGAAGTTTAACGTTTCACTGAAGTTCTACAAGTCTTATATGTACTTTACAAATGTAGGGACCAGCAGGGAGGCCAATCAGGGCAAGCAGGGTGGAGCTTCACAGTTGGGGGTCTGTTGGAGCTCCTTTAATGACGAATGAGGTTAAAAACTGAACAGCAAAAGATGTACACGCTACAAAAACAAAGCCCTTTTTGAACTTTAAAGCATGAAAAGCATGTGTTTTAGTAAACACTGGGAGTAAAACCATTAACTCTAAAATGGAGCACAATAGGTTTTAAACCACTAATACCTCTTCTCCTTTGTCGATGTTTGCACTAGCTAGTTAGTTACTTCCCCTAATGTGCACATCTCTCTCTCGCTCTCTCTCTCTCTCTCGCGCTTCTCTCTCTCTCTCTCTCTCTCTCCCTCTAAGTATCTCTCTCTCTCTCTCTCTCTCTCTCTCATTACAACTCCTTCTATCTGTACTTGCACAGCTTGGCCCCTTTGTCAATGTGTTTTACTTATGGATAGCTTGCTCTTAGTTTTAAAATGGTTTTAATTAATAATTACTTGCCAGTGTTGACCTACTCTGTTTATTCACATTATCTGCACATTATATTACCACTTTCAAATTTAGAATCACCAGGATGTGGAAATGAGCAGGAAACACCAAGACATACCAAAAAGTGCCACTCTGTCCCTGCTCCCGCTCTCTGAACATTTTGAAACCCCTGTGAGCATTGGGATAGGTTGTAGCACCTCTGCAACCCCAGGAACAGGGGTTAAAAATCAGAAATCAACTTGTGTTGCCTGTGATGCTCTACATCTAAAATGAAACTCAACTCGTTTTATGGAATCACAATAAAACTGATTTAAGCACAGTCTTTCCAGAGCCATATAGTAAATACGTTATAGCAGCTTTTTATGCAATAGTTGTCCTTCACTTACATGTTATTAAACAAAGCTGGGAAATTCTGTTAGAAGAAAATTTAATTCAGTCTTAAATGAATATTTGTGTATTTTGTTTGATTATTATAATAATTTGTCAATGTAGTGTAATTTTCTTTTTTTTTTTTTTATGAAACAAATCTAATTAAATGAGAAAGGATTTGGAAATTATGATGAATTTGGAAACAAAGACAAATGCTACAAGCAAACTTTTCTGTTAACTATTGGACATTTTCTTACTCAGAAAACTTCCTTCAAAATATCCAGCCAGACTAACGCCGCGCTGCATTTCTGATGCTTTAACATGGAGCCAGGCTCAGACTTGCCCCATCGAGACATCCAATTGCCTGGTGTGACAGAGAAGAGAAGAGCCAGGCTTAAGTGGAGGAGACACTTTCCATTACCCACTGCTTTCTCTGCAGAATCATTTGCCCAGCCTCAGTAAATTGTGGCCTAAGAAGTGTAATGATGTGTAATAATATTCTGTCAGCGTATCCATTCGGAAAAGCAAGCATTCTGAGGGATGAAGGAACTCCGACTCCTACTGCTTTTCCACCCCAAACTGGCAAAGAAGTGTACAGTAATCAAATAAAAACATGCACAAATCACCAAAAATGCAAACAAATCAGCTCTTTGTTAGCCAGTAGGATAAGAGACCGATACGTCTGACAAAAAGAGGGAACAGGTGTTGTGACAAGATAGATTCAAGAATAGCTTGAAAATATGCCCATTAATTTTATTGGCTCACCATTAATCCTTGCAGAAATACGGGATCGTTGCTGCTACAGTTGCGGTAAGCAGTTAGGGTCTTATAAACCTGGAAATGGCTCTTGTCGAAAATAACCTCCCCTAATCCACACAAAGCTGGCCAAGATGCCCAGAACCCCTATCATGTCCCACACACAAAAAAAGTGAGCTTAATCTCTGCTTCCCACCTGAAAGCACAAGCAAAATGCAACTTTATTCAATTTGATGTTTCCTCAAAAAAAAAAAAAAAAAGTGTGTAAGAAGGTCTTTATCTAGTCGTCAGTCAAACCTAAAACAGGTTTATGGGCCTCAGCATGAAACTTTACAGCAGGGTTTAGTGGACATCTTACTGACTAAGAAGGAAATCTACAGCGTATGACCTGCTAGGGGGGAAATTCTGAACTTTTTACTGGTCTGACTCTCAGAGCCTGATGTTTTAAGTCGTTTGTGTCAGATTAAGGTGTAAATGTATATGCCCATTCCGTGTAATCATTTCACAAACTTCCCCAGAGCAAAAGTAAACGCAGTGGAGAACGCTTCAGAAGGAAAATTCATGAGCATCCCACTTCCTGACATTTGTTTTATTTCAAATTATTATTTTAATGCCTTTTAAACCCTCACAAAGGCGCAGTTAGTGGGCAGGGCTAAGCATAGTTTTAAGCGCAGAAAATGTTAACTTTGTTGCAAGGTCAGCAAACAAATAAAGAATCATCATAAAAGCTTGAAATATGGTTGGATGGGTTTTAGTGAAGAAAGAAGAAAAATACGTGAAAGACAGGGCCTGTGTGGTCTGAGCAGGAAAGCAAACGCAGCGGGACGCTCACGCATCTCGAGACTCAGGAGGTTGTTTTTAGCTAGATAACCTACCCCTGTTAATTTTATTATGGTGAACCCAATGATCATTTTGGGTGAAAATCATATCTGCATGTATAAATGTGAAGGTGTTTCTCCTCCTGTGCTTGTTGGTTATAAAGGTTCAAATAAAATAAGGAACAAATAAATTAGTTAAGCTTTTCAGCTTTAAGGAATGGAGCAGCATAAAGCCTCCGTCACTCACTGAGCATTTTGTGATGAACAAATTTCATCTCCAGTCATTGATGTAGCTCTGCATGCCTCTTTAAACAAACTGCACATCATCCCAGACATTTACACTAAAATGAAACTGTCATTTTAAAAGCTATCTTTACAAGGTTGGTTGCAAAACAATACTTAATGACTCTTCTAGTTATAACCACACAAAACCACATTGATATTCAGAGATCAAATGGAAAATATTGTAGAAAACAGTGCAGAGATTACTGAATCTGAGTCCGATGCTTATGACTACACTCTGCACACACACCAGCCTGACTCCTCTTGTATTAATA
This sequence comes from Hepsetus odoe, assembly GCA_017165825.1. Taxonomy (NCBI): domain Eukaryota; kingdom Metazoa; phylum Chordata; class Actinopteri; order Characiformes; family Hepsetidae; genus Hepsetus; species Hepsetus odoe. Next base: position 7,370,517 of record CM029379.1, on the reverse strand, counting down.
CACTCTTCAGATAACACAATATACACCAACCTGACTCAGTACACACCACCAAAGCCAAGGTCCTCTTCTTTTTCTTCTTCTTTCGGACTCTCTGTTAGTGATCGCCACACATCTGTTTCCATTTCATCCTGTCTTCTGCATCTTCCTCTTTACCATTGACCGCCTGCGTGTCCTCTCTCACCACATCCATAAACCTCCTCTTTGTCTTTCCTCTTCTCGTCTAACCTGGCAGCTCCATCCTCAACATCATTTCCCAAGCATACTCCTCATGTCTCCTCTGCACGAAGCCTTCATTGTCTTTATGATTATCACTTGGAGATGCTAAATTGCCCCTTAATGGGACTGTGTATCTGATTGTGTTGTGAGATGTCCAAGGTGTTTCTTTGAGTTTTCCTTTGAGCATCTGTACCCACACAGCACTAGTTCATTTGAGCAGATAAGATAACGGATGTGTAGATGTACAGATGGGTGGGGAGGGGTGGATGAAAATTCCAGAACTCATTTTCAAAAGCAGTGATATGCTTTAATTAAATTGAATAAATAATACAATTTAACATTGTATTGCGGTAAATATTTTATATATAATTACTGCATTGTTTCAATGCAGCATTTCCAAGTTTCCTCATCCTGTTTTCTCATTCCCTTCAGCACCAGTCGCAGCTGAAGTGAGCCCAAGCCAAGCTCCCTTGTTTTCTCCAGCTATCCCCACACAACAAACGATGCCTTTATCTTTGACACATGTAATTTATGAAAAATAAAGCGCAAGCTATTCTGCTATTAATACTTCATCATAGGCTCCAGTAGAGCAGGGAATCATCTACCTTGACTGATTATGTTATCATTTTTTAGTGTACTGTTTTGCATAAAAATGCTGTGTTTTTTTTTTCTTCTTTTTTTAGCTTGAGACATGTCTTTCATACTAAAGCACACAGACTCATTCAGACATGGCTCTTTTTTTTGGCCTGCATAAACCTAATGGAATTGTAGGCCTGAACTGCTCCTGCTCCTGCACTTGATGAAGTTAACTGTATGAATGTAGCAGATATCAAAAGTAATACTGTGTATTTTTGAGGGTTGGAACTACACACGAACTCCCATTAAGTCAAATTTCCAAGTATGGCTAATACGGCTTAACAAGAGAGATGGTATTAGACTTCCTGAATGCTCCATGCATGGGCATCACCCTCACTGTCAACTTTCTTAGAATTCTCTACCTGGTAGTTTATCTTGGACACACCCATGTCCAGTGGCATACCTTGGATCTTGGACCCAAGTGTAAAAAAATGAAAATGAAAAATAAACAGAAAAGCAGACAGAATGTGCTGCAGTGTTTTAAACACCACTAAGATCTTTTTCAAATCTGGCCACATTTTACATTTGCATTTATTCATTTAGCAGACGCATATACACAAAGCAGCTTCTAAGTTAGGGAACAAAATTCAAGCTACAGTGCAGGAAGTGATTTACAGGAACATTTGCAATGCAATAGAATTGAATAAATAAAACAGTGTAAAAAAAAAAATTACAGAGTAGTTTGGCTTGGTAGAATGTGTTAAGAGAAGAAGTGTTTTCAGAAGACATGTAGAGAGGGACAGCCATGCTATGACAGTATTTGGTAGGTTGTTGCGCCATCGGGGTGCCAAGAATGAGGAGAGTCTGGCCTCAGGTTGCCTCGTGTGTAGAGACTGCAATTCCAGACAGCAGGTGTATAAACCTGTATGATCAAGCTTGAAAAATGCAGGGCGAAAAAAAAAAAAACTAAGAAAGCAAACAAAAAAAAACAGTTGCATTGTAATCATTGGAAACCAATGAAGATTTGAATAAAGAAAGAATATGCACAGAACAATCCAGAAAATGAAATATAATATGAAAATCATAATGTAATAGGATTTTCTAATAAACTGGACCCTCGGTGTATATGCTGAGTTTATTATGAGTATAAACCTCCTCCTTAATCTGTCTGCATTTTTTACACCCACTGAAAAATAAGGCTTTGCATCAAAATAATCAATGTGTATATATGTTAAAAAAAGAATAAAAATGGCAGTGCAGAACTAATTCAGTGTCTGTACATATGTTTGTGTGTGAGTGTGTGTGAGTGTGAGAGTGTGCATTTGTGTGTGAAACTATTGTTATGTGTTATTACACCGCAGCTAAATGAGAAAATGTCTTTTTCTCCCCTGCGCTGTGTCCTGCACTGTTCCTCACACTACCTGCTTGTTTGATCATAAATTGTTGAGTGTGATGACTTGTCTCCTCCACTTTTTCTCACTGGTCAGGGCAGATTAAAAAAGTCTGCCTTCTCCCCCTACCCAGTTCCAGCATACTATTAGCATATATATGAGATTTGAGACATTTTCTAATATTCTTCAGCAGAACTCATCTGTCAGCGGTGCTGATGAATTATAAAAGGCTTGTTTAGAAGGGGAGAAACTCCGTCCCTCTTCTCCTTGCCTTACACAAGTAACCTTTACTGGCATGAAGGGAGCCAGAACTATTTTAAGTCATTTTAATAAAATAGAGTTATGCATGTTATTAGATGATGCTGTGCATGCTGAGCGGGTCGCGCAGGCTCTTCTTGTCTGAAAGAACAGAAATAGATACCAAACCACCTGCACTTATGGGTGCTAATGTGGACGTATTGAATTGCTCATGTGTTATTGAACTTGTGAAGGAAAATATGTCTGATTTGCAGTGCATTATCAGGGCATAGTTGTAAAAAAAAAATAATAAAAAAAAGATTGTTGATACTGTCTTTATCTTTAGGTTCAATAGAAACTCCCCCCACCCAAGTATTTAAGTGAAATTTAATGATTACATAATAATAATAATAATAATAATAATAATAATAATAATAATAATAATAATTGTTAGTAGTATTATTGTTGTTGTTGTTACTATTATTATTTTAGCATAATTACCACCGATATTATTATTATTGTTGTTGTTGTTATTATTATTACTATTATTATTATTATCGTCATCGTCACCAATATTATTATTACTATTATTATTATTAGTTATGCATGCTTATATACATGAATGAGTGAAAGAGTAAATATGCATGAAAGAATGAATGAATGAATGAATGAATGAATCATCCTTATTTCATGCTCAGGTTTATGAGTCTGGCCACAAGATAACTTTGGATCCCAGACACTATTACAGTGCTTGTGCTTGTAAAGCAGCATTTTGTTTTACTCCTCATGCACTGAGGTGCAACATATCACCACGCCACGTCGGGGGAATGAGTAAAGAGAGCACTTTACAAGCTCTTATTATCCTGCAAACACACAGAGGCAGCCAGAAAGCCACATCTCAAGGGGACGGATGGTGTAAGGGCTCCTATATACTTCTCGGCTGCAAAATAAACCCCCCGTTAATTAAATGGTCTGAAAAGTGCAGCAGCCTGTGTCCCAAATTAATTGCTTTCCATTAGATTGCTCAGTAGTAGATAGGTCGTGCCGTATTATTAACATTGTTGTACATTCTCCTACATTCAATTTCCCTAAAACATTATTGCTGAGAAGATATCCCTTCCTTCTTCTATGAGGGACGTTCCTGAGCCCTGTCCATGCTTTTTGCTTTCCAAATTAAAACGAGCACAAAGGGCAGCCGTCTGGATCCTATTCTGATCTAAATCCAAAACTCAGCACAGGATACCAAGCTGCTGTTATTGCTGCATTTTGTAGTCATTTCAACGTTTCAATGTTTCCCCACTGTAATGTTTATGGCTGACTCAAAAAAAGAAAAAAAATGATGCCTGGAAGATGGATTTTATGCTTTTGTTAATTAAATGAGCTAAAAACTCAGTAGACTGTGTCCTCAGTAACAACTTTCACTCATAAAAAAAGAGAAATGAAATACAATCCTATACTCTGTTTAGTGTTTTGTCTTAATACTATTACACTGGGTAATAGAGTTTAGTTTGGAAGACATGCATTATGTATAATGCCTTGAACCTCACAAAATAGCTCAGGTGGAAGTATTTGTAACAGTATGTATACTAAGCATAGCTATACATATGCATACTTTTGCATGCTACTTTTTAAGTATGCATGCTCATGCATACTGCGTTTTTATGTAATGCATTCACTTTTAATGCATACTACTTTTTCAACTATACTTTTAACTACAAAAAAAGTATTATGCATGCTTAAAAAGTAGTATGCATGCTTAAAAGAGTAGTATCCATACTTAAACATAGTATGCATGGGTATGCATTCTAAACATGTAGTATGTATACTAATAAAGTAGTACACACACTTAAAAAAAAGGCAAATTACAGAGTAGTAATGTGTTAAGAGAAGAAGTGTTTTCAGATGGTATGGTATGCAAACTTAAAAAGTAGTGTGCAAAAAAAGTAGAAGGAGAGCGTATGGATACTTTAAAAAGTAATATGCACATATGCATTTTTTTTTATTTCACATATAGATATGCAACGAATATATAACTCAATTAACAAAACTGAGCTATATAATGAACTAAAACTACAACGTAATTACATTAAAAGTTAAATTATATCATTCAAATAAAATTAAGTATATTTTTTACTTATTTATGTATTTTATTACATGCCTAAGTGCACCACTCTGCATCCTTTCTCTCACTGCAATTGTGCCTTGTGTATTGAATTATTTTACATTTTGATTGAAACGATGTCATGGCAAGATAAAGGCGGGCCAGCCATTGTAATTGAATCAGCTCGAGTTGTTTATTCTGGTGATCTACAGCGGTGATTCGCTTGTCCCAACACCCAATGCATAAAAGATCCACTCTTGTTGAACACCCTACTGATTAGATCGGTTTAAAATGGCAAAACAAGAGCCGTCTGTGTCCAGAGATGGGCAAGCATAAAGAGAAAACATCAAGTAAATCGTGTGTGTGTTTGTGTGTGTGTGTGTGTGTGTGTGTGTGTGTATCTGTGTGTGTGTGTGTGTGTGTGTGTGTGTGTGTGTGTGTGTGTGTTTGCATTTGCATCTGTGTTGGGGGGGACTCCTGTCACAGCCTCTATGTGTGTGTGTGTGTGTGTGCGCATGTGTGTCAACCTCTTTCAGTGCTCGCATCAGTATGGATGCACCATCTGCTTAACTTTCCATGTGTGACCAAAACTTTCAATAAATAAATTTCACATGGCATGGATGCCAGATGCAGGCGGCGGTTTGACTGACAACATTTAAATAACAGCTAATAGGAAATGGTGAATGTAAAAGCCTCTCATTCCTGCTCCTCGAGCACTGGTGCTTGGAGGAATTTAAAACAGGTCTATGTGCTCACACACACACACACACACACAACCAGAACTGCCTGATCGTCCCCTCTGCGTGTGGCAGGTCTGAACCGATTACAAACGCAACGCTACGCTGCATTCGACATCATCACATCATGAACCTTGTGAGAATAATACAGTCTGAGGTGTTGGAGGGAGAAATGTGAGCAATTATGTTATAGATCAATGGTGTATCACTTATAACAATCTCGCAGATGGAACAGAGATGGGACATCATCTACTCTTTAATTTAATCTTCACAGTCATGTGCAACACGTTTCACAGGTAGGTACTCAAATAAATAAACAGAGGTTTATTAAAACAGATTTTTTTTCAGATAAATTTTTGCACATTTACACGTACATTTGTACATTAAAAAAAAAGAAAAATAAAATAGTACTGTAATGCCAAATAATTTTGTTTTATATAGAAAATGATCATTTTCTTTTCATCAGAACATCCTGTAATGTCTAATCTCCTGCAGAGTTCTCTCCTTTACACAAACTTGCTGTTATTATTTCTGTATTAGTTTTCCCTTTTAGTCAGTGACTCCAGTTCTCTAACACACATTTCAGCTGTTGTCAGCTTTGGGGGGTAACTCTCTTCAGTTTTGTTTACATTTATTTATCAAATGCTCTAATCCAGAGCGCGTTCCAGGTCCAGATTATAGGGACAGTCCCCCTGGAGCAACTTGAGCTTAAGGGTTTTGTTCAGAAACCCAATGGTGATGGTGCTAGAGGTGGGATTCAAACCCACGACCTCTTGGTCCACAAATATCCCACCTCTAGACCACCACCTCCCCTGGTTTCCTCTTCCGGAGATGAAATATAGGTTCAGTTAGGCTTAGATCTGTTGATTGTTGTTTCAGAAACGTTTCGTTTTTACTCCCCAATGAATGGTTCATATTGTAGTGTGATCTGCTGCATGATAAAGTTCCTCCTGATTAGTTTGGAAGCATTTCAGAATACGTTCTGCTTCTACCATCATTAATTAAAGCATCACTAAAGAACGTTGAGCCAAAAGCCGCTACATCCTATGATACTACCTCCACTGTGCTTCACGGATGAGCTTTTATGTGTTGGATCATGAGCACAACCTTTCTCTCTCCATCCTTTGGCTTTTCCATCACTTTGGCAAAGATGAAACTAATCAGTTGATAAACCCTTGTTCAAGAAACATGAAATTCTACTTTTTGTGAACATTTGTGTTACAGTTCTTCTGTGGGTGGCTGGTTTGTATCCGAGAGTTTAGCCTCTTTATTTCTTCTGTCAAAGTCTTCTTCCAACAGTGAGTTGTGATGCCTCCATCCCTGCCCTGTGGATGGTGTTCACAATGTCACTGACTTGTTTTGGGGTTTTTCTTTACCACTCTTACAACTCGTCTCTCCTCAGCTTTTGTTGTTTTCCTGAACCGACTGGTTTGGTCTGTTGCTCTGGTTAAAAACCAGTGGTTCTTATCCTTGAGGAAACGCTAGTTGTGCTGGATCTGTCCAATGTTTGTGGGATGTTTCTAATGGATATCTCTTTTCTCAGTATCTATCTTTTCATTACTGTCTATGTGTCGTTACAGCTTGAATTTTAAGAGAAAGTCCAAAATTTGAAGATGCTTTAATTAAGTAGTAGTGGTTTTTCACTTCTTCTTCTTCTTTTTCTTCTTCCTCTTCTTCTTCTTCTTCTTCTTGTTCTCCGGCTGCTCCCGTTTAGGGGTGACCACAACGGATCTTCTTCTTCCTCTCCGGCTGCTCCCGTTTAGGGGTCACCACAACGGAACATCTGTTTCCATTTCTTCCTGTCCTCTGCATCTTCCCACTCTTTTAAAACGTCAGCATGACCTCTTTCAACTTTTTGCACAAAGAAAAAATGGGATAAACCAACCTGAAAAAGTAGCTTTATCAACCATTTCCAGTTAACCCTTACAACAGATAGCACAAATCAGTGATGTGATTCTTGATTGCAATGGGAATTCGGGGCACACTGGGCTGTAAATTTAAATTATAAAAAAAGTTTTACACTTGCTTAAATAATTCAAATGAAAAAGTATGTAGGCTCCACTGTGCACCATAAAATCAAATATTGTTAAAAGTGAATGGTTCATTCAAAGCAACAAATCCATTATAGTTTTAGTTCTTGATAAAAAGAAAAAAAAAAAAAAGCACTTCAGCATCAGCATCGCTGAAATAATTTCAAAATGTGTAGCTGGAAATGGTGTCAGCATGCGAGCTGGGACTTTCTTTTCAGTTTACGAGAGAGATGTTTTCAAATGGAATCAAACCTGTGATGGAGAAGTCACTGGGCATTCCAGTCACTCTTTAAATGATTACAAATTGCAGTAGACATTGCAAACTAATTTGCATAAGGAAAGCACAAGGAAAAATAAAAAACAGCATTTTAATTGCTATTTAATATTTGATATTTGATATTTGATATTTAATTGCTATTTGCAATTTCATATTTATATTTCTTTTCAAAATCATTAGAATTATCATTATCCTTCATTATTTTTATTAATTCCGTTCCATTATTTTATTGAGGTCTTTGTATTATGTTTTTAAATATTAGCATGCCAATTAAGATTAATGAACATTTTTTTGTCATTACATATTCTGCATGTTACATATTTTTCTGCAAAAATGATGCAGAGGTGATCTAATGGTGATCGGTTCTATAGATACGCAACTATAACACAAACCAGTCAGTACAAACAGAACAAATTATGTGTCAGCCACATGTTCTGGGAAACGGTGCCATCTCTCCAAGCAGAAGGACATCAGTAATTTAGTACAACGACCCATGCATAATTGACCTTTCCCTCACCTTGTTTAGGTCGCCAATCAGGGAAAATTGCACCTAAACACAGTTGAGCATAAACCACACCATAATGTGTAATTGTTAACGACTTGCATTTAAAAATATGATTTATGCTCCACACTGCTGGCGGACGTCATGGCGATGTTTTACAATATAGATTTCCTCCCCATTAGGATAATGGGTTTATTGTGGCATAATTATTAAATACAGGAATGGCCGCCTGCCTACCTGGCCAGGCTTTTTACTGGGCTCTCAGGGAGCTCTTAAACGCACGGATGTTGCCACACGCAAAGCAACACAGGTCAGTCGCGGACGGGGATGGTGGTGGATAATGATTAAATCATTAAAATTTTGTCTATGCTTCACAGAGCGTGGAGAAAATTAACTTCCCCCCGCACCAACCTCATTTTTTTCTGCTGAACATGAAATAATGATTTTCTGCCAGTATAATTACAAAGCCAACATCTGATAGAGTCAGCATCCGGGGGGGATTATCACATGCATGAGTATTAGACCTCATTACCAGCTTGACTGCAAAATTATTACATCTTGTAATTGGATGGCGAGATTTATATACAGATTGGCTGGGTTCCTCTGTAAGATTGTAATTACAGGCTTGGTTGCTTTGCTACTTATCACCGGGCGCAGGAGGAGACGAGGAAACAAGCAGAGGGAAGAGTGTTTCATTAAGCTGTTACCCTATCAATGGAAGAGCCATGCCACAACCCCAACTCTATTTATTAGGCCAAACAGCTCTGTTTGCCGACAGAGGTGCACGGGGGAGGGGGAGGGGCTAGGGCAGCTCTAGGGGAGAAGGTTGGTGGCGGGGGAGGAGGGGGACTGGTTGGGTTAGCCATTTATTACCAGCTGACAAATGGGATTTCATTTATTTAACCTCGGTGATCTATTCCGGCGAAATGTATAAACAAGCCATCCGTTTTATGATTCTGGAGTCAACGCCTCAATTATCTGAAGGCTAAGTGAGTGTTAAAGCACCCATCTGCTGGTAGGAATGCACTGATTTAATTTACCTTATGTTACTCAACACTTTTTGCACCGTGAAAAAAAAATTTAAAAAAAACGGGGAAAAAGAAATACACCCCTGCCCATAGGATGTGTTTAAGAGTCTGTGTATGGTTGTGTGAGAGGGAGAAAAAGAGTGTGTGTGATAGGTCTGTAAGCCTTGCTGCTCTTCTTTATGTCTCTGTTCCTTTCTCGGTCTAATTCTCCAACACAATACCAGGGCAAGATCAATAGCTGAGCTTAAATTTTACATGGGGGAGACTAAAAGCTGCACGAGGAACCAACACCTTTGTTTTCCAGAAGGAGTGAATCTTCAACGTGGAATGAATATTGACAAGCTTGCAGCTAATTTTGTAGTCGTGCACGCCAATCAGGGGGGCTGTGTGCAGTAATGGAGTTGTTATTGGAGTCCATTACAAAGGCCTGCGGATCAATGCACCTCACCACACACACCCACACACACAACGCACACACAAACGCATCCAGCTCACACTACAGTGGAACGCTTATGTGAGAAAAGTGAGCTCCCCTTGAACTCAGACGATCTTCCTTTTTTGCTTGTGCTTGCACACACCCCACACACACTCAGCATCTCTTGATGTCCTCCTCCTCTTCGACATCCATTCTATATTCTGCAAGAGAAGTTGGCTCATATAAATAGGCCTGTTCTATGCAAGATAAAGGTGAATACATTTCTTAAAGTCACGTGCACCTCACACCAAAGTGATCAACCAGCCTGGTATCTTCTGTAGAAATCCTCTATAAAAAATCCTCTAAATCCTCTATAAAATGTGACCAAAATTATGACACATAGCTAAAATAGCAATAGGGGGCAACGTAAAGCTTGGACAGTGTCTACTTTTATGGAAGACTTGGGTGATTCATCTTATTTCCCATTTCCAGGGTTCCACAGAAACAGATCAACTTAAAAAAGTATATTAATCTTAACAATACATGAAAACAGAAGGCTTCAGAACTCACATTTTGTAAAGACTAAAAGCACAAATTAACATAAGAATGCAGAAATAACTAAATGAGGTAAATAAAAGAAAATATAATCCGAGGTTTCACATTTGCATGTATCATTAGGTTGTTATAATAGCATTTGGATTTGGATTTAGGTACATTGTGGTAAGTACTGACAGCATAACTGAGGCAGGCCAAATTTTGCACAGAGGGATCCATCCTCAGATATAAACTTACCAAAAAGTCTGTTTTTGAAGTGCAAGTGACTATTTGTCATTGTGAAACACAGCACATATAATAAATAAATATATTTAAAGTGCCCAGGGAACAGTGATGGGGACAGTACATTGCTCAGGGCAGCAATTTTAATTTGCTCCTCTGTGTCACGACAACAGCTCAGGTTTGTAACTGATTCTCAAATCTTCCCTTCGATTTGACTACTTGCATCAATGTATCATTGCTTTCAAATACAGTCAGTAGAGTAACTGAGATTTGAATTAAAGGTTTAAATGTAAAAGAATAAATGATTCACTTCATTAAGGTAGATGCACAAACCATGGCAGCAGTGCTCTTTCAGAGTTTTCTGTCTGTATGCAGTGTATTAGTCTGTGGACATGTCCCTCCTGTATATAACTCAGCATGCCACGCTGTCACCTGACCCCTGGGCCTAAAGATTCCTAGCTTGGCTTGTGTCAATAATTTGGTATTTAAGTGAAATGGCGCCCATTAACCCGGGCCAGTGCAGCCATCTCCACTCGCCATTGATCTGATAAGCAGCAAAGAGATTTTATTACAGAGGAGAGGGTGATGTGAGGCGGGAAAATGCTTGCTTCTCTGCTCCCACATGATGGGGATTAGAGGGGACATGGAGTAGTGCATGAGAATGAGTGAAAGAGGGAGAGAGAGAGCGGGAGAGAGAGAGAAAGAAGGAGTGAGAGAGAGTGAAAGAGCCCTGAGCAGATCCCAGTGGAGCCATCATGGGGAATTTAGCGCAGGCTCTGTAAATGGCCCTTGAAAAGTGCTGCATTTCCTTTTTCTCTTTTCTTTTTTTTCATCTGGCCGTCGAATCAAATTAAAAAGCCTTGTCGGCCCATGACCTGCTATTAATCAGAAAGCAAGTTCTTGCCCCTGTGAATTTGTTAGTGCATCCTGCTTTTTTTCATCAGCTACCATCTACGGGCTGATGTGGAACATGCACACAAAACACGCTGGGGTGCACCGTTGTGTGTGTGCATTCACTATTTGTGGAGATCAGATGTCTCCAGGCTGATGGAGAGCATGAGCATTTTGACATTGTGAGGACATCTGCTTTCTCATAAGGGAAATTTTCTTTTTTCCCTCTTTTGAAACTTAAATAAGAAACTTCAGACAGCGGTCACAGTCATAATGATTAAAGTCGTGATCATGACGCCTTAGCCATCCAAGGACATATACATAAATTAGGATTTCTCTTTGTTTATTTGCATAGGGGCAGAGAGCGTGAATCCTCTGAGACCACAAACACTACAGAGGCAGCAGAGGTCAGGGAAACAATTACAAATTCTGATTAGATCTGCCGCCATTCACTTCTAAAAGACACATATATCAATAACAGAGGTTTACATAAACTTTCAAAAACTGTTGGACTGAAGATTCCTTATTGGTCTGCATCTGGCAAAGATGATCTACGTTCTAATGAAACAGTAGCATGTTTTTGGTACATCTCCAACTTTATGTAAAAGCCCTGTGTCGCTGATGTGCAGTTAGACTGTAACTACAGCAGCTAAAGCACTGACAGCACTGTACCACATACACTTGTGCCAGCATCATCCACATTCTCTCGTGCCAGTATTATGGCTGTGTTAAAACTTATGCGTGTTCAAATATGTGGTATTGTAGTGAGAACCGAAATAATAATCATTTAAATACACAATAAAATTGGTTTGAGGGTTGTTCAGTAAAATCAACATAGAACTGTGACTCCAGACAATAAGAACCTTTTAAATGCATAAAGTTGTGCCTGGTTAATTTATATCTTTTTTTTTTCTAGGATGTAAATCCAGTTGTACACTGAAAGTGAAAAGGGTCATTTGTTAAAACAGTAGATTTCACAATGAATATGTGCTAAGTAATTACTTGTATTCTTTAGTTCTATGCAAATTAGATTATGATTGCTTAAAATGTAAATTTGCATTTTAGAAAATGAAAATGATCTCTGATGCAAAATGGAAATTTATTTTCATTCTGAACACACACTTCGAATAAAGGATTAAAGAGACTATTGAAATGCAATGATTTGTTTTTTTATTTAGGAAAACACTATGCTTGTTTGTTTTAGATCATTTTCTGCTTGTTTTTTTTTTCTCATCACTTACATTCAAGTAGAAATAAATTAGAAGTGTATTAGAAATGTATTTAATGTGAATATTAGTGAAGGATAAAATGACAACATTCACATGACATTCTAGTTAGATTCTAAAAGAAAAAACCTTTCTGTGATACATGACGTGCTGTGCTTGAGGCAAGTGTGGGCAGAGTTAAGCCTCTATGTTACTGCATTGTAAAAACTACTAGAAAATGTAATGCAATGTAATATAATGCAATGTATATGGATGTGAACCGAATGAAAATCCATCCTTCAATCCATCATCCTTTAGTCCGTCCATCCGCCAAGCCATCGAGCCAACCAGCCAGCCAGTCAACTCTGTTCAACCAGGGTTGCAGGGGGTTCTGAAAGCCTGTCGCAAAAGTTGGAGAAATGAGGCCACCATCCCATCTTTGCACAGACATTCTAAAATAGACATGCTTTTTTAAGTTTAAATGTATTTATGGTGCAGGTTATGAGCAGATAAAGATGCAATTTGACATTTTTTTTGCTATTGTTACAAGAGCTTTGTTACAAGAATGTTTATGGTTTTACGTAAAAATAAAGAAATTAAATATTCTCCTTAAAATAAGAACAGAATAACTGACAGTAGATGAAAATAGATGATAGTAAATTCATGACAATAAATGAAAGCTACAATCTCTAATTGTACAGTAATAAAGTGGGCTCATAAAGTCAGTGAACCTCATTAAGTAGAAGAACATCTTAGGAGTGTCTAATAAACGGGACGGGGCATCAATTAACAGTGCTTTTTTCTTTTTTTCTTCAAATATTGCCGTTTACTCCTGACAAAAACTGGTATTCCTTTAACTGAAGGCTGCTCTGCGCACAACTCCTCCTCGTTTAGTCATTTAGATATAAAGACAGTTTTTACTGTCTCGCAGACATCTGAGGTGAACTCAGCGACACACACAGAATGCTTTGACAAGCCTGCATTTGATGAAATGTGCCAGGGCTGATTCAGATTTACTACCTGCAAATGTACCCAGCAAGCCAATTATTTTTAAAAAATGACACAGGAGTTCTCATGTATGCATTTCATATCGCTGCTCATTCTGGCTCGTCAGCTCGGAAGTGGCAGGCCTTGAGCGCGACGTTTTGAAGTGCTCTCGCCTGACTTTAGCATCATTCATTGTTCAAAGTTTATTTTAGCTTCTCCATTTCTCTTCTGCTTCTCTGCGAAGTGGTTGCGCCGTTGGGAGATGATGGTTTACACTGCGAGTGAGCGCAGTCGCCTGCCAGTTTTAATTGAACGCGAGCACTCGGAATCTGAAAGTAGTGACATTTGATTAAAGAGCTTTTCTGTCATTCTCCAGCAGCCCAGGAAAAAGAGGCCTGTAATTTTCTGCACAAAATGTTGACACTTCATCTAGTGCCTGTGATGTTTTTGCATGTTCTTTAGCCCACTAGTGTCTGAGACGATGCCAATGATATCTAAAAAGAAGTGCATGGTAAAAACACTGCTTAGTGATGCAGGCTCGAGCCTTAGCACATGTTTGAATCCTTGCCATACCACATGTCATCTGTGCACAAGGGTTAGTTTTTTGGGGGTCAGTTAAAGTCTTCTTCTCTTTTCAGTGGATTTACAATAAACAGATGGGGCTCGGCATGGCCTTGTGGTTAAACTGAGCACCTCATGTGCTTCAAGAAGGCCAGTGATGCAGTTAACAGTTCTATATACTCTTAGCAACATGGTGGCAGCATCAGAGCAGTCATGTGCAAAGGCCCACTGTGTATGTTAGTGGGGGATGTAACGATGCATAAAAAAATCATGATATTGCAACCCAAATTGTGTGTTAAACATAGTGTAATGGGTTCAGTTGTAATATCTCCCAGTTCTAATTGGATTATTATGTTTTCCAACAACATGACTACAGTTGTTTCTCTTCACATTTTACAAAATATTTTGAGGAAATAAATGATGAAGTATCCTGACTCCATTCAGAGAGTGGACTGTGAGAGTAACTGTTGCTCCTCAAATGCTGGTTATTTTCTTTTTTATAGAAAACGTACAATTTATTGAAGATCATTACAATTATTTTCCCAAATAGGAATTAAGAATGCTTTCAATCGTTCATTTTTATGTGAAAGTAAAAAGTGAAAGTTATGTGTGCCAGTTTTAACTTTCTCAGTTTAGTTCCTTAAACCTCGAATGAAATAAATGAAGTTACTTAATTTAATTTCAGCCTTCTCCAAGCATGCATCATTTTACCAAATACACCTGAAGAGGAAAGCAATTCAACAGTGCATTTTTAACCACTGCTACTTCTTTATTTGAGTCCAGTCCATTTACCGTTCTACACTCCTGTCCATTTAAACACCTTTTTATTTTTCCCCCAGCAGTAATAGCTATGTGAACACTGAGGGGACAAAAGCCTTGACAGGGAACTATTAAAACCGTCACCATATTTATTTGTTCTCACCAGCCAAACTGTCCAGCGACCTCTGACCTGGGCCATCCATTAATCGGCGGGTGGATAAATAGATAAAGGAAGCATGTGGCAGGCCCCTCTCGGGCAAGCTGTCTACAACTGTCCAAACCACTTGAAAGTCATTAGTGCCGGGCAGATCTATGGCTGGGGCAAACAGGGGCTGAAACATTAAGACAGACTTGGGGATTGTGGACCTGCTGTTCAGACGGCTGGACACAGAGGAGGTCCTGTGAGTGTGTGTGCACTTATGTCTGTGTGTGTGTGTGTGTGTGTGTGTGTGCGCGTGTGTGTGTGAGCGAGAGAAAGAAAGAGAGAGAGAGAGAGAGAGAGAGAGAGAGAGAGAGAGAGAGAGAGAGAGAGAAATCCATCCCTCGCTGCTCGACAATCTATTGGGGGCATGAGTGATGCAGAAAGGCCTGCTGGGGCCTGAGACACGTCTCTTTACATTATTGATTATGCCGTGAGCCGGCCAGGGCAGCAGATGCACACGGCTAATGCCCCCCCAACACACACACATGCACACACACACACAAACACACACGCCTGGTTAAGACTGCCAGCGCTCATTTTACTCCTCGTTCTGCTGATGAGCCGTCCGTTTGCATTATGGGACCGTATAACCCTCACTATCAACACCCAGCTTCAGCACTGGGGCTACAGTAGCGCTGAAGCACTCGGAGTAATAAAGCACATATTTACAGCTGTGAAGTCCAGCTGGTGGAAACAGTGCTCACATTTATCCCCACACATCAACTAAGTTCTACAGTTTTTAAAAACATGGTGCTGCTCATGGAAAATTCTTTAATAGTAATCTCAACAAACTGTAGTGCTTGGAAGAAAGCATTATTGCAAATATGATTGATACATCAACACGTCCCGAACTCGAGGGCATTATTGTGTTTAGTTGTTGGTTTATAAAGGTATAATGGTTTCAGATTGGTTCAGTAATTTTACCACATAGGCGCAGGGCCTGTGTGCAAATAATTTTAGTAATAACCTTTTATTGGGTGATATTTCTGTAATGAAAAGGAGGTTTTGTCATTCCTTTTGCTATTAAGAAGATAAAGTAGATAAAGTAATGGTAATAACACTGTTATAACAGTTAACAGAGCTCTGAAGATGCTACTGATGATTTTATATAACCTTAATAACTGTGTTAATAACTGTGTTAATAACTGTGCTAATATTACAACTGTGTTGTAATATTTTCTTTGGTCTGCATTTCTTTGCCCCTCTCTCTCTCTCTCTCTCTCTCTCTCTCTCTCTCCTACACAAATAAAATAAATAATAAATAAATAACACTACAAAATATTTCAGAAGTCTTTTTCCAGAACAGGGCTTTTTGTGCTTGTGTGTGTGTGTATATGTGTGTGTGTGCTTGTGTGTGTGTGTATGTGTGTGTGTGTGTGTGTAATGCCCTTGCTACATTCCTCACACTCAGCAGAAAGTGTTGAAAGATAATGCGATGTGTGTCACAAGGACGCTCAATGCACCATCTCTAACATCTGCTGTAGGACCGCTGTCATACAAGCTCCACACACACCACCCTGGAGGCCAAGTGCACACACACACAGATAAACACACACTCATATTCATGCATGTAAACTTCAGGGCCAAAAGTACGTGGACAACTAACTAGAGCCCCCATTTATACTTAGGAACGTCTCTTTCCTAAACCATGGAACTGTCCCCACTTTTTAGCTTTAACAGTTTTCCCTCATCTGGAAGCATCTGCAGCCACGAGGTCAGGTGCTGATGTTGGATGAAAAGACCTGGATCAACTTTAGTCTGTGCTAAGGTGTTCAGCTGGGATTGTGGTCAGGGTCTGTGCCAGCCAATGAAGTTCCTCCACACCTAAATTAATTAATAAATCACTCAACCTCTACCTATATTTGTCAGAGGTTTGAAGGTCTGAAGTGAGGGATGCAACAGATTTGTATGTGCTACGATGAAAGCGCTTACAATTGACAGTGGCAGGTCTAGCAGGGTAGAAAAATTGGAGGAAAAAGTGGAGGCCTTACATGAGAGTGCCATGTTTGAAGTCTTTGAACTCTTCCTTATGGTTCTCTCTTTTTCCCAGTGTTTGTCTGAGGACAAGGATGTAGCTGAAGCACTAAATCTCAGTTATTGAGGGAGGTTTCTATATGTATGTCTCTGAACAGAACTTTCTTAACTTTTGACACAGTGTAAGTGAAGCTGTTTTTATAAATACAAACTTGTTTTCGAGCACAATGCTATGCCTAATAACTGGGGAGACACACTGTACCTGCTCTTTAGATCTGAAACTATGTATATCGTGTGTAATGTGTGTATGTTTTGTAGTCATACTGGTTCTAGAAAATCCTAACCTCTACCATCCTCTCCGTAGCCCCATCCCGATACTCCTTAAAATTGTGCAGCTATATATACAGTGAGAGGGGATATGTTAAAGAGTGAGAGAGGGAGAGAGAGAGAGAGAGAGAGAGAGAGAGAGAGAGAGAGAGAGAGAGAGAGCCATGCTGTGGTCAGGTTGGAAAAGCAATTTTCTGTCTTTATCATTTCATCCATTCCTTCCTCTGCTCAGAGCTTCTCTGTTTTTTTTCTTCTATTGATTTCATGACAGCGAAATGAAGAGGCAGCCGATGGAGGAGCTCAAGCAACTAAAAGGTTAGCCTCATCCGCAGTAATGGCCCATATAGTTATCTGTGAGATAGGGCTGAGCCACAGAGGAGCCACCGCGCTGTTAAAAAGGCACCAGTTCACTAATTCAGATCTGATCCAGATCACAAGAGCACAGACGCTAAACCTGAGATGAGTTGGATCAAGCGCTACAGCGAATGAGTGAAAGAAGCTACTTAAGAGTTAAAAAGGAAACAACCAGTGGCTATAAAACAGGTCAAATGATGCTGTATGAGAAAGACAGGATCACCATTTTTCCCTTTCGGTTGTTTTCTGTCATTACATTTGTGTAGTCTATCTATTAGATAGATAGATAGATAGATAGATAGATAGATAGATAGATAGATAGATAGATAGATAGATAGATAGATAGATAGATAGACAGACAGACAGACAGATAGATGTGCAGGAGGTTCTTGTAACTTCTTTATGTATTCAAACTTCATGAGTTTCCTTTTTACCTGAACCTTCAGTGCTTGTGCAGATGTTTATATTATGTAATTAATGATAATAATCACATTTTATTGTCTACATGTTTGTATTTGGTGACTGAAGAAAAGCTTAGAGGAATTTAACGTAGTAGTTTGTGTGAAGAAACAACAACGAAACCAACAAACAAACAAAAAAAGGTTAAAAGCAAAATTAGGCCTGATAAAAAAATGTTTTCCTAAAAATGACAGAATATGTGGTTTACAGAAATTATATATGGAGGTAGAATAATAAAATTCCTCTTATCCTTGTATTTTTACAGCAGCAGTAATAACAACAGTAACTAATACTAGTACTATCGTTAACAACAACAACAATAATAATAATAATAATAATAATGCAGCTAGAAATTAGTGATTGAGTAAGTATACTATAATTATACCATATAAATATTATTATTATTATTATTATAGTAGTAACAATAATAACAATAATAAAAAATAAAAATGTATTTTAAATATGAAACATTCTAAAAACCTTGAAAAAAATGAAAAAGGAAATGTGCTATAAACAATATACTTTAAAAAATAGTTCTTTATTAAATAAAATATTTAATCTGGGAAAGGGAAAATGTGTTATAAACTAAAAATTGATTTGACTGAATAATGAACAAAAAAAAACGTACAAAATGAGAAATGTACATTGAAATGACTTTCTAATCCTCCCTGAGCAAACCTCAGAAAGTAAAGTGAGCAGACAGGGTGAAAAGCTGCTCTAGAGATGGAGGTAATTCTGAGAATGACCAGCAGGTGGCGACGGCTCTACTGCAACAGCAGCACACACTTCAATTATTTATTTCCAAATCTAACACGCAGGGAAAAAACACACTCATCTGCTGTTTTTGCAGGACATAAAAGACAATTAATTTTTTTATTGTTTGTTGTTAGAAATAATCTCTTTTCTAATACAATTTAAAACACTTAATCACAAGCTTGTTTTCCAGGCAGAAAACATTAATTCAATTGAGTTGCAGAGAGATTCATAAATAGATGAAAGAATTAATGTTGGAAAATATCTTTAATAACTCTTGCAAAAAATATTATTTTCACACAATATCTGGGCATTTTTAGATTAGATCTTTATTTCTGGGTGCTATTATATAAGATTTTTTTTTCAGATTGAAAATACAGATACTAATTTCTATAAAAATATCAAAAATGACTTAAAAATGTGTTATTAACAATATTTTGTAAGATTCACAGCAGGGCCTGAAATGTAATAGTCACCTTCATGTAACTAAAAAAAATATCTATAATAAATAAATAAACACAATTGCACTCTAAACCTTCCCAGGGGTGTTATGTTTTCTGCTCCCCTCTTAAGAGGTCACGATTTCTGGAATCCAGTTTATATTCAGTGTCACAAAGGCAATCCGCTGCAATTTTGCGGCGCACGTAAAGCCCTCTGGTCAGCTGTAATAGAATGACCTTTACTGCCGTTTGTCTCGCACCTTCATTATAAACGATGACAATCAAAATCTCACCCCCTTTTCTCTGTGGGTGAATATATATTTTTTTCTTTAGGTGAGCTGCTCTCTGCGCGGGGAGGACAACAGAGAAGAAAAGAGACAGGCTGTCTTTTCTTCTGTAAACACACTGATTTTAGACCTGACCTACAGAGCACTGGTCAGAGTGGGACGTAGCCAGTCCCTAAAGACAACCATCTCCTTTATCTCTTCCTTCTTTATTTCTCTCTCTCTCTCTTTGCAGTGTATTTCTGTGTGTGTGTGTGTGTGTGTGTGTGTGTGTGTGTGTAGGTGTGTTTGTGTGTCCACTTCTTTGACCTCAGTTTCTAAGTCCACCTGTCTCTCTCTCTCTCTATCTCTCTCTCTCTCTCTCTCTCTCTCTCTCTCTCTCTCTTATCTATCTTCTCTCTGTCTCACTCTTTCTCTTGCTGTTCCTCTCTCTTCTCTCTCTTCTCTGTCTCTCTCTCTCTCTCTCTCTCTCTCTCTCTCTCTTTCTCTCCTCTGTCTCTCTCTCTCTTCTCAGACACCACACACACACACACACACACACACACAAACACACACACACACACACACACACACACACACACACACACACACACACACACACACACACACACACACACATGCACAGACTTGAGTTCTGTGGGTATGACAGCATGATTGCCCCTGAGGAGCATTACCCATTACAGTGTGTGTGTGTGTGTGTGTGTGTGTGTGTGTGTGTGTGTGTGTGTGTCTGTGCGTGTGTGTGTTTGTGAATTTCAGCTCAAAGAGCTTCCAAATCAAGACCTACATCTGATTGGCTGTTGTTTAATCACTGTTTTGCAAGCAGTGCCCCTTCCTCATTATTTCACCCGGGCTTTAATACTTCAGGTAGAAGTGCTCCTGTTCAGAAATGAAAGAAAACGTTGAGGATTTGGACACTTACACATCTAAGAACAGCCAAACACTTTCGTCACTGGAATAACACTACACAACAAAGTGCATCTTACAACAAACGGACTGAACTGTGGATGTGAGATATTGGTTATATCACGCAGCTCTCTGCGAGCATGTTTAGTATGAAAGCAATCTGGAAAATGTCAATCTAACGGGGCACATCTCCGTCTCCCGCTCCCCGTCTGCCTCAGCTCAAACACAGACGATGTGGTATTGTTTAGCATTTTGCTGAACTACAAATCTACAAATGACACGTTAATGTTTTTATCACTCACCACTTTTCTGCAGGCTCTCACGGTCAGAATGATTGTGACAGTTTTCAGTGATCTGAGGCACTGAGTAGTCGAATGGCCGTGACCATGGGGACTGGATTTAGGGTAAATTCATTTAGACCTTTTAAATGAAAGTGAGTATGTGCTTATCTCGAATATACAATTAAAAGAAGTATGTTTTTCAAAAACGACACCCAGGATTCAGAATCTTAAAGAAAGACAATAAAGGAAGTCAGGAGCTGTGTTCATGAAGATTGTGTAGCAAGTGTTGCTCAGAACTGTATTAAGACTGAACAAACATCATGGACACCAGACCGTGGCCGTATCTCGTTGCCTCGCAGCGAGAAGGTCCTTGGTTTGATTCCCAGGCAGGACGGTCCAGGTTTTTCTATGAGGAGTTCGCTCCACGTGTCTTTGTGGGTTTCCTCCAAGAGCTCAGGTCCTCTCATCGTCAAAAGACATGCACGTCAGGTGGAGTGGAGATGATTGCCCCCCAGGCAATGGACTGGTGGCCTGTCCAGGATCTGTCCCAACTTTTGCCCTGGGGTGGGAAAGCTGGGGTGGGATCCAGCACCCCCATGACCCGAATTAGGACAAGCAGTTCAGAAAATGAGTGAGAGAGTGAGTTGTTCTTGCACTACGTCTGAAAATCTACCAGGAGCATCTATAAACTCAAATGGCAATGCTAAGAAATGAAAATGTCCAAAGATCATTGACTTCTTTAGATAATTTGATTACTTCCTCTTTACAGCTGTGTTTGCCAGGCTCACCTGTTAGAAAGCTCTGTCAGTATTTAACTGTAAAACTCAGTTTCATTCTTTCACAGTCTTTAATAATAAATGCTTCTGATTTCATATAATTAATGTTGCTTGGCAAACAGTGCACATGATGAAATAAGCTGCATTGCTCGAAAAAGGAATGATATGATTGTTATTATCAATATTAAATGACGTGTTTTATTATAAATGTGCAGTCCCAAATCACTGCTGATCAAGCTGAGTAAGAGAGTGCTCCCAAGGGGAAAAAAAACATTTAAATTTAATGATAAAAAGAGGTAAATCCATCTTTAAGACAAACAGAAAAAGTAATGACCTTTGTTTTGGTGCCGTTTCAAGAAGAAAAACAGGAAAAACAACTTGTTTCATAATTTTCTCATAATCATCAAATCATAATCATCAATCAAATCATTGTCTATTCATGATTCATTAATGATTTTTAGCATCTTAAACAGGTTCTCCAAAATGTAATCTTGTCTAGTTTGCTTTAAATAAAATAAATGAAAGCAAGGTCTGCTTTTAAATACTCGGACTCTTAATTAATATCCAGAGGATTCTGCCCTCTGACTGGTCTCATTTGTCAAAGACATCCTTAAGTTAATCACAGGTCACTCACCCGCATACGATTAGGCACATTGACTTTAATTTGAATGCAAAATAAATTGATTGCTTAAGAGACAGTACAGTAAATGCAGAGAAACCATTTATGTCTGGTGAAAACTTTCGATGCTGAAAAATAATACTTTGTCAAAAACGGTGATGCTGTAAGAGAGGATGCTAAAACAAAAAAGAGAATAAAAAGGAATAAAGTAAATATGCATTCAGTGTTCAAATTTCAACATGAATTGTTCTGTGTTTTCTCTGGGGGGAGTTGTCATTTTAGATGAAGGCATTGCAGTGGATCTGGGAAAAAAGAGCATGTTTCCAGTCAGGTGCCCCATAGCAAAAAAGGGAGCAACTTCAAGAGTCTTTTTAAAAAAAAGTGTGATCATAAATTCTGCCTGGATGGCCAGAGATGGAGAGTTTTAAGACAAAGGAACAGTTTATTTTATGTACAGAGAAAGATGAAAGGTGAAAGATGATGGCAGTTATATGTGAATGTGAAAAAAATAAAGTTAAATATATAAATATACCTTGAACACTGACTCACTGACTCACTCACTCGCTCACTCATTTTCTGATGATGGAATCAAGAATTTGGAAACCAAGTCAACATCCTGAACTTATTTTCCTAAAACCGTTCCTGAACAATTGTTTTCCAGTTTGGCAAAGTGCACTGCCCTACTAAAAGAAACATCTGTCTCAATGGAATACCATGATACCATGTTGCTCACCATGTTGCTCACCAAAGTACACCATGAAAGGGTGTACTTTGGTGAGCAACATTTTTTAGGGAGATGATCTGTGGGAAAGTAACATTCACATGAATGGCAGCATCCAATGTTTCCCAGCAGAACATTGCCCAGTGCATCATACTGTCTCTGCTGACTTGCGTTCTTCTCATGTTGCATCGTAGTTCTCCAGGTGAGCGATGCACATTCACCTGAATGTAAATGTTAAAGAATGCATAATACATTAGACAAGACCACCTTCTTCAATATCTCCCCAGTCCAGTTCTTATACCTACCTGCTAATTGTAGGTTTTTGGCAGTGGACAGGGGTTTGCTTGAGTCAGAAGCTAAGCAGTCCCATACCCAGCAGCATGCAGTGTGTTGTGTGTTCTGCAATTTTTCCATCAGAGCCAGCATCAGTTTTTCAGCAATGTGATCCCCAGGAGCTCTACTGTGGGATCAGACTAGACCAGCACTATACCACCTCACAAAATCTAAAGTACTTTTTAGTAATAAATCCTTATTTTTGCAGTTTAGCCGTTCATTTATTAAAGAAAGACACGCTCAGGTTATATAAATGTATATATGCCATATATATATATACCCTTGTATATATAACCATCAGAAGAGAATAAAATTAGGCAAAGAAAAAAAGACTCAAATTAAACTGAGATTAAACAGGTGCAAGCTCATCCGAACCTAAATTATACAGAACCAAATAAATGCAATAAAAGTCTGTTGGTGTATTTAGCTGAATTTAAGGCAGAAGAACGGAGGGGGGAGATAAACAGCTTACTTTGAGGAGCAATTGACAAATGATGACCACACGTAGTGCTAAGGTTTTAATATAGGATTGTAATTGATGACATGGTTTTCTGCAAAAAGCTTTATATAATGTTACTGAAATAAAAATGTGCTATAAATATATATTTATCCAACATACTTAACAAAGTCTATATAATCACAAGTCAGAAATTCTTCAGAGCAATTCATCTACATCTTGTCATTTTCTTTGATCCTATCTTTGCACCTGATTGCCAGAGGCTGTCCTTGCCTTTAGTTCAAATCAGTAAAACAGATGATTTAAATTAAATTAAATGAATTCATAAAGAAATAAAAAATAACAGGTTAATAAAGAAACAACTGCAATCATATGTCAAAGGAAAAATATTTTTTTGAAAAGGAAGATTGCAAAAAATCTAATCACTAGTAAAAACATTACTTTAATATAGTTCTATTGCTTTTATTCAGACTGAATATTCTTCATAAAGTATATTATTAGTTAATTTTTTAATTGGATTGTACACACACATGCACACGTGTTTGAGTGCTCTGAACCTGGTTCAGACAAACACATTTTTGGACCATGACTATTTCTAGTATTTTGTTTCTCATGTCAGGAGTCCACTCATGAGTATTTCAAAGAACTGCAACTGATTTCATTAATTCACTGATTTCGTTGAAACAGGAAGAGAAGTGATTGGTTAACCTAAAGACTGCAAATATAATGGCGGAGTCACTTTTTCCCTCACTGAGCCGGCAATGTTGCGCATTTTCAAAAACTGCTTTATCTAACAGACCTGGGAGCTGGGAGACATTTTCTGGCAATTTAATGCCAGTATTTTTTAACAGCATCCCTGATCTTCAGTACATGCATGTAAAATCCTGACCGTATATCTAAATACAGGTGCAAGTTTAAATGTATTAGATTTAACATCTAGGTAGTTTGATATGGTAAATATATAACATATCAATTATTAGACATTTTCACAATATGCATTATGCAATATAATATTTTATTTGTTTGCCAACATATTGCGCAAATTGAAATGAATGTAAAACTGTAGCACTCGTGCCATATTTTAAGAACGTTTAAATGTTTTCTAAACAAAACAGCTAAATTGGCTGATATGCGGATGACCATTTCCTTTATGTAATTACTGTACCCAGACTGTTGGTGGTGATGGTGGTGGTTATAGGCTTTCTAAAATCAAGTTAAAACTGTTTATGCTTTGGATCTCTAATAATTTCACTAGTAAAGTGGAATTTTCTTTAGAGCAATCCTCTTTGCTTCTCCCAGTGTTGTCTGTCACACCACAGTAGGCAGAAAATTTGACTCAGAGCTGCAACATCTTGGCATTGCATGCTTGCTACTCAGACATACACTCGTGGAGCTGTTGTGAAAAATGTGTGCTTCAGAGAAGCTAAGCAGATAATGTGCTACAAAAATTGATTGAAATTTTAAAGTGTGCTTGGTTAGTCATTCAATATACACTGCTAAAGTGATTTGTATGCATTTCAAAAATCCTCTTACTCCAAAAGGAAGCTGGCAATTTAGGGCAGCAGATCCATGTGATTTTATCACCTGGGAATCAGGGCTTTCTTACAGATATCTCATAAGCCTCCTGGGTCTCTGGGTGTGGGGGTATAGAGCTTAGGGAAAGGATAAGACACAGTGTGTATTTTATTTTATTTGCAGTTTTTCTGGACCATTTGCTTCCTTAACATAATTTACACACATGTATAGAGAGGACAAATAATAGCCTGTTAGGTAATAGCAACGCCTATAACATAGTGAATTAATGCAATCAAGCATCCAGTAAAATACTTTATTCATGGTTAAAATGACCTCATGCAGTGATTCTTAGGCTTGTGCATTAGCTTTAATATGTGTTTGATACCTTATTACATAAAAATAAATCTTTATTACTTTATATCCGACTAACTCAGTTAATCATTGGGTTGTTGCATGTTGACACACTTGAAATAGCATAACATAGCATAAAAAGACAAGTTAGTTTAATTGCAACCCTTTGGCTGCAAAGCAGAATATAAACATAACATATTGCAGGAATGTATTTTACACTCAGAAATTCAAACTTTGCATGTGCTGTGCGGATTGCTTCAGCTGGTATAAACTCCTGCAAAACTCATCTGGGGTGGTTGTAACCTAGGGGCAGATTGCTCATCTGTGAACCAAGAAGGTGTGGGTTTGAGCCGTGCTCTATCCGATATCCAGCACTAGCCAGATCTGAGCTCCTAAGTGAGGCCTTTAATGAAAGTGAAAGTGAGAATTTGTCATTGCACAGTACACCACACACTAAATCAGGAGGAAACACATTCTCTGCATTTAACCCACCCACACCTTGTAACAGGAGGTGGCCAGATCCAGTGCATGGGGAGCAGTGATGGGGACGATACCTTGCTCAAGGGTACCTCAGGGCAACCTATTGGTCTGGGAATCAACCCCATGACCTTCCAGTGGTGGGACCTACTCCCTAACCACTAATCTACCATTTGATTGAAGTATCTTCAATCACAAGCAGCTTCTTTGTTCTGGATGAACGTTTTTGATAAGTGATATTCTCATATGTGTTGGATGTCATGAGGAGACTAGTTTTGATGAAGAATTCCACTGGTTGCATCATGCATTGTATACTGTAAAAAAGTGAAGAAAATTTACAAGAGCTGTTTTGCAGTGATCTGCTGTAATCCTTTAGAAGATTGCTTCATTGCATTCTCGGTGATGCAGGTTCAGCTTCTTGATCAAAATTTGATGGTAGATTTGACAGCCTGAAATATTTTTTCATCCAAAGGTTATTTCACATTTTCTTCAAAATCAATAATTATGGATTTGTTTTACGGACCAATACGATCTGTTTCAGAGTACAGGAGTGTTCACTGAATGTGACATAAGTGCTACATAAAAATGTATTTCTTTAAATATGCAAAATCTATTACATTCATCTCCCATCCTAACCGGATCTTCACTTACATGGCATGTTTTTATTGAAGATGGTTAATGGTAATTATTTGTATGTTTTGGTCTTCTTTTCATTCTTCAAGATGTGTGATGTTATGTGATGTTACGCATATGATTTTATTAATAGTAAAAGAAAAAAAATCACATTTTCTTTAAACGGTTTACTGTTAACAGATCCATTCAATTCTGCATCACTTTACACACATCAAAAGTCTGTGTGGGGAGGAGGGAGCATAAAATATTCTCCATCGGCTCTGAAAAGGATAAATGGGGTTAAAACGGTTCGACCAATAACTTCCCCCAGGAGACAGGAATGAGTTGAGCGGAGTAATGCGCCGCGGTTGAGGATGTAATGAATTGGAAAGGAAAGGGAAGAGCGTAGGCTCTACTCCCGGATACACTGCAACAGCCATTAAGACTTTTTTTATGCAGAAACACCAGAGATTCCTTAAGTTTTAACTGGGCTTCTTACTTACCACGATCAAAACGCAACTAACGTAATGAGGAACCTGTTAAAAAAAATCAAATGAAGGAAACAAATTAAGGACAGTGTGTGTGACGTGATACTTCTCAGTCCAGAACCTAGTTCAGTTTTCGGGGGGGGGGTCCCCTAATTTTTTGTTTATGCATTCACTCTGTTTGCAAAATAATTGACAGCTTATTTCCATATACCTTTGGCTGGGACTCAAACCCCAAACCTTTTTGGTATCCACTGCACCCACTTTCAGAATTGCAGTGACAGTTGTGTTCAATCAACCAAAGGTCTGGATTTGTGGAAAAACTTTCTAGTGAAAAATCTCTTTCAGGGGACAGTAGCCCATCTTTCAAATCAGCCATTGCTTGATTCAACCTATCTAAAGTATGATGGGTTCTGATTTAAAAGCTGCTCTATTTCAGTTTCACAATGGCCATGCTACGTTAGGCTGAATGCCAGGTCTTAAAATCATGCAGGACACCAGTGCTGGATGAACAGCAATGGAGCATCAAATTCTCCTGAGACATGCTGAACTTTCCCTCAGCAAGATGGGAGATGATGAAATATTTACATGACAATAGCAACCATTTTACACACATCCCAGTTATCATCTTCATTTACCATCAACACAATCACCAACACTATCATCATCGCTATTAACAATACCCCATTTTTATCATCATCATCATCATCATCAATAAAATCCCCAACACTTATTGCCATTATCAACCCCTTTAGTATCATCATCGTCATCATTATCTCCATCACTATTAATGAGACCCAAATTTTTATCATCACTATTCTTACCATTAAATTTTCAACATTATCATCATCATCATCATCATCATCAAAAAATCCCCAACACATCACTATTATCAACCCCTTTAATATCATCATCATAATAATTGCCATCGTCATCATCATCATCATCATCATCATCATCCTCATCATCATCTCCATCACTATTAATGAGACCCTAATGTTTATGTTAATGTTTATCACTATTCCTACCATTACCTTTTCAACATCATTATCATCATTTACATCATCATCTCCATCATCATCATCATCTTAATCATCATCATCTTCACCACCATTTCATCATCATTATCATCATCATCATCATTATCATCATCATCATCATCTCATTACTATTAATGAGACCCTAATTTTTATCATCACTATTCTTACCATTACCTTTTCAACATCATTATGATAATTTACATCATCATCACCATCATCATCATCATCATCATCATCATCATCATCGTCACCATTAAAAAATCCCCAACACTTATCACCATTATCAAACCCTTTAATATCATCATCATCATAATCAACATCGTCGTGGTCACCATCATCATCATCATTATCTCCATGATGATGATCTTACAATTACCAATCTCCATTTTCAACATCATCATCATTATTAACATCAATATCACCATCACCACCACGATCATCATCACCATAAACAGTACCTTTTATCATCATCATCATAATCATTATCATTAGTATTATCAGCATCCTTGCAATACCCTCATTCTCATCAGCATTGTCATCCTCTCGATCACCATAACTGATACCTCCATTTTCATCATCAGCATCACAGCCATAGTCCTAGTCTTTACTAACATCCCCATTTTCATCCCCATTACAATACCCTGATCATTTTCCTCATCATCTCAATCGCCATCACTGATAACCTCCACTTTCATCATGATCATGATCATCTTTGTCATCAGACCACTACACTTTTTTTCATGATCATCATTATCTTCATCACCACCATCACTATAAGCACCACCATCATCTTCTACATCACTTTATTTATCTGTTTTAAAATTAAAGAACAAAAAAATGAAAAGTTGTTTTCAATAATTTAAGTTCAGATTAATTTTAGACAAACTTTTCTTTTAGGAAAATAAATGGATTATTTAGCATGACAATGACCATCTTTGTCCTTAACATCACTTCCAACACCACAATCTTCACCGTTATCATCATCCTTATTACAAGCTTTTAGTTTTAATCTCCAGCCTCAGCATTACCACATTTGTCTTACAATTGCTTGCTTTCTACCTTGGGGGTCAGAGTTCCCAGATGTCATGGAAAAGTTCTGCCCCACTAGTGACCACTTGTGTTACACAGGGATTAGTGCTTCTTCCACAGGTTCCCTCATTTTTTTCTTTTGGCATTCACTCTATTGGTTAATAATATCCTCACATTGTTTTTTATATCGCTGTTATACAGATGACATGCAGATCATCCAATCTTTTCCTCCCAGCAATCCTCAAATGTTATCCTTAAATATTTAATAGAAACAGTTGCAAATAATTGATATCTTATTTCCATTTGGATTTGCCCTCCTTTGGGTTTTCAAATGCAACATAATACAAGTGTAGTCAAGTCGGTTTTATTTCTATAGCGCGTTTTGCTATTGTTGTAGTCACAAGGCAGCTTCACAGAAAGCTACTGGGTCTGGGCCCCAAGCCAGTAAGCAGAGGGCGTCAGAGGCAAAACTCCCTAAAACTGCAGGAAGAAATCTTGGGAAGAACCGAGACTCATAAGGGGAACCCATCTTCTTCTGGTCAACACCAGATAATACTCAAAACTAAAGTAACAAAATTTTGAATATGTCAAGTGTTCAGCCGAGTTACTCTAAACAGACTTTTCATTTTCATAGATAAAAACATTGTGCAGTTCAGCATGGACGAAGCTGTTTTATTGGGCGTGAGGGCTTTCATGTGATAAATTGGACGTTACTCATATGTGAGTGCACATTGTTTTTTTGCAGTGGCCCCCATTTTCAGCCGGAGTCGTCATGGGATGCCCTTTCCCTTTTACCGGGAGCTGGCGAGGGGAAAATCTCTACAGACCTTTGATACAATTACCGTGCCTTCCCCTCTCCATCTTGGGCCTCGCGGGGGAATTCAGGCCCCACTATCCGGCCTGAAGATTTGGGCAGTCAGGCATCAAATGCAAGCCTCTTCTCACACTCTATGCCCTGTCTGGGGACCTGGGGGGCTTTGCGTTTTCACACACTTCTCTCCCCGGATGGAGGAAGCCTCAGCCTGAGGAGGGAGGAGAGAGAGTTGAAGTCAAAGCAGTGGGTAGAAGAGGATCAGAGTGCACACAAACGCACATATGCAGACCAAAAAGCTGGCTAAGGTTTACAGGCCAGCACTCCCCATCCTGTTCCTGGATCAGCAGCAGTTGCTGCTGTTTTTGTAATTTAGTTTTTTGTGCCTTCCTTTTTGTTGCTTTGCTTTGAGAAGAGAAGAAAAAGGGCACTATTTGGATTAAAGCTCAAGCCACTAAGGGAATGGGACAGTAATGGGTTGGGGGCTAGGGAGAGAACATTTGTGTGTGGGAGAGAGGGAGAGGCACAGAGAGAGTGAGAGAGAAAGAGCAGGTAGTTGGCTAGATGGGAAGTGCTTTTTTTTCTCCCTCTCCTTGGTGGATTTAGGGCATTTGTGTGTAATGTCAATCTGACGCTTTCGGAGACGGGGAGGTAGCAAAGGTGTAAAACCCAGAGGAGTCAACCTCCATCAGTGCTCCTCAAACCTACCACGGCTATAATTCAAGCCCATGGCAGGCTGCAGGATCTTCCGACAGTCGATTCCTACAAAATTCAACCTTCAGTAAGGTAGCTTCTGCTGTTACAGATATGTAATGCAATTGAGTACACAGAAGAGTATGAACCACAGTGTCAGAAACCACATCTGTGCATTTAGTCCACCGATCACTGCTTGACACAGCTTAAGATGCGTGGTGATTTAGATGTTTCATGCTGGTAAAATGTGGGGTATAACCCTCCAGTACTTAGCGACATTATCCCAGTGCTAGCAAATATAAATACTTAAATAAAGAAGCAACAATACAGTCAGTCAGTCAGTCAGTCAGTCATTTTCTGCTGCTGGTCCCAAATGGGGTTGCAGGGGAGTGCTGGAGTCCAACCCAGCGCACACAGGGCAAAGGATGGGGGACACACCCTGGACAGGTCGCCAGCCCATCGCAGGGCAACAATACAATGAATATCTTAATTCCTACATCTCATGGAAATCTATAAGATTCTGAAAAAAAGAGTGTGTGTGTGTGTGTGTCTGTGTGTGCGTGTGTGTGTGTGTGTGTGTGTGTAGGTGTGTGTGTGTGTGTGTGTGTGTGCGCATGTGTGTGTGTGTGTGTGTGTGTGTGTGTGTGTTTGTGAGTATTTGTGTGTGGTTAAAGGATGCATTAGGGAGGTTTCTTGACTTGAAAAGCAATAACCTTGAAAAGATGGAACCATGTCTCTCTATGGATTAGATGCCACCCATCAGAAATGTTCTTCTGTTCAGTCCTGCTGAAGTTGAAGACTTGTCATCTGACATAGGAGAGAGTCAATCTCTGGTCTTAAATGCACCAACAAAGTTCAGAACAGTTCCAATAGAACACAGTTTTAGTACACCCCACCATTTCTCAAGTCTTAGCATGTAAAAAACAGCAGGTGAGAAAAAAAAATCCATCCATCCATCAATCTTTTCAAGCATTAACTCATTATCTGAAGAATCCCTTCCCAGCGCTCATAGAGCAAAAGGCAAAGAAGCTCCCCAGAAAGGTTGCAAGTGTACAGTTAGATACAAAAAAAGGTTTTATTAATAATATTGGCCACTTTACTCTGGAACATTAAGCAGTACTGCCATGCCATTATTGCATGATTATCTATTGTGTGTTTGTGATGAACCTGTGATCTTATTTGGAAATAAGATGGATATGGATATGTTTTTCTTTTTCTTTGAGGGTTGCCATTCGTCGTCTGCAACAGCACTTAGAGAGTTGGTACATGGCAAAGTAATATGAATCCAAATGAATGCCAGGACCCACGCTTCCCCAGCAGAACATTGTGAGAGTGTTATCCACTTCATCTATCTATCAGTAGTTATGGATAGGTGAAAAGATAAGTGTTTTTCTAACAACCTAAACTGCACTCCAAAATAGCAAAGCATACAATTTATAACCACTGCCATTGCACTTGGAAAAGATTATAAGTATACTACAAAGTTCACTATAGTGCAGATAATCTGAATATGCTTTGTCTGTTACTGTAAATAAAGCAGTGTGCAGGATGTAGAATGAAAGACAATGTAGTCCACTAAGCTTTCTTAGCTTTATATTAAGAAGTAGGCCTTGTGGAAAGATTGCTGCAGGTTTGTAAAGGTGAACTGCTGTCTAGTTTCAGGGTGCAGGGGGTGGGGTGGGGATGAAAATGAAGTAAAAACATCTAGCAATATGCACATTTTTAAGAGAGTGAATTACAAGACCATGGCGGGCAGGAAAGAGGCTGTGCGGTGGAATTATAAATATTATTCGGAGCGGTGGAGTTGAAGGAGGCGAAAAGAAAAAAGAAGAAGGGAGTCAATGATGGCCGCTCTTTATTGTTGGGAGACGTGGAGGTAGCGTGGCGGAATAATGCATGCTAATATAAACATCAGCACTCCTTTCCGATCCATTCAAATGTGCTTATTCAGGTGGAAAATAAAAGAGTGCGGTAAGGCAGAGGAATGCATTTCTCCAAAAATCCACGTGACAGCGTAATCTTCTCCCTGTCCCTCAATTCAGATGTTCTGTGTATGAAGTCAAGGGCCGTGGCATCCTCCTAGACGGGAGAAAAGATATGACATGTTGATTAAAAGATATTATATTATTATAGATACATTAATACACCAAGTATTCAAAACTGACACAGCGAAACACAGCGATAAAACTTACAAATTGATCAAACATGATGGACATGTATTAGATAAGGATGGTAAAGCTTTACATTTTCTGTCAGCTTTTGAGTGCATTCAGGAACTTGACTTGGAGATGTTAAAAAGGCAACAGACTGTGGTCCTGAAAATGTGCCTGAAATACAGTAAAGGGGAAGTATTTTAAATATACTTCACTAGCAGCAGATAAGTCAAACAAAGTTTTATATTTCTAATCATCACTTTAGTTGGCACTTATTGAGTCATAGAATCATTTAACATTTGAAATGTACTGGATGCAGATTTGTGTCTTTGGGGAGGTCTACTGTATAACAGCAGTGTGGAGCAAAGAATAAAATGAATGCTTCAAGAACACTCAAGATCTTCTGTGCCGTGCAGGAATCAAACCAGAAATCCCTGACCCAACCCCAAAAGAAACAAAAGCCTTCATCTCAGAATACATAACCGAATGTTTCTTTCTGTTTTGGGAATCTGGTCAACATTTAGATATAGATAAAAGTCCTTTTGCTACTATGAAAAAAATATATATATTTTACAAATGACTAGCATGTATTCTTATATACAAAAAATGATCAACATCATAATTATTATTATTATTGTTGTTGTTGTTGTTGTTGTTTAGTATTTTGAATGATAAAATTTCCAGTTACAGAAATGACTGAATGCTACCATTTTCACTTGGGTTTTTTTTGTTGTTGTTTTTTTCTGAGCTGAGCTGTTCTGACTGACAGACTCTAATGCTGATATAGGAACAGATGCACAGAACAAAAGCCTAGAACCTTTGCAATGTCAGGGAAAAGATTTAGAAATTTAACAACCAAATTATTAGGCTCCTTAAAGGAGTTCCGGCTGATGCCAAAGAAGTGACAACAAGAGCAAAAATGAAAGAGAAATTTGCAGCACTGGACTGAAAGGCTGAAGGGCAAAAGGGCATGTAGATGTGAGCCGATAGCATCACAGCTATATTTCTTCCAACTGTATCAGATTATTCTTTTTTGTTCTTTAAGAACACACACAATTTGCTTACGCTTCCCAATGTCAATCAAAATACAGCTTTCTACCCCGCTTTGTTCTGTTATTTCTTTTCCTCTCTCTGTCCCTCTCTCTCTCTCTCTCTCCCCCTCTCTCTCTCTCTCTCTCTCTCTCTCTCTCTCTCTCTCTCTCCCTCTCTCNACGTCAAAGACAACATTCACTCTCGCACACACTCCGGCACAGTGTAGCAGGGGATTATGGATACCTGCCCCTGACACACACATGCACACGCACACATGCACACGCACACACGCACACGTGCACATGTGCACATGCACAGCGCTTGAGGTCATTTCAGCAAAACAGAGCCAGTGTAATTACTCTATGTGAAACATCCAGCCTTCGATAGCACCGTCCCCCTCCTTTCTCTCTTTCATTTCTCTCTTTTGTGTCCTCGTATTTGGTTTGTCACATGAAAACCACATTTAAGACGTCCAGACTTTAACAGGAGGACAATAGCAGCTGTCTGCAGCTCTGTGGCTTCAACCACCACTCGAGCTCATGTTCAGTAAATACTGAGAGGGTGTTCATCTCTCTCTCGCTCTCTCTCTCTCTCTCTCTCTCTCTCTCCCTCTCTCCCCCTACGGCCAGCATGTCAGACAGGTTCATGTGACACTGATCACTCTCCTGGTCCAGGCTGTCCAGCCGAGCAGCCAGTCAGCAGCACTCCAAGCAGAGACTGGCATGAAGAGAACTGACTCCCTGTGGGCCTCACCACACAGACCTCCTAAACCCCAAAACCACCAGCCTCAAAAAAATAAAAAATAAAAAATAAATTCTCATATCTTGGCAGTCTACCTTTCTGGATCTCCCCTTGTCCAGAATTAACCCTGGATATTCATCGTTTGTGTCATTGCACCACTTCATTTTGATGACTTTCTTTTTAAAAATATGAGAGAGAGAAAAAAGCAACACTAAAAAGACATTTTCATTTTCATCTCCTATAATATTCACCCATATCTTTCTCTATTATCTATCTAGAACAAGGGGGATGTGGGTGAGGCTGTGATTATCCAGGAAAATGTAGTCCGGGCACTTACAATTACTTATTCATAATCCCTCTTCTGAACACAAATGCACTTTATTGTCTCATTCTGCATCTTATTTTACCCATAAACCCTGCCAAATGGGTTGCGTCCTAATGACAGAGCCGTGTTAATATCACGGTGGATCGGCTCGGTCGGCCCAGACGGGAGCACCAGGTGGAAACTCAATCACAAGTTCCTTCAATCACCAGAGAGGCCAAACAGGGATGCATTTGAATATTTTTACCTTGACCATATTAAAACTATACAATTTTAATAGCTGCTTAACATGCAGTTGCTTTTTGGGCCATTTCAGCAGGGAAAAACAGGCAGGTAGAGCGGGAACAGTCTTGGCAGTTGTGAGCAGGACATGCTTTTTCCACCGGCCAACTTCTTCCCTACCTGTTCTGTTCAGCCCCGGCGTATTAGTGACGACTCGATGACCTGAAAATTTGATTCTTTTTTTCCTCCCCTTTTCCCCCTTTGTTTCTTCTTCGCCACTCCGTAGTAAACAAGTATATCCCTGAACTGAAACAGCTTCAGGGCCCTTTGCATTCTTTATTTGGCTTTGCGAAGAGAGCACGACCTGCTGCAGCACGAGAAATTCTTGTGAAGGCATCTCACGGGACTTTTTGAACCATGAACCTTTCTTCATTGCCGACTCATACGTCCGAAAGAAACACATTATTCACTCTAAAATCTGAAATATCTCATTAATCCTCATTTAAAACGTGTGCTGCCATTGTGTTGATGTAGCTTTTTATTGCCGATAATTGCTTTATGGATCTACGTACTATTATTTTATTAACTAAAATGATATAAGTAAAGAATATTAGAAGAAATGAAAAGATTAAAGATAAAAGATGACATGTTATTAAAAGATTAATGTGGCCCAAAGCACTGAAAACATACACACACAAATCAGATTGGAAATTAGAAACACTGTGATGATTAAAGCTCATTAATAGAGAGCTGAAGATAAGTCTCACACATCTGAGGATGAGCAGTACATCGGTACATTTGGAAAGTAGACGTTTGTTTGTTTCCAAACCCAACAACAAAACTGTATTTTAATAAAAATTTATAAAAATAGACAAGCAATTCATTAGGACATATCAAATATAAATCATATATATGTATGTATATGATTTTCACATTTCTCAAGGTTTTCCAGACCTGTTCCTCATGAAAAACAGTATTTACAGTAACCACTCAATACCTGCTTCAATTAATCAATTTGTCATTAAATGGAACCAAATGCTTCTGATGGAGTAATGTACACACTTGCAACGACTGGAAAGCACTGAAAAGTCTGACATCAAAACCATATTCGTCTATATCCATCCCTCTATAACATTCTTAAAGCAAACGTTTATTTGTATTCATTTTTATCATGTGCTTCTTTAATCTCTATACCAACATTCAGGTATTGCAAACAATACACTGTGTGTGAATTTGAAAAGAAACCTTAGCATTAGAAATCTAAAACGTGAGGAGCTGGTGAACTGTCCTGTCCCAGACGCCCTGCACTGGTGTTTGTGTTCCAGGCAGCTCTGGTGTGATGCACCTGCTGGTTAACTAAGAGCAGTGTGAATGTGATGAGCCCTCCGATCAATTATGCATGAAGAGCGAACTGTAACACGCTAAACCTCTTTAACAATGCCGCCGAAGAACTGCAAGCAAGACCACGGCAGAGCATTCAGAGCCAATGATGGCGTGTAATTGATGTTCAAAAGCAAACCAGATAAACCTTGATACGCTGAGTCGGGCTTGATGTTTTACATTTCTTTCACTATTCTTATTGCATTCAGTTCAAATTAGTGTGAAGCCAACTCCTGGTCCTTTGTCTGGAAGGTCCACCCCAGTTAATCTACAATTACACAAATGATCTGGTGTTCTCAACGCCCTAGTGTTAGACTTAAAGCCAGGGTAAGTGCTAAGATTAGGTTTCTTCCTTGCTTCCTTGAATGCAATTTAGTAATAATGGCAACTTTAACACCTACAAGCATCCTCTGCAGAACGGTGAAATATTTTAGATTTAGTGCTCATGGACTGCCTTTCCTTTCAGCCTTTAACTTTGGCCTGTGCCATGTAGTCAGATGTGACCCTGCCACCTTTGACCTGTGCAGAGGCCCACACTGGATCATTACACAGTTTTCATAATGCAACTACACCTTCCAAACATGACCGTGAATTCAAGCAATTTAAACCTGATGACATTACAGGGTACACGAGTATATGACCCAGTCGGAGTCATTACATCCCGTTCCAGCTCCAGTCAGATGAGCGTGGGACGTTAAATATGATAACACATAATCCACCGTATCCTGAGACTTCTGTTATGTGTTTTTGTATCATGAACTATCTGATAAATGTAGATTAGCACAACAGAAGCGCTGATACAGTGAGGTAATAATTTAAGCTTTGATACAGCTACAGTTTTAATTCCAATACATAATACTCATTAATGTTTAACAACAAAATGTTGCATGTTAATGAGAAATTATCTTAAATGATAGAATGTTTAATGGAATTCAGCATGTAATTAAATACATTCCAATTTTTACTCAATTTTGTCATACTTTTTTTACATATTTTCAGATTTCCTGCTGAAAAAAATTCATCTCTGAGTGATCAGCAGACTGGATTTATGTGATAAATGACCTTTTAGCCATTCAGAGTTTTCTTCAGATTTGCCTATAAAGAGCATATGGAAGAAGGGATAGGAAACATTTCAGATGAACAGGTTAACTCAATGCATGTAGATGCATAAAGAGAGATTATTGGAGGCTGTTGAGCAGTGAAGCCATGTTCTAGTCCTGTTTTAAATTTAGTATGACAGAAAACATGAAACAAAAAATGCAATCACTGTTAAAACAAAAGTTCACTCCA